>JAJHPE010000003.1:3861420-4443700 GCA_024447655.1 Carex scoparia | reverse complement strand
TATATATATTAGGTTGTTTATAAATCTGTTTTAAGTAGATCAATTAAGTTGCAATATATTTTTTTGTAAATCGATAAAATAAAAAATGTGGTATATATATATACGAGGAGGGATCGACTTACACCATTTTTTGTGACACAAAATTACACCATCCATTGTTAAAGTTTTCAAAATCCAAACATGATTTCCATATTAAAATGGGCTGAGAGACCAAATTTTACATTTTTTTTAATATTGTTACTATTTATTAACTATTTTACAAATCATTGTTTACAGACCATTGAATTTTTGTACCCATCTTAATAAATAGTAACAAATTCAAAAAAATATAAAATTTGATCTGCAAGCACACTTTAATATATCCAACATATTGAACGACTTGGATCCACTGTTTGAACTTTAAAAATAAATGGTGTAATTTTGTGTCACCAAAAAATGGTGTAAGTGGATCCCTCTATATATATATATATATATATATATCTGGAAATTAAGAATATGGTTGTATTATTTAATTTAGGTCTAAAGACTACATATAATAGTAAGAGTAGAACTAGGGTGTTCCTAAGTTTACCAAGTTTTTTTGTGAACTCAACTCTAAAATCTATCGAATTGGCTTCAAATGACGAATTCAAACCATTGAAATTCTTCTATCTCGAGTGATGCGTCTACATGGAAAAAAATTAATTTATAAACCTTCAAATTTTGACCACTTGACTCTATATTAAATTAATTCAAAATTAATTTTTTTTTGCCTGTAAACACATCACTCGAAAGATAGAAGGTTTAAACGGTTTAGATTCGTCGTTTGAATCCAATCTGATAAATTTTAGAATTAAGTTCAACAAACTTGGTAATACTAAAGCCAATAATTTGTTACTTAGATAGTCAATGTATATATGGAAATTTTTGTCGATTACTGTACGCCTTTGTTATAGCCAATGTATTTACCTGACACCTCATAGTATAACGCTATCTGAACCGCTAAATTAAGTTTTTGTTGGTATACCTAGCATACGTATTGAGGTGAGAGAAATATTTAAAAATATCTGTTTTGATCTCTTTTTTAATTGGTACCTCATTTGCATTTAAGATGCGTGGCATTTAATTAGCCTAACATCAAGACGAAAGCAGTTGAAGCCAAGGGTATAATCGTCAATTACTATGATACTTGTCCATGTATATACTTAATTTCTTGAGAATTAATATGTGGTAACTGTTTATTAAAAGCATCATATTTTAATTTTGAGACTTTAAAATATATATACATATCATAACGACCAACAAGTTGTTTGAGTAATTTACATGGATTTTTAAATATCGGACTATCTTAATGCTTCACTCTTTCAAATTTTTTGTCAGTTATGGATTTCTAGATCTACTATTATGTCTTGTTTTGATGAAGAGCAGAGAATGAGTAAGACAAGAGAGAAAAATCATTAATAGTGTTTTTTTTAATTGAAAATGTAATAGATGGGTACGGATATTCTTTGCACGTACTGTAATTTTGTAATTTTTCTTTTTATTTTTATACTCTTCATATTATGGTGAATATATTAATGTAAATCTCTTCCTCTTTACAATTAATTTTAGTTAGTATGTATGCAAATATCTTCCTCTTTACAATTAAATTCTATATGAATATATTAATGTAATTTTTATAAAAAATCTTAGTAAAAAAATAATATATTGGTTTAGACAAAGGGAAGCTTAAGTGGCACTCATGTACTTGACTCTTGCATACACCTTATGCATGCTCCATAAAACTACGTACATATGTCGATATCAAACTTATAACCATGTTCATGGTAATAATGCAACGTTTTATCTAGTTCTGTAAAACACACAACAAAATATCTATTTTTGAATCTTTTGTAACAAATAATTTGTTGACTAAATGTTTGTAATTGAGTTTCCACCATTTCTTTAACAATTAACGATGATATACGCAAGTCGCAAAAAATCGCTGCTAAAAAAATATATTGTTGTATTTTTCTAAAGTTAAACATAATTTTAATTCCTTTCAGCGAGAACCGTAACATTGTACATACTGAGCACACTTACTATCTCGTGAAGTGACAGAGGGATGCAACAAAGATATACATATATAAAAAAAGCTTTTTTGCATAATTACTTGAAATGGTGGATTAACAGATACTAAATTTCGTGCAAATATTCTTATGTAAAATAAATTTTATTTGATATTACCATTGAAATATACTTTTTTTTTTGTTACTTGGGGAGAATGGTGGAATTTCGGACGTAAAAAGGAGATCATCTCTATATATACCGGGTATTGATTGAATTTAGGGGGTCTTAGGGAGGGATCAAAATCTGCTCTTTTTCTTGTGAAAAGGAGCACCCTCCTATTCTTCTATCCGGATCGTTCAAAATTCATCGTACGGCTTCAATTAAATTTGAATCATTTTAATATATTAAATTGATTTGAAAATAGAAAGTAATTGAGACCGTACGATGGATTTTGAACGATCGATCCGGATAGAAGAAAAGGAGGACCCTCCTTTTCTCAAGAAAAGGAGCAGAGTCCGTTCCCTTAGGGAGGATTTTTGGAAGAGTAATTAAATTTGGTGTGAATGTGATGAGACTGGACTGGGCCAAAGAAACAACAGGACTAGTTATATACGTTATGAGTACCAAAAAAAATAGAACTGAGAAGAGATATACCTTTGCACTAGCTCTTCAAGGAATTTTTCAGCTCTGTCTTCTATTGTTCCAGCTCCATCTTTTGGTATGAATCCTTCAGCCATCCACATTCTTGTAACGTGCACTCCCGAGATTTTATAATCCTCGGGAAAAGAAGCAAAATAAAGAAAACATGGTTTGAGTTCGCAAGGCAAGTCTTCATAACTCCTGGCTAGGACCTCCGAGCACTTCTTCCCATCTTTGTCGTGCCAATCCATGGTTTCCTCCATTTTTTTCCAGGCAGTGTAGTTGCGCTCTCTCCTTGATAGGATACCGCCTAGCACAACTAATGCTAAGGGTAACCCATCACATTTTTCTATTAATCTTTCAGCAACTTTCAAGAGATCAAGAGGGTAATTCTCAGGTTTTATTGGTTGTTGGAACGCCTTTCTGAAGAGGAGAGCTAGGCTTTCATTGGAATTTAGGTAACTGAGTTGATGTGGTTCTGTATTGCAATCTGCCGCAGTCGCAACTTCTAGGAATCTGCTGGTAATTATTATGCGACTCATATTGTTTGGGTCAGGTATTGCTACTTTCAGCTCCTCCCAAACATCAGTTCTCCACACATCATCTAGGATAATTAAGTACCTTTTGTTTCTCAGGGTGCTCTTAATTTTCACCAGTATATCATCATCCGTCAGAGGTGGATTTTGTTTTCTCATTTCAGGATCGATTGAGTAAAGGATTTCTCTGAAAAGATCATTTGAATTGAACTTTTGAGAAATGGACAGCCATGTGAGACAATCGAATAGGCCCTTCGACTCCACACTGTGGTTAAAATAAATGAATGTGTTACATATTTAAAAAAAGCTTCAGCAAGAGAAATTTTTATTGGAGATCTGATGTATGATAACTTGATTGATAGATGTTTCATATATCATTAAGAAATAAGATATAGGAGAAAACGTCTTAGGACTGTAGTGGTTATTCAAAGGTCGAGAGTTTGGAAAAACAATTGCAGGTTTTGTTGAACAAACAGGCTGGATTTTGTTCATCATTAATTAAAAAAAACGTATCAAATTGCTCTAGATAAAAAATACATACAAGTTATTGAATATTGATTGCTAATAGTAATGAAGAATTCACGATAAAATCTCCAAAATTTTACCAAATTAGATTGAAGAATTGAAGTATTTCATCACTTGTTGAGAAGGAAGAAATCTAAATTGACAAAGGATCAAATTTGGACAGTTGACTTCTTAACAACCCATTGGTTTCAAATTTAGCAATTCTCTTTATTATATTTATATTCGACAAAAAATTATGCAATTTATATTAAAGAATGGGTTTAAAAATAAGAGAGAAAATGCACCTTTTGTATATTTTCTTGGCTAAGGTAGTCTTGCCTAGGCCGCCAATACCCACAATCAAGAGCACCATGCGCCGTGAAATGGTTGTATCAAGCAGCTGGTTGATTATCTTGCGCTTGTCATCATCAAGGCCAACAACTTCTGAGTCATCAAAATTATCAGGTTTTGTCGACCTAAGAAGTTGGTGTTGGTGTTGAGCATTTTCATCACTACCAGCACCAACATCCTTAATTCCCAAGTCGATTCGCAGCTGGAAAATCGTTCTGAGTTTTCCAGTGATTTCTTCAAGCTCGCCACTCAGCTTCAACTTCAGCTTGTTAATTTTATAGGGTTTTTTTAAACACATCGTAATTTTACTGTACCAGTGGGAACTTTTTGGATGGTTTTCTTCAATCTCAACCATGAAGGTATCAATCACATCTTCTATTCTGTGGGCCATGTTTCTGATTTGGTTAACCCACTCTTTTACCCGTTCATCTCTGTTGCTCTTGGAATCGGCATCTTTTAGAAAAGCTTTGATGAAGCCAAGCTCCAACTGCATCTGCTTGATCTGTCCATTCACAGCGTGTAGTTCTTGAGCTTTCTTCAGCAAAGCATCAGCAAGCTTTTGCAACACATAGCCCACAGCTGACTCTGCCATGTATCTCCGATTGTGGGGAGTGTCTTTCTCTCTCTCTCTGTTTTTTTTGGTTATGTGTGTGTGTATGTGTGTTGGGGTGGGGGATTAAAAGTGAATTAGCTCTATGCTTGGGGATGCTTGGTAGAGTTGCCCGAGATAGTTATATATAGAGAGCTTTGTTGAAGTTTAAATTAGACAAAAAGGAAAAGATGAAGAATAAACTAGTGAACTGGCTCCGACACACGTAGTGACTTGTATATTTCAAAAAGGAATGAAGAGATAGGCATCATTCTTTGCTTGTATTTTTTTCTTTGATTGATGTGTCGATATTGAAATGACAAGATATTGGTATGTGAAGAGTACAGGTTCTTTTCTTCCAACCTTGACACTTATACAAAAATAAAAAAAGGAAAAGCATAAAGTAGCGTATTGGCTTCATTGCATGGTAGTTAGTGTATCTTTGAAAGAGGAATAAAGTAACCTATAGGCCTCTTTCTTTTCCTTTTGTTTTCTTCTAGGCTTGGTTCACGAGTGATTAATATTTACCTCGGAAAGATGAGTGAGAATAAATCAGGGGTCATCCACCCCTAGGTGTATTACTTTCCTCTGCAAAAAGTTTGATAAAGAAAAAGAAAAAGAAAAAGAAAAAAAATAGAATAGATCTTTAAACTTTTCTCTGCAAAATGGTACTCACATGATCCAATAGAGTTATTTGTCAAGAATTGATCTTTAAACTTTTGATGAGAAAAAATTGTTTGTGACAACTTCAAATTAGCATAATTTTATTCTAATCCTATAATCAATAACTAATTAATTAGAGTACTTACTTAGCTGCCTGAGATGGTTATATATAGAGAGCTTAGATGAAGTTTAAATTAGACAAAAATAAAAGGTGGTGAAAAGATAGGCATCATTCTTTGTTTCCAGGCTTTGCACTTATACAAAAATAAAAATATAAATAATAAACTAGCATACTGGCTCCATTGCACTATAGTTGGTGTATATTTGAAAGAGGAATAAAGAGATAGGCCTCTTTCTTTGCATTTTTTTTCTTTGACAGATATTTGTATGTGAAGAACACAGGTTCTTTTCTTGCAGGCTTGTCTAACGGTGATTATGCTAAGTTCAATATTAACATCAGAATGGTTAAAAAGATGAATGTTTGGCTTAGGTTGCAGATTTTGTCTGTAAAAAGAATGATACTTAGCTTGAGAATAAACTAAGCAAACTTGTAGGGAAACCTAACGGTTCCTTTTAAAAAAAAAAATTATATCGAAAAGGTACAGATTGAATAATTAACACATGACCCAATAGGGCTACTTGCCAAGAGTAGATCATTGAACTTTTCTTGAGAAAGAATTACTATAACAACTTTAAATCTGCATGATTTTATTCTAATCCAATAATCAATAACTAATTAGACTAGTGACATATGAAATTCATACACCAAAAGGTTTTTTTAATTAATTTAACTATTGTGTTGTAAAAAAACAACATTCTCCAGAAGTACTTTTGCAATTACACACGAGCTTCCATTAATTTATGAATATAGAGTACAAAGTACTTTTGCAATTACACATGAGCTTCCATTAATTTATGAATATAAAGTAGAAAGTACTTTTGCAACTACACAAAAAATGATATATTTTTTTTAATGTTGTCTGGCGATTACCTACCAACAAATTTATTTTAAAAAATAAATTAATTAGGAGGATTCTCTACAAAAGAATATATCAATTTTCAACATTGTAAAAATTCCAACCCAAACCTCTGATTTATCTTTTAGCTTCAAATCAAACATAGTATCTTTTCAATAAATCAGATTCTCCGTAAACCGTTTTTTTTTATTAATATCCTCAAAAGAAAATATCAAATATGCCTTTGGGGTGAAAATAATTTTAAAAATGCCCCAACCACCCAGAGAAGGGCGATCCACTGCAAGTACCAAACCGCCCACCCTCTGAGCGATTTGCCAAATTTTTATTTTCTTTTATAACTCATTCTGAATTATCATAATAGAAATTTTGAATTAATTAATCAGAGCCTTTATAATTTTAAAGTTTGATAATGCAAGAAAAGCATTAGCAGTTAATCACAGCACAGCATCTTATACAATACGCTGGCCCTGATTATTTTGGGCCATGTGCAATTTGTGGGCTCGGCCCGTTAAACTATTATCAATTTTTTTTCCCACTGTACTTTCAGATAGATTCAGAAGTTCAACTAAGTTGACGATATTATTTTTAGAGTGAGGCTACGCTGTTACGTATAGCACAGTTTGGTCTGTGCTATATATAGAGGTATATTTTATTTTCAAAGTTCAAACATTTGATTCGTATCTTCAATATGATATTTAAATGAAACTGTGCTTGGAGGCTTAATTTTACAATTTTTTTTTAACTTTTTTAACTTTTTTCTTAAATATGTACAAAATCACTTGATCTAAAGATTCTAAACCATTCAAAAATAGTAATTTCTCCCTATTAAAAAGAAAATGGTAACAAGAAATGAAAAAAATGTAAAATTTGAACTCGAAGTATATTTTTATATGGAGATCATCAATATTAATAGTCCGATTTTATGAGACCATCTGAAACATCGTGGCAAAGGGGTCAGGATCCTTGAGTTAGATTTTGAGTTAAGATTGGAATTCTGACCGATTTGATCTGAGGTGAAATGCAGAGGCTCTTTAATGTTCGTACCATAGAAGATCGGATCGACGTTCCAGATCTAAAATCAAAATTTGAGTTAATTTAATCAAGAGGATATGAATTCGTTGCAAGTATTGTAATTTTTTCCTACAATTGGTGGTGACATCAATACATGTTATAGGCATTAAAGCGGACCTGTATCTTCTTAACAACTGGAGAGCAATCTGATCCCTCATGTTTTTTTTTTTTTTTTTTGTTTTCTCTTTTGCATGTCGCACTTTGAAGAGAAATACATATCTTTCTATTGTTAATATATATATAGGGATGAGCTATGGTGAGTTGCGAAGTAAAACGACATTTTACTTCACGCTCGTATTCCAATTTGAAAATCCAAACAACCGATCCGAACCGCTCAATATTTTCTCCATATTGAAATGTTCTTGGAGACTAAATTTTATATTTTTTTGAATTTTTTTACTATTTATTAAGTCACTTTGAAAATCATAGATCCGGATGAACAGTAAAAAACAGTAAAATTTTCTGGACCATTGGATCAGCGATTTTCAAAGTGGCTTAATAAATAGTAAAAAAATTCCAAAAAATATAAAATTTGGTCTCCAAGCACATTTCAATATGGAGAACGTGTTGAGTGGTTCGGATCGGTTGTTTGGATTTTCAAAATAAAAATATGAGCGCAAAGTAAAAATGATATCTTCACAACTCACCATAACCCATCCCTATATATATATATACATACATACATACATACATACATACATACAAATATAAAGAGTGCGGCTAAACTCAAAACATTTGTTCATTGCTTCTGGAACAAATGATTCGGTTTTCCGATTTTCAAAGACCAAATAGTCGATCCAAACTATTAGATGTTAAATCTATATTAAAATGTGCTTGTAGACCAAATTTTATATTTTTTTGGAATTTTTTACTAATTATTAAGATGATTTGAAAAGCGCTAATTTTATTAAACTTCTGTATCATTGAAAAACAACAACGTTCAAACCATCTTAACAAATATAGATTGAAAATCTAACGGTTTGGATCGACTGTTTTGATTTTGAAAATAGAAAAACCGAATCGTTTATTCCGGAGGCTAGTAACAAATGTTTTGAGCTTAGCCACACACACTCTCTATATATATGTTATTATTCTTATTTTAAGATTAATCTCGCGAGTCAAATGTAAAAAATAGTCCTTTAATTTTTTCCGTTTGATTTTCTTTTTAATTATGTGCAAAACAATAAAAAAATGTTGCAGTATAAATCAACTTTGTCAGAAATGAAAAATATTCGAAGTATATAGATTGTTGGATAAATCAATTTTATCTTAAATTTCAAAAAATATAAAATATTGTATAAATCAATTAATCTAATCATCATACTAAACAGTATATTGTTGTATGTTTAAATTATCATGTATAATTTAATAGTAATCAATTATCATATCGTTAATGAGTACAAAATAGCTATATATTATCCGTATCCTTATCTAATAATTTAACGAAAGTATTTCTTATCCATATCTATACACGTTAAGCGAATAAAAATAATTTTTACCCATATTCCCCTTATGAAATAAAATTCAGGTTGATAAATAGATAAAATAATTTCGTTGACATCCTATCACCAGGGGAAAAGTACTTGATATGCTAATATTATTCTAACTTACTGAATTAAGAGGGAAAATTATTTCATTATTCTTTTTACAGATTGGTTGTTCAAATGCAAAAACAAAAGCAAAAGCAAAAGCAAAAGCAAAGAGGAAAGGCAAAGGTGATGTGATTAGTTCAGTACTACAAAAAACGTCTTCCTACACTGCACCTTATACACGGATTTTCTCAATTTTATAAAAAAAACGTGTATGAAATAAGATTTTTTCAGTGTTCTAGGAATCCTACACGAATATTAACTTAAAAATCAGTGTCCGTGTGGAAATTAATCTTTTATACACGGATATTTCATTAAATATCCATGTAGGAATAGTGAGAGAGCTACACGGATTTTCAGTTACAAATCCGTGTAGGAAGGATGATTCTTCATCTTCCTACACGGATATTCAATTAAATATCCGTGTAGGATAGCCCACGGATGTGAAATTTTATTAAATGTTACTCAAATTATTTATTATATTATGTCATATTCCTACACGGATATGTAGTTAAATATCAGTGTAGTATTTCCTATTTTTATTTTTTTAAATATAATATACTTTCAATTTCATATTTTGTTATTATTTAAATATAAAAATGAACATGTTTTCATTGCTGTGAAGCTCTTTAAATATTCATTCTTATAAATTAAGAAATTTATTCATTTAGATATGAACTTTGTAAATATTAATTTCTTTATAATTTATGTATTCATTCTTGTAGACTATTTTACAAATAAAAATATTCATCATTGTGTTAGAAATATTAAATATTAACAAATTTAAAATTATACAATTAATACAGAAGAACAAAAATAGAAACAAGTAAACTTTCATATATTACTACTGATATATATATTACAAAAGTTACCCAAAAATTGATATAATAAAACAAAAAAAAGAAACTCCTACAATAACAAAAAAAAAGAAACTCTAAACAACATATTTTTTCTTTGTGCGACGAATGTAGGGCTTCGGTGGCGGATGGCCCCTAGGGCTGCGACGTGGGCGAGTTGGCCATGGTGGCCATGGCCAACTTCTGGGATAACCTGGTGGTGGTCGTTCGTAACCGGGTGGGATCCAAGGCACTGGCATGAAGTCCTCTGGAATTGGTGGTAGTGCCTCAACAGGATGTTCTTTATCGACATGTGACATTTTTTCACTTAGAGAAATTAAGATAGGTTTAAAAGGAACCGATTTCGAAGATATATAGGGATTAAGGTGACTCTTCGTTTTTCTGTGTTTATTTTCGGTATATTCAATATTAAATTTGTAATCAATTACATAGGGCGCGCATGTTTTGAAATAAATATGCCTGTCCCTCCTAAGAAGTTGTACCGATCTTTTCCTACACGGATAGTTACGTAAATATCCGTGTTGAAAGACTATTCCTACACGGATATTTAATAAAAACCGTGTAGGAAAAGAGGAGAGCTACATGGATATGTACTTAAATATCCGTGTAGGATACCTATTGCACACGGATTTGTAATAAAAATCCTTGTAGGAATCCTTGCACACGAATCCTTGCACACTTGATTATGTCTTGCAAAATTTTCTAAGTCCCCAGTTCACTTCTTCTTCCTCTGATTTTGAAATTCTTCCAAGTCCGAGTTCAAAACCCTCACCTCTGGTCCGTCGCACTTTCTCTTCTCTCTTCTCTTTGTCTCTCTCTCTCTTTCTTTTGTCAGGGTTTAGGTGGTGTGTGCGCCTCCATTGCTGCCTCTCTCTCTTTCTTTTGTCAGTTCACTTCTTCCTCTAATTTTTTTTGTAGACTTTTGGTAATTTACATAGAATCCAACTGCCTCTAAGGTACCTCTCTTGTTACTAACTCAAATTATAATTGTAGTATAATCGGAGACAAGCTGCTTATTCACCCGAGCAAGTCGACGAAGTGAGAGGGATGTGGGCAAGGTGGTTTATTTCCCAATTTTGTACTCCACAATATGGATTCGTATAAATTAATTTGTATAATTATTAAATTTGAATTGTTATGTTGTTTTGGCAATTTCTATCTGTTTTGGGTTAAAAAAACATTCTGATATTATATATAATGGCTAGCAAAAGTGGAGGCTAGCCAAAAATAGAAAAAAATACAAAAAAGAAAAAAGAAAATCATACACGGATATTTGAAAAAATCCGTGTAGGATGTGTTAAAAATAAAAATTGATTTAGGATCTTCCTACACGGATTTGTACTAAAAATCCGTGTAGCTAGGGTATGGAGCTACACGGTTTTTTGTTAAAAAACCGTGTAGCTCCATACCCTAGCTACACGGATCTTGAGTAAAAAATCCGTGTAGGATTAGTGTAATCGTACATGTATAAATTATCTGTGTGTAAATGGTGAACTTTCCTACACTCCAGTATCGCACACAATTCCAAATCCATGTAGCTCTCCAGTTGAAGTCCGTGTACAAACTGTTTTTTTGTAGTAGTGGTTATTGATGATCGGAATAAAGATTTGGGAATAGCTAGTCATGGTCTAATTATTCTCTGTCATGCCTCTCTCATAAGCCATCCAAATACCAAACTTATAATCCAATGATCTTTGATTAGGCATACTTGCAAATTGTAATTGGGCGAAAAATAAGGTGAAAGAAAAAGTTACGTAGAATGGCCACCACCTACTGTGCAATACGAATGTTGTTATGAGCAATTGTTAACATAACTGTGCAATAAAAAAAGTTTCATCCACTAAAACCACCACCTAACTACACCTCTCTCTCTTTCTGTTCCTCTATTAACATCCACTAAAACCAGGGCCATCGCCTAACAATACCTCTCTCTCTCTCGGTGCCTGCACCAGCTTGCACGAAGAAGAATCCATGACGGATCTATTGGCCACCACGGCAATCAGCTGGGGCTTCTATTTGGGCCCCACCACCAACTACCTCCAGTTGTGAAAAACATGGCATGACATATATTAAGAAATACTAAATACTAAACATGAAGAGTAAACTCTGAATTGAATCCTTGAACAATTAATGTTCTTTTACTTTTCCAATGGGAAAAATACATATGACAGCAAATTAACGATACATAGCACACATACTAAAAAAACATAAGAGAAGGCATGACATGTATTAATTAAATAGGAAGAGTAAACTAAGCACTGGAGTCCATGGCTCTACTCATCATCTGATAGGGCGTTGGACTGATCATCATCTGACAAGGGCTCCTCATCATCTGATAAGGACTCCTCATCATCTGATGGGGGGTACAAATAAATTGAAGGGACATGGTGGCATAAATTAGAGATCGAATCAGCCTTGGAATAATCAAATTGTCCCCACTCCAAATTTTTAAGGTTGGTAAGATATTGTAACCCTTGAGGCACACCCAATTTAACACATCCCACAATCACGAGTTTTTTAAGAATGGACATTGCACCATCCTCTATCTCCCATTCCTCCATTGATAAGTTAAGAAGGTTCAAAACTTCTAACTGGCTAAAGCCTACAGAGGAACAGGTCGTTTTTCGAATTTCGAATGCTCCATCAAGTTCGAGAACCTTAAGGCAGCGTAGCTTCTCCAATACTGGCATTATATCCTGCTGGAACTTGTGATCCTCAATGTAGAGATAAATAAGGTGACAAGGGAGCATATCAACCTGAAGCAGCTGGGTCCATTTAGTGGGGCTAGAGGAAGCAAGTGAGAGAGATTGTAAATGGTTATAAAATGGGAAATCTCTCATGTTAAGTACACTATGATTATGCACTAAATTGAGATTAGTTAGGTGTTCTAATTTGGACAGAAAAGTGACAACTGCCTTTGATGGAGAGGATATGGACTTTAATTAATTTTGGGGAGTGCTATACTAAGTGCTCGAATTGTGATTTTGAGAGCTGAGAGAATTTTTTACACTACAATACCCAATTTACCCTTAGTTTTTAAATTCTTGATAATCTCACATCTTTTTAATTCTATATATGTCTTGATTCATTAATACTTGCAATTGTGCATTAAAGGAAACAATTAAATTCATTTATATACTAATAAGGAAGTTTGATGTACTGTTTTTTTAACACACATATATTAACTTTAAATCTTTACAAGCTGATTTTTTTTTCTTTTTTAGCAGATATCCCCCTAGGCATTGTATGACAACAAATTCAAAATTACACATATTGCTTATACATGAGTTTGCACTAGTGCATTGCAAAGAAATTCGTGCACCTGTACATGGTACATGTCAAAATTTAAAGACTTTTAAACTGCAAAGAAAATATTACAAAGTTTGCTTATATATGCTTGAGAATTAATATAAACATGATACATGTAAGTGTTGAGTTTATTAAAGAAGCTCTGATTTAGGCTCATCCTAAAAGCACAAATATATATCTATGATAAATGGTACTTCTTGAACCTTTTTGTGTGTGTGTGTGTATTTTTGGGAGTACAATTACAAGTTTTCATTTTAAATTTAGTATCGAATCCAATAGGATTGCAAAGCTCTCAATGTGCTAATTTTCTTTTCTTATTTGAGTAAGCTAGTATTATTGAATATAATAGAAACCATGTTGATCTGCTACTGATGAGGGACGTACTGGTACATAGAGATTTGGTGTGCTTCATTGTCAGATCCAAACAACTATACATTACATAAGACTTAACTCAAATTTTGAATTTAGAACCAGGCTGCTTGATCAGAATCCGAACCAATCCGATCTGAAGTGGAATACACAGGTCCTTTTAATATTCATGCCAAAATAGATATGATGATCCAGACTATCTACCATAGATCCGTCAGACTATCTACCATGATCATTCTCTCTGTCTAGTACACCTTGATAGCAATCAAATTAATGGATTGCCGTTCCTTCTGGTTTTCTCTATAAATGGAGTCCTTGGTTTTTAACACCATATCAGTTATGGCGCAAAAGAAGATTTATGCTTAACATGGTGGTACAGTTCAATTACAATAGTATAGGCGCCCTGGTTGTGTTGAAAATTTGCTGGCAATACCTGTACATTCCATGCTACTGGATTACATACTCTTTTTTTCACATCAACAGGAAGGGATTACAAAAGATCCTGTGTCGGTTCATCTTCAAAATTAATTTCCATTATGGTCTATTTAAGACTTGGTCCTATGAAGAGACACATCAAATCAGACCCGATTCTTCTCCCTAGATTAATTGTTGCTCACTTCCATACACGCTTTGGCAATCCCTCCACTTTCTTACAATTTCCGAGGTGTTGAGTAATTACTAGCCGGTTCTTATTCTCTTGCCATCCTTTTGCATGTATACCCACACTTATTATAAAAATCAATATACACCTCTCCTTTCAAAATTACTCTTATCTATCAAATTGAACTCCTCTATTATCTATATCTCTCTCTTTGTCTTTCTCCCACGTCTATCCATACTTCAACTTCCTATACTTTTTACTAAATTCACTACAGTCTCCCTTATGGATAATAACGGGATGGACAATTTTCAAGATGAAGATGAGGCGCTTATTCAACATTTCATTGGGCTACAAACTTCTGACAAGCTATGTCCCGTGGTTAAAATCTCGCAAAAGGGTTCAGCAAGCACTAATTGGGATCTTTGCTTACTTTCAAAAGTTGTCACTGATAGAACTATCTTAGAGGGCCCCTTTACTTCAGCTATGCTAACGGCCTGGGGGGCTGACCAGATGACTAAAGTACGATCTGTCTCCAGAAATTGTTTTCTCATTGAATTTTCAAATCCTGAAGAAATGCAAAAAGCTACTCTGGGTGGACCTTGGACGTTTAGGGGTGATTTGGTGGCTTCAAGGAAGGCTGTTTCTCATTTAGACTTGAAACCGGAGCTTATCACTCATGCTAATATCTGGGTATAGTTTTATAATATTCCTCTTAACTCTCTATCTGAGGAAGGTCTTTTTTCACTTGGGGAAGCACTTGGAACCACTGTATCTCTTCCAGTGAACGATTTTGTGAATGGGAAGCATTTTGTGAAGTTCAAGATCAGTTTACAGTTGGACAAATCTCTTCAGGATAGAGTCAAACTTGAACACCCAACTCTTGGCACTATCACAGTCCACTGTGTGTACGAGAAAATTACAAGGATATGTAAATTTTGTGGAAAGATGGGTCATGAGATACAGATGTGTCCGGATCATCAGCAGGTGACTGTAATTCTGCAAGGGCCGAGAGGTGCAACTATTCCTAACAAGGAAGAAATTTTGGCTCCAAAATTCGAGGCATGGATCACTAACTCTATGTGGGTTCCAAAAGATGAAGGGGTGGAAGGCCGGCCTTCACCTAGGCGATTCTTATCATATTCTCAGAAGAGTGTGGAGGCTGGGGCTAGTGATGCAATAGGAGGTCAGAATGGAAGACACATTAATTTGATAGGGATCAGTGATGAGGTTCACAACAAGCTAAAGAGGCCGAGGCCGGTAGGGCTAATACTGCCGGCAAAAGATATATGAGGCTATTATCGTGGAATTGTCGGGGTAGCGGGGGTACAACAATGACCATGTTAAATCGTTACCTTCGCTGTACAGGGACTCAATTGGCTTTTATATCAGAAACTAAGTGTGGTGAAGTAGTGGCTCGAAAAAGAATTCAAACTTTGTCCTTGTACAATTCTATCATTGTACCTTCAATTGGAAACTCGGGAGGGCTTTGGGTGATCTGGAATGACGATGTTCGCGTAAATTTGGTGCATAGTAGTAGTAGTATGATAGTTGCCGATTATTTGATAAAAGGTTTGTATCAAGAAAGTAGGCTGATTGCTGTCTATGGGGACTCAACTAGAGTACATAATGCTGATATATGGAAGGAGATTGAAGGTTATTTAATCTGTCAGGATACCCCAACATGTGTTATTGGAGATTTTAATGCTATAGTTTCTATAACTGAAAAATGGGGAGGCGTTGATTATATGAGCTCGCCAAATAGAGCTTTCAGAGCATGAATACAAAGTGTTGGATTGATTGATTTGGGACATAATGGTCCAGCCTATACGTGGAGTAATAAACAGAAGGGGCAGGCATGCATTTCTGCAAGGTTGGACAGGGCACTAGGTAATTTAGCATGGACAATGAATTATCCTGAATCTTCAGTTTTCCACTTGCCAAGATTTTCGAGTGATCATCTTCCAATTTTATTAAGATCTAACCGTCCGACAAAAAGGCTACGACCTAATTTTAGAACTGAAAATTGGTGGGTACTGAATGAAGATTTTCAAGGAGTTTGCGAAAAAGTCGCAAGTAATAGGGAGGGAGGATGGAAGCAGGTGATAGGAAGCTTTAAATATGAAGTTGGGAAGTGGTTGAAAACCAAGAAGACACCGAATGAGATGTTAAGGGAAATAGAGTCAGAAATGCTTAAAATAAACTCTATTAATGGTGATGATGCAATGGCTTGGAGAGAATATGAACTGCAAAAAAGACACACTTCCTGTTTGCTTATGCTAGATAAATTTTGGCATCAAAGAACTCGTGTCAAATGGGCAGCATATGGAGACCAAAATACAAGTTTTTTTCATGCCTCAACCATTACAAGAAAACGAAGGAACACTATTCAATCTCTAATGCTCACGGAGGGCCGTGGGAAACAGATCAAAAGAAGATAAAATGTGCTTTCATAGACCATTTCAAGCAAATTTATAAGAAAGGTATTACTCAGCCGATATCAGAAATATATTCTCCAAATGTGCTTATGAGTTTGCCTAAAATCCCAACTCTGGTGCATCCGTATCTTGATTCAATTCCTTCAGAAGAGGAGATTAAAGCGGCTTTGATGAGTCTAGGACCTGATAAGGCTCCTGGGCCTGACGGGTTCAATGCTCGACTACTTCAGCAAAGGTGGGAGACTTTTGGCCCTGCTATTTTGAATGAGGTCAGAATTTTTTTTGAGACATTTGCAATGCCAAGGCTGGTAGGCCGTTCTAACCTCATTTTAGTACCTAAAGTGGAAGGACCCAAAAAGGTACAAGACTTCAGAACAATATCTTGTTGCAACACTCTATATAAGGTAATTTCCAAACTTCTCACAATGAGATTGTGGCCATTTATCTCTTGATTGCATTTCGGTATCACAATCTGCTTTCTTTTGTGTGAAGTGTTACACTCTTCTAAACAGAAGGATTACAAAAACAAGGAATTTTGTTTGAAGGTCGATTTATCAAAAGCTTTTGATCGTATGGACTGGGATTATCTAGACTCCATTTTACCACTTTATGGTTTCCCAGTTCGATTTAGAAGGTGGATAATGGCGTGTGTTCGTTCTGCTGAATTTTCAGTGGTGGTAAATGGGTATGGTGAGGGTTTTTTCAAGCCGCAAAGTGGTCTTAGGCAAGGATGTTCTTTATCTCCTTATCTCTTTATTCTTGGTATGGACATATTGTCTAGAGATCTTACAAACAAAGTTGAGTTAGCCATGTTGAAGGGGGTAAAACTAGCAAGAGGGGCTGATCCGATCATTGATTGCTTATATGCTAATGATTTGTTATTATTTGGAGAAGCTACAATTAGGGAAGCGGGGTTGATAAAATCGGCCTTGCAACAATTTCAATCCGTATCAGAACAGATGGTGGGACCTGCTAAGAGCTCAATATGGTTCAGTAAGAAAACTGAACCGCAAATTTGTCAAGATATTTCCAGCATTTTTGAAGTTGATCAATTTCGACAAGAAAATAAGTATTTGGGGGCTCCAATAAAAGAAGGGAAAGAAGCGTATGATTTCATAATTGATAAGTTCGCTTCAAAATTGAATGCTTGGAAGAGCCGTACTTTATCTCCAGCCGGTAGGATTGTCCTTATAAAATCAGTCCTTCTTTCGCTACCGGTGTATTTTATGGCTACAGTGAAGCTACCAACTAGAGTGTTAAATTCGCTGACAAACTTGATAAGACGTTTCTTTTGGGGAGCTCTTGATAAAAACAGATTTTTGGCATATGTAGCTTGGGAGAAGGTCTCATTGCCGTTGGATATGGGTGGATTAGCAATTCGGGATTTACAAAAGGTAAATGAGTCTTTACTTATGAAAGCTCCTTTTAAGGTGGCACAAAATAGTGAGGCGCAATGGGTGAAAATTGTGATTGCTAAATATTTACCAAGAAGTACCCTATGGCATAGTTCTAGAAATACGAAATGTACAATCTTTTGGAAAAGTATCATGGGTGTTCGTAATCTGTTGTTACCGATGTTGTAATGGAAGCTAGGGGATGGTGCAACTTGTAGGGTTTATGGACAGCTGTGGTTCAAAGGTGCTGTGGATTTCTTGCCAACGGTGAGCAGTAACCATAATTTGCAAATGGTGGTGGTTGAATTATCTGATCAAGAAAGTGGGAGTTGGAATGTGGAGAAATTAATTGAATTGTTTGGCTATAGTAAATGTCTACAAATTGTCTTATTCGTCATTCCACCACTACAAGGTGAAGGTTATGACTGTTTGATTTTTTCTCCAACTATAAATGGTTCTTTTTCCGTTAAAAAAGCCTATGAACTGATAGCTTGTGAAAGGCAACAGCAAGGGAGTTAGAATCAAAAGGCCTTTTGGAGTTTAGTTTGGAAGAAAGATACAATACAACCACGTATACACTTATTTCTTTGGAAGCTGCTATCTCGTGCCTTTCCTCTAAATCACACACTAGTCAGCAGATTACGCAGAGGGGATTCTAAATGCCAAGTATGTGGCGAAGGAGAAGATGACACTACACATTTAATGTTCCACTGTTCTTTCTCTCGTGCTTGTTGGTTTTTTATTTGCAGACTCAGATCAGACAGCATGGGAGTTGATTCGATACAAGGTTTGATTGATTTAGGTGATACAACTACAGACTGGGAGTGAACTGAACGTGCAAATATTCTATGGGCATTATGGAGGTGTCAGAATGAGCGAATGTACGCGGGAACTGAGCCTTCACTCAAAAGGTTCATGAAATTGCTTAATGAGATAAATATGGAAACTAAGGTGGGTATGTCATATAATATGGTACAATTCGAAAGCAATTCCCATTCAGATGCTTCAGTAGATAGATGCTACACTTATTCATGTTATGTGGATGGGTCATGGGTAGACCAATGGAGTGGAGGAATAGGCTACATAATTTTTAAGGGAGACTTGCTGTTAGAGTATCGGTCTGCTAGAGTGAGAGCTTGTTGCCCAGCTCAAGCAGAAGCAATTGCTTTGGTACAAGCTATGGAAAAGATTGCCTCCATGAATATCAACTCATGTATTTTCTATAGATATTGTCAAGTGCTAGCAACTTCGTGTACTTCGTTAAGGCCTCCTATGGAAGCAAATTGGAGAGCATTCAAGGAATTTTACAGGGCATGGGAGCTTTTCAAGATTTATAAGGATTTTGATTGTACTTTTATTCATAGAGAGAATAATATGATAGCAGATAGTTTAGCAAAATTAGGAAGAGGAAATGGGTGGGACTACTCAGGTTTTACTTTTCCTTTATTTTTGCAAACTTCTTTTATGGATTATGAGTAATTGTAATTGGGAGGGAGTTATAAGTTGAAATTTTGCCTACGGGCTTGATGTAAGCAAAAAAAAAAAAAAAAAAAAAAAAAAAAAGAAAATAAAATATTCATATCATCAAAGACAACCAAATATTTATATTTAGATTCGGACAGTCGCATTAGAATTTGCACAAATATTAAAGATGCCCCATGCATACCACCTATAACCATTCATATTATAATTGATTATTTATGTTTATTTATCTTAAATACTTCAGCAATCAAAGTATTTGTGGCCTTTTTGAAATTTGTAATATTTTCTTCCTAATGCACTGGAACGAGCTCATGTATAAGCAACATGTGTAATATTTATTTATTTTGTTGTTGTTAATACAATGTCATCGGGACTATCTGCCAAAAAAAATTTTAAGCACGTAAAAGTTTCTCTCTGTTAACAAAATTTTGCATCAACCGGTAACCTAGGCAAATCCTTCCTCCTTCCCAAAATTAAAAACATAAATTGCTCACACATTTAAAACATATAAAAACTACTGGCCTTGAGCTTGATACAGAGACTTCAAGCCTGTTGGAAATTGATTTCGGATTGTGGATGGTTTAGGAGAGGAGTTTCTATAATAATTTCTTTTATTACTCAAAGTGAAGTACAAAATATTTAGAGCATATCTTTCTCACTCACATATATATCATACTCACGCCTCACTCTCTAATTATCTATTGCATATATATATATATATATATATTACATTCTCTCTCTTATTCTCTATTTATACTACTCATATGTCGGCTATGGAAACTTCTTGATTTTGCTTCCTATTTCTACGACTTTGCATATGTCGGTTTTGGTCCATCTATACTATATTCTAGATTTTACATGATACAAATCTATAAATTTCTAGCACACCTATTACGACTTTTGAGTTATAAAGTTTCTAGAACAATCCAGGAGTAATATTTGGGCCTTGGGCCTTATCGGTGCTGTGAAATTCAACAAAGCCTCCAATGGAGGTGGTACAGCAACCATGGCGGCTGCTGCCTCCGAATCCTTGAGCTGGGCGATCTTGGTGTGAAGTTCCTCATCAAAGTCTATTAGCGCTGTGTTGACTATCGCCTCAGCTTGCGAGGTTGACAGTGGATCAAGGGTGCGAAGGTACTCTAACTTGGTTTCATCGTTTGCTCCTGGAAGGCTGGAACCTTCTTCCTGTTGGTTCTCTTGGGGGATGGTGCTACAAAATCAGCACCTAACAGCATGCACGCTTTCTCTTCCAGGGAGATAAATGTGTCTGACAATTTACCTTTGATCCTTAGGCTTGGCCTGATGGTGTTGAAGCTTCCTGCTTTTTTCTCAAAACCCGGCGGTGGGCTGTCAGGAGTGAAATGGGCCGACAGGTCTGCTAATGGAGAATCTATCCTTTTAATTGGACAATCCTCATATAGAAATGATAAGGAATCTGCCGAATTAAATTCCTCAAGTGCTGGCCTTTTCATTTCTGGGCCGAAGGAGAAAATTGAGTTTCCTTTAAGGAACCCAATGTTGGCATGCCCAGTTTGGAAGTCCCCCAACCCAGTCTATATGTCATAGGTAGCGACTTTCTCCAGAATGATCTGCCAGCTGGTGCTTGATACTCTTCCTCTGAGTTCACAATGCGCCTGTATAGACACTCTGTCCCATGTTATATATTTTGAAAAGAACCGCTGACACCACTTTTGTGTCACGCAGATAAGGCTTTCGAGCGCTCATACCTGGACTTACCTGAAGTTGTTCGTCCTTCCCTTTTTGCTCTCCCGTTGTGCCTTCCAGTATAGTCTCCAGTTGAGGTATGAATTTCTGCATGGGAGGCAGATTGGGTTGTACCGGCGTCTCCATTTCCGTCCTGGTGCGCCTGGAGTATGTGGAATCTCCCCCGGCCTGATAGGTGTCCAAGGTTCTGGAGCAGTCACCTGAGTCCGGTGAGTAACGGTCTGGGACCAACCATTAATCAATCAAGAGCAGTAATGTTTATTAAATCTTGCTTCTCTCAGTTTTATTTTCTCTGTACTTACTAGGCTTGAGTATTGTCAGTATCAAACATATTATATACTGGATCAAACGTCTATTAATATAAATCAAATAAATAAATAAAGCAACTGGAAAGATAAAATTTAAATTTTGCAATTTTTTGCTTTGTGTATTTAAACTACAAAAATTCTAACTCTAGGTATGAAAAAAAAGAGCATGGTAAAATCAATTAAATGTATAAATGGATTGTGATATATCATTTATTTTCCACACCAGGCAGTATCTTATAACATAGTCGACGGATCTTCAAACTTGATAAAAAAAATTAAATTGATTAGCTAAGCTCTTAAGAGTATTTCGAGAAATCTATATAAAAATATATAGAACTTTTTTGTTTTTCTTAAGAGTATTTCCACAATCTGATTTTAATTTGTTGCTTCTCAATGTTTTGGTCATCTATAAATTGGTTTTATGGAATGCCAGAACATCTAAATCAATTAAAAATTCAATTCACAAAAAAATCTTTTTCTATTTCAGTGACGAAAATATGACCCGGTTACCAATTATTGCTTGAACCATCAAACTCCAACCAAATAAGAAATAGCTTAAATTGTAGCATAACTTTAGATATCAATCAAACACCGGATTAAATTAGAATAACCAATTTAACCAAATTCCACCTTGACGAATAATACGTGCTTTGTTTACTAATATTATTCATGATTCAGGTGCGTATGGATGGGTGAAGAATAGCTACTATTCCGGATTAGCACTATTCCGAGCTACTAATCTACGTTTGGGTGTGTTTGGATTAGCGAATAGCCACTATTATTTGTTTGTATTTTGTGAAAGAGCTCACTATTCTACTAATCCAACAAAATGTTGAAATAGCTACTATCCTCTCACTATTATTGATTCATCCAAATGCACCGAAATATATAAAGTTGTTGTTTACTTTCTGAAAATATCGGTGTTTCATATATTATTTGCAGTATGGAAAAAAAAAATATAATTATACAACTATTATATTCAAATTTCTTGAAATATATCAAAATTATTCTCGAATAAAATTAAGAATACAATACAATATGTGAGAGCGGATATATAGAGGCAAAATTAAAAGGATTGACATTGCTTTATTGGTTGAAGTGGTGTCAGTTTGATTTCATCCATATTCTATTTTAGTCATTATAAACAAAAGGAGCAACGAATTGCTGGTCCCTTTCAAAACAGATGTCACATTTGGGCCCATTGCATTGTTCTTCTTCAATTGGGATGGATAGCAATTGGTTCAATTAAACCTTTTAGTAACAAAAACATTAGATGATTGATTAGATTACAACATCTGGGCTAGCAGACACAGATAGATAAACCAAAGAGCAAAGTAATGCTATGAAAATGGGCCTGTTTTGAGATATCAGATGTGTATATTTTTCCAAGTATATATATATATGGGCCCGGAAATAAGTGGGCTAAGAGTTGATATCAAGATGGGTCTTGAAACCAATCAAATCAAATAATTGCTTAGTTAAAAAGAAAAGAAAAGAAATGGCTAATTATACAACGTCTCATTATTATAGTCTTCAAGCTAGGGATGTCAATGGGTACAAAACGGGTCAATCGGGTATTAAGCATTTTTATATTCTTAGACCAAAAAAACTTTGCCCTTATTCGTATGGCCGTATCTGATAAGCTAAACGAATTTATTTTTTTACCCAAATCCAACTTATCTGTTTGAAAACTGTACAAATTGAATAAACGGATAAAAAGATGCTAATGAATAGATACATATGAGCCATGAATAAACTATATCATATCATTCATTATCTCCATATTTTTATATATCTATATATACGAAATTTTATAATTTTTATTTTTAATTATTACCATATTGGATAACAGGCAAGGTCTAATTAAGAGTATTCTTTACCCGTACATGTATCCATTATTCTAACAATTTTTATTTTTACCCTTATATACTTATACCCGATAAGCTAAACAAATTTTTTTTCCATACCCGTCATATAAAATGGTTGTAAATTTATCATAGAATAGGAGATAATCAATGCTTGGGTAGTGCTTAAAATAAATTTAGATATAAATATTTATACAATCTTTATAATAATTATAAATATGTTAAATAAATAAATTGAGTTTTTTACTCTCTCTCTCTCTCCTCTCCATCTTTTTCTACCCTTTCTTTTCTTCTCCGCCACAATTTTCGAAGAGTCTCCGAATTGACCTCAAATTGCGTGGAGTAGGTCCCTAACAAATTTGAAGTACGAGTAAAACACATGCAAGAGTATTGCAGTGCCATAAAAGAACACTCCGACACGTAGATGAGGCTCAAGACTACCTAGCAAAACTAAGAGAACAAAGATGCTAAACAAAATGTTACGCCAAAAGAATTTTAGACCATAACATCCAAGAAAAAATCTTTTCCAACCTAAATATTTGATTAGTACTCTTATGAGCAAATAATTTGGCCAGTGGTGTGGATGGAATAAAACAGGCACAACTGCAAGGGAGATACAGACTAGGCATGCGAGCCACTTGGACACTGGACTCACTACGATATATACTCCTATTGCAAATGAAGACACGAAACTCATTGTTGCCAATCTGATCAATCTTTTAGAAAATTGGATGTACTTCTGACGGTATATGGGCGCTAAAAAGGTCAAGGCAGATTGCATAATTATAGATGTGGCCACTATGGAGCAAACAAATGCCAAAACGACCATGAGAATAAATGACTTGAATGCAAAATCCAAACTTGCGGGCTCATCTCCAGCAAGAATATCAGCTTTATATGCCGCAGATACACTAAATGCTCCTGCAAATGCTGCTGAAGCGATTAATACAGCACCAATGGCATTGGTTTTGGCCATGCTATCAAACTGTTCCACCATTTTCTCTTTCTTTTGGGCATATTGCAGACGATGATCTGATACAAAATGGTCCCTCCTATTTATACCCCGGCAACATTTGATCCGTTTTAGAATACGGACCATCGTGCGGTCTGGGTTCTGCAAAAGAGAGAGAAAAAAAAGTAAAATGTGTTAAAACAAATACTAGCAATTGTACAGTCTCATGCAAGCACTAATGATGTAGTACAGTCAGATCGACAAGCAAGGGCGGACCCAAAAAAATATCAAATTGAATTTAAATAGCTAATCAGGTTTAAACCCATTAACTAATTAATTACTCGATAAAAAATAATCCTTTAATTTATACTTTCTAATGCTTTTACTTGTAATTTCTTGTACTTATGATGTTTTAATTTATAATTCTAATTACCAATCATAATTGAAGAAATTTATTTTAATTTTAACGCTAAATTTAATCCGAATTATAAATCAAATATTCAGAGGGGGGCAAAAAAAAATTCAGAGAGGGGCCAATTAAGTCAATCGAAACATCCCAATCTCCACTAAAATGCAAAATCCAGTGTCCGGACAAGTACTTCACACATAAATATTTTGAGAAGAGCAAGACCGAGAGCCGACCTTATAAGCCAAGAAGTATTGATATTTTATTTGTTTCATTATATATTCATAATTTGATCTACACGGAGAACAATGAAAAGATGATGGAAGAGTTCAAGAATGATTTCCACAATCCAGTTAAGTACATTAAAATAAAATAATTATTGCTTGAAAATTTATATTCCAGAACAATTTTTAATTGCATTAATATTTTTTAATTAGGAAATTAAATAATTAAACATAAATATAACAAGCTTAGTGAGTAAACGCATGTATCAGAGTTCATCATATGTAGGCCGGGGATATATACCAGAGAACTGCATTCTTCAATTATTTTGTGTTCCTTAATTAATTTCAAAACATGTGATAAGAAACACTTATTTTGAATTTTTGTTGTAATTATATGGTTATATATGTGGAACAGGTAGATGACAGTCTGGTAATTAATTAGACAGTAATAAAAAATAAGAGAGAGATGACATGGGTCACCTGCCCATGTGTGAAGCCAGCTATCTTCTTTGATATGGCAAGATCACGAGGTGTCAACCCGTCTTTGTTCGTCACACATAAGTGTACCTTTCCGGTCCCCAGAAGACGAGCAAATATATTTAATTGTCCGGCTTTTACAGCCAGATGCATAGCTGTGTCTCCGTTGTTATCCTGGGCATTCATTGCTTCTGTAAGTTCAGTGTTTATGCAGATCCACTGCACAATGCTATCTGCTTGTTCTTCCACTGCAAGATGAACGAAGTTTCTGCCATTATTATCAAGTAACTGGTCCAAGTCAGGACATAGGTCGAAGAGCTTGGCCACTACTTCTACCAAGCCCATCTTGACTGCCAGGTGCACAGGATATAATCCTGAGGAGTCAGCCATGTAAGCACAAGTTAAATCTGCCTGCAGTATCGCGCTTATTGCTTCCAAATTGCCAGATGATGCTGCATAGTGAAGAGCTGTATTGCCTGATTTGTCAATGGATTTTGCTAATTTTGGTTTCCAGTCTAGTACCTTCTGAACAAAACCTGTTGAAGTACAAGTGAGCTTTTGACGGGCACAACATGGGTATTTTTAAACTATACGAATAGTTTGGTACTGGCAGCATTAATTAATTCATATTTCAAGAGAAATCCTGATACAGCAATGATAAGTTGAGGTCTCAAAATCTTGTAAAAAGATTCCAAATTTCTTAAGCGATTGAGTATGCTTATGGATAAATTTTGGCATATTGAAACAAAAATCTTAAAGTATCTAGTATACTGGCACCTGTACATGTTAACTGCTTGATTAGTGCATTGGCACGACTTCTCGTCTCTCTATTATCCGTGATCAAAATCCAATATTCTCGAACAATTGCTAGAGTTATCAAAACATGATCTCTAATAGAAAAAGTGTCTTCTCCTGGAACAAAAATTCAGAAAAAAGAGAGGATCGTAATGTAAACAAAATTGAATTAAATCATATTTCAAGAGAATCCAGAGCCAGCACTGTTTTTTTTTTTTTAAGAACTTAGTAGGGAGAGCCAGCACTGTTAAGATGAAGTCTCGAAGCCTTGTAAAAAAAATATTCCATGTTTCTTAAGCAATTGAGTACGTTTATGATTAAATTTAGGCATATAGTGAAACAAAATCTTAATCTAGCTAGTATAGTAGCACCTGAATGTGTCGACTGCGGTAGTGCAGGGATATCAGCACGAGTCCTCGTCTCTCTAATATCCTTGATCAATACCCGAAGAAATGCTCGAGTGTACTGAAACCCTTTAATAAAAAAAGGCATATCGTGGAATAAAATTTCAGAAAAAAATAAGCGGATCGTAATTTATAAGCCAAATTGAATTAATTCATATTTCAAGAGAATCATGATCCAGCATTGATAAATTGAAGTCTGGAAGGCTTTTTGAAAAAAAAAAAATTCCAAGTTAATTTCTTTAGCAATTGAGTACGTTTATAGATTCCATTGATCATCCTTTCCTTAACTGTACGCTTGCACAAAGAATTTGGTTTTGGTTAGGAAGAAGTCAACTAATAATGGATCAATGGCACACTTGGGACGATTTGATTACCTTTGCCTGGTCTCTCTCACTTACTGATAGGGCTAGATTTCTGATTACACTTAGTGCCGTTAGTTGGTCGATTTGGAAACATCGTAATGATGTCATTTTTACTCATTGTCCTATTAAAACTGCTAGAACTCTTATCTTACAAATAAAATCGTGTTGTTTTTATTGGACATGTATGATGACAAAAAAAATCAAGAATGCTGTAGGCGAGTGGCTCCCCATAAGTGAAGATGCTATTCCACTGGATTAGATAGCCCCGATGGAATTAGTGATCTACTAGCCCCCTAAGGAGACTATAGCTGAGAATTCTTGACTAGTTGGATGAAACGGGTCTCCAAATTTTGGAGCCTATATCTAGCTCACCCCTAACCATTACTTGGTGGATTAGTATTAGACTAGCTAGTATTAGTCTTAGTTTACTTTTGGTTTTAAGTTACTGCCTATATATATTTTGGTTTTAAGTCACTGTCTCTTTTGGTTGGTTTAGCATTTAACAGATTTTGTTTTGAGTTGTGTGTGGTGAAGTCTGAACAAAACATTGTTGGCTGTAACTTAAATTTCAATTTAATGAAAATGGGCTTTTGCCTCTTTAAAAAACAAAAGGTACGTTTATAGATAAATCTAGGCATAGTATAGTGAAACAAAAATCTTAAAGTAGTCAGGATAAAGTCACCTACGTCAAAGACTTATTCCAATCATATCTTGGAACAAAAATTGAGAAAAAATATTTAAGCAGATCGTAATATAAACCAAATTGAAATAATATTATTCCGAATATGATGTTATTAATTTTAAACGCATTATGTCTCTATCGTGTAAGACTTGTGAAATTACCATTACAATAATTCGAGACTGTTATTCTTAGGACACAACTATAAAAACATCTAACAATAAATCTGCAACATTCAGTAATTAATTAATTGAAATTTATTAAGCGATGACAACTAGTGAAATAAATAATGTCACTGTAAGGAAAACATTTTCATTGTTTGTCGGATGAAGCACAACAGGGACACCAAATGATAAGATGAATTGAAAACATTTTAATACATTATTTTAAGAGACGTGAGGAGAGAGAGTGCATGATAAGAATTGAAAACATGAAAAAAAAAAATAACGTAAGATGCGGTTATTAGATGCAAATTCTCCGGTCAAGCGCCCTCTATGCTTATTAAAAAAATTTAAACAATTAAAATAATAATTACAAGAATATTTATTTTTATTTCTATTTTTAAATATTATTTTTTATATAAATAACGACATGGAAAACGTCTAATTGAAGTGGATGAAGTGAGGAAACCGAAGATAACAATGCTTCATGATGATTTTTTAGTTTTGTATTTTTAATGCTAACACATGGCTGCTAGCAACTAATCTAAATATATTAGTTGAATTCAATGAAATGATGCGATGAAAACAAACAACAATAAAAGGGGACTGTCAATTAGGAGTTTTAATGAGAAATTTAATAGAGTTATCATAAATTCATAATTGTGAATTAAAACAAAAGCTGCATGAGTTTAATATTATCAGAATGGAACCATAAAAAAAAAACTATCAGAATGAGAATTTCAAAATAACAATCTATATTCTTTCACACTTTTATTTCACGGTGGATGTTACAACTTCTAATTATATGGATAATCAAAACAATCAAAGAGATACTTAGTTAGAATTGCAATTAACATAATGCATTTTTTGCAATTTTAAAATTATATAAAATAACTAATTTAGTATCATATTCGTGAATTTGGCTAAAATCTTATGACACTAAAAATTGAATTGATTTTAGAAAATCACAATATTATATTGGATTAGAAATTATGGTTAAGTTCTTGGGGATAGAAATTTGGGCTTAATATTTTTTTAATTAATTATTAATAGAGAAGCACCTAGAAAAATATATAACCGGAAATGAACAGTTAATGAATTAAACTTTTCTATTTAATTGTCAAGTTTGTCAATATTATAGATAAAAATTTAAATATCACAAATATAAAATTTAAGCAAATATATTACAATAAAAATTCTGAGCTTTACGGATTTAAATTTGAACGTCATGTTTCGTAGTTAAATTTGTTTTTATATTGATAAAAAATGCTCTTTAACCTTGTATTCTGCGTAATTCCTTGTAATTTTCTTATATCTAACGAAAACTTTGTTAGCTATGTATTTTGCGTACTAGTAAAAAAAATGATAATTTTTAGTTAGTTTTATTGTATCATGCATGACAGCTTGGAGGCAATTGTTTTTCCTCTTATAATAGCAATTATTTACCCTAGTGGAGTGATTAGTCAAATTGGAGTAATTTATTTACACTACTCCTGGATTTGCACCTCTATATTCTGGGGTTGCCAAGGGTTCGCGAATCGATCCCTCTAACTGCATATAGATATTCGTAATTTTGATAATACCTGGTTGTTTGGGGACGCATATAAATATGTACATATATACACACACTCTATTCTACAACTAAATTAAAAGATAAAAAAGGATTTGCATACATATATAGTTTTACCTTCAGGTATATATCGTATACGTTGAGCCGCAGCATGCAGAACTGTTTGTCCATCTGGTCCTGCATATGCTTCTGGCGGCACATCCTTGACCTCACGTAATGATTCGATCAAACAAGTAACAATATCACTTTGATCATGCATTATTGCCAGGTACAGTGGAGATATATTCTCGTTGTTGGGGATGCTCACCAGTTGAGAAAAAAGTTGGTTCTCAATTCGGAACTTCTTTACAACATCTGGATGTTTGTAAAGAATTGCCTGATATAAGGCAGTCTCTCCTTCTCTGTTTCGCTTTCTCAGCATATCGTCCAGCACAAGACGTCTGTTAGCGAGTTCAATGAAGGAGGTGATTAAGTCGCACTGCCCAGCTTTGGCGGCGTAATGCAGGGGTGTCTCTGACTTATCATTGTCCTTCACCAAGAGGAATACATTTATATTACAAATAGCTGTAGCCACCTGGAGGTGGCCAAAGCGAGCAGCAATATGTAGGGCTGTATCTCCACCATGGGTAACTCCTAATAAGAGGCATCTTGCCTCAGCTTCCTGTTCTAAGAGAACCAACTCGCCTTTCTTTGCTGCATGGTAGAGTTTCGGATCTAAAGAAATTCTCCGAGGATTAGATGCCATCTCTGCTTGTGACTCTCCTTCCTCTCCCCTACGTTATCACTGTCTCCCTTAGACCCACTACATTAGACGTTATATATATATCTAATTCATTGTGCTAATTGATTATTTAAAACACAATGGAAGATAGTGGGTATAAATTATATGTTTCCGATCCTGTAATTAAGTTGACCAAGTAACCAGACATAAGATCGATTCAACAAATAGTATTAATTGTGAATGTAAATAATTGGTTTAGAAGAATGGATCGATTTCTAACAGTTTTAGGCATGTGCATCTCATTAATCAATATTCATTCTCTCTTCCGCTACGGCGTAGAAGAATCGATTAAATTTATATTTGATTTATGGGTCAAGCCTGGCGCTAACGTTTGAAAAACTAGTTGGTTAAAAATAAAATCGATACATAAACAATGATATTATTTATCTTAAATAAGATTCTCCAGACTCTAGGTGAGGAAAAATGTTGAAATATTAAAAAAAGTATTCAAAATTATAACGGGTAGTTTATTTACCAGAATAGACAATAGTGTATCATTATTATTAATAAAATAGAAAATAGTGCATTGTAATTAATAGCAATAGGAAATAGTATCTTGTAAGTATAAAGAGGGACACTTGTCATCAGAAAAATAAGATTGCAGTATAATTTGTTTCCGGGACACATATAATTTGTATTACTAAAAACTATTTTTTAGGATATATTAATAAATGTTATGATCCAATTAATAAAAAAATTATATGTTTCTAAAGATGTTACATATTTTGAAAATAAATCATATTTTCAATAAAAAGAAACAATCTACCAAACATATAAAAATAATAAAAATAAAAATACACTAATACCTTACTTAGATCATTTGTATTTTGTTCCTATGAATAACCATCAAGAAGAAATTAATAATCATGAAGATATAATTATTGAAATAATGACACAAGTGGAAGTGAAATACAAAAGGACATAGTCGTTAGAAGGTCATCTATAGGGCACCACAACCATCAACTAGACTTAGAGATTATGTGACTCATACGGTACAATATCCAACATAAAATTTTATTTTATATGACAATATTACAATATCATTTATTTACCAATTGTGAGGCAACCAATACAACTCTCATTATAGTGTATGCAGATAACATCCTAATTACCGGAAATAATTTAAAACATATCCAAAAAATAAGTTAACAACTAAAAGAAAATTTTGACATAAAAGATTTAGAACATCTTAAATATACACATAAAAGATTTAGAAAATTTTCTTTTAGAACATCTCTAAAAGAAATTTTTTAGAGATAGAGATAGCTTTTTGAAATAAAGGACTTTTTATTTCTCAAAAAAATTATACACTTCATTTATTAAAAAAAACTGGTAAATTAGGATGTAAACCCGCCTCACCTCTAATTGATAACAAATGCAAATTAAATAGTGAAGATGCAAAACCTTTAGAAAACAAAAACCAACTCCAAAGATTGTAAGAAAATTGATCTATATAATAGTCCCTCATCTGGATATCTCCTTTTCAGCAAGCTAAATTAGCAAGTTTATGCACTCACCTAGAACCAAAATTTTTATTTATACCACTTTTCTGGAAAAAAAAAATAAAACAAATCGCCACTTTTTCTGGATAATTCTATTCCTACCACGTCCACCAAATCAAATCAGCATCAAATCACGTGTCTCATGAGTGAACAAAACATATAGAAGTAGATTGCTACTTTATTAGAGGAAAAGGTTCACAAAAGAATAAATTGAAATACCGTGTGTAAAAAGTGAAGACTAACTTGTAAATAGTTTCACCAAAGGCTAGGACCAGAGTCTATTTGAGAAAATTATAAGCAAGCTAGGATTATAAGATATATAAATTTCCAACTTGAGGGGAGTGTTGCAATATAAAAAAAGGATTCAAAATTATAATGGCTAGTATATTTACTAGCTCGGATAGAAAATAATGTACCATTATTAATAAAATAGAAAATACTGCACTAATATAATAGCAATAGGAAATAATGCCATGTAAGTATAAATAGGGACACTTGTAATCAGAAAATTTAGAATTACATTATAATTTGTTTATTTAAGCTCTTCTCTCTGTCTCACAAAAACTACAAAAGAACCAACGGACTGCTCCAGCAAATCAATATAAACTTATCAATCATTTAATATTTTAAAAGTTGGCTATTGTGCTTTATGAAGTATTTAAATTTAAAAATTATTTTGAATATGGCAAAGTATTAAAATTTATAAAAAAAAATATTATGAATGACGTTGTTATGTTGGATGAGCAGTTATCTAAAGGGATTGTCACGAATTAGGGAGTTTGAAATAATGTTTTTACCAATAATAATTTGAGGTTTCTTTGTTATATTAACTTACTTTCTGAAAATATCAAACAAAATACCTTCTTTTCAATTTGATCAAATACCAGATCCCATCCCTCCCCCCCCCCCCGGCCCCCCTCCCTCCCCGCGTCTCAAGCCCCCTCTCTCCAATTTTCTTATTAGCAAATTAAACATTTAATTAGAAAAATTATTATTATTTTATGGTCCACTTTTGACGGTATATTTAGTTGACATTTGAAAAAAAATATTTGAATTGAAATAAAAAATTAAAATTACTAATATGTTATTAGTTATTTTGATAGAGTTTGGGTTAAAGTTAAGTCAATTTAAAACATGTTCGGTCATTCAAATAAAGTTATTTAATCTCAACCATTAAATTTTTTAAGTTATTTGGCAAAGAGTAAATTCCTTTTAAATTACTAACATGTACTATTGTGAAATGAACAACAAATTCTACAAATTAAAGTTTTAAATTATAACAACATCTTTTAAAATATCAAATAATTTTACGTTAAAGTTGAATTTGCATGAACCACATTTTTATATGGAGATTATGTTGAATGGTTCGGATCGATTGATTGTACACTATAGCAAAACTGGGCATCAGCGACTGGGGTTGTCGCCGGTCGCTGATTCCCTTTTTCTTTAAAAAAAACAAAATCACCCCAAAAATAAGGCGACCAACTTTCCCAACCGGTCGCTGAAGACTAATTTAAAAAAAAAAAAAACATCGGGCATTAGCAACCGGCGAAAATACTCTAGCGACCAATTTGTACCGGTCGCTGAAAGTTTTCGACTAAAAACCCCCCTGCACGCACACCCTTTCTTTTTCCCTCTGCTGTGTTTTAGGTTGATACTCAAATCCAAAATCCCATCCCCGCCCGACATTGCCCGTCCCCGTCCGATTCCACCCAATTCCGCCCGTCCCTGCCTGACTCCGCCTGCCACCTCTGCTGCCTGGTGACGCCTCCTTTGAGCTGGTTGCTGATTTTCTTGGGAAGCCGTGAAGCGAGGCTATCCAAACCGCTGCTTGCTGATATTTCCGGGTAAATCGACACGACTCTTTTTATTTATGATTGCTGATTGCTGCTTGTTGTTTGAATTGTTGTGTGATTGGGTCGATTTAATTGACAAGGGCTGAGCCCTCTCTCTGATTTGTGCATTTCTGGTTTCGGTTTTATTGTTGTGCGATTGGGGATTATTTGAGCCAATAGGCAATATATATAGGAATATGTAAATCGAATGAATTAATTAGTCTGTACTACTATATATAAAATTAATTTAGGGCCAATAGGCAATATATTTGAGCCAACAGGCAATATATTATGTTAGATAGCCGTGTCGTGACCTTGTGTAATTGTATTTAAATATGTCACCTTGTTTATGATAGCCGTGTCGTGACCGATCGATCATACATTCAGAGGAAAACTGTTTAATAGCTGTTTCCTCATGGTTCTAATTAAATATCAATTGTCAAGTTCCTGAAACTTTTATGTCACGAGAAAAACTGCTTCTTCTAAACAGCAGAGTACTTGGAGCAAACTCTATATATTATAACTAGCACTGTAATTTTTATTCAGATTGGAAATAACTTCTCTGTTTATTTTTCAATGCATTATCTGTTTGCAACTGAACTAAAATTCATCAATTTGCACCAGAAGTTTCCGCTTGTCAAATGCTTGTATGTTTAACTTTTATTTGGTATGTGAATTGGATGTAGATATTTATTTGGTATCCGAAGTGCACCACATTGTATTCATTTACGTATTTCTGTTGTAGTACTAATTTACAGGGGTACTTCCAATGAAAAACCATCAGTATCAGCGACCGGTTATTTTGGTCTTTGATACTTAGGACAGCACGACCGGTTTTGAATATCAGCGAACAAAATATTTGGTCGCTGATGACTTATCATGACGTCATCAAAAACCATTAGCGACCAAAATTAAATTGTCGATGATGAGGTATTAGTGACCGGGATGACGTCATTCATCAACTAGTAATGTTCTCGGGCAGGCATCAGCAACAAGTTCTTCAACGATCAGAATTTGGCATCAAAATGTGAGAGATAGTTGAATTTGTGTGTCTATATATAGACACACATATATAATATTTATTATAATTAGTTATTGCGAGAAGAACAGCCAAGGGGAGGAGACGCGAGAAAGTAGATCGCTTCAGTGTGTGATTTGAAGATGGGCAGCAGAGGATGGGCGCCACAGGTATTGCTTGCATCAATTTAGGTTTCCCTTCTTCCTTTCTCTCTCTGAAAGGGAGAAGTGAGAAGGGCGAGAGATGAGCGATTGAAGAGCCATGAAGGGTGATTTGGGTTGGTCAAGCGAGACTGATGAGAGAGGATCAGTGGAGGAGGATCAGAATAGAACCAGGGAGGAGTCACTCAGAACTATTTTATTGTTCTTTGAGAGATTGAACTGATCTAGATCCGCACTTTTTTTGAAACAAATCCAAAGGTCTAGATTGTAATGCACAGAGGGTCAATACATTACAATGTATAATATTTCATCTTTCTCTCTGTCTCTCTATATGTGTATATATATAGTTTCATTTTTAAATTTTTTCTTAATTATAGAATAACGGGTAAGAAATTGTTTTTACTTGTACATTTAACTATATATATAATTTTGAAAAAAAAATTGTTACCTTTACCAATATTAAAAAAAAAATCTTACCATTATCTATATGTTAGAATACGATATAAATCAGGTAAACAAATAATAGGGTGTCATTGACACCCATATTTAAAACAAACTAATAACAATATTCTAAAATCTAATTAACTAATTGTCGTTCCCTCGCCGAACCCTCTAACTAACTTTTAATGACTGACGTAGTCAATTGGATGAGAGAGGAAAGGGAGAGAGAAAATATGTTGGGTCCATAAAGACATTTTATTAATTGTTTTATTTTTTTTTCCGAAATTAAGTTACTATAACCTAAATAAGGTAATGGTTATCCTACAAACTTTTAGTTTAGATTAAATTAACCTCAAATTTACTTTTGTACTATAACTAAATAATTTCAGGTGGATACATGTAACTTTAAAAAATTTCCGTTCTTTATTTTTAATACTATATCTACGTACAATAAGAACCGAAGTATTAATTACTTTTAACATTTAGTTTTTCCAGAACTTGTAAGACAAGTTGTCCATTAGCTAGATGTTTATTAAATATAAAATTTTCCATAAAGTACTTCTACACGTTACTATCATTAAAATTGACAACGAAAAGTATGCACAAGCATCTTTGACTAACATAAATAGGTCGAAAATTACTCGCATCCTGGTGATCAGAACTCAAAATGTTGTACAATGGTCAGTCTTCCGGCCAAGGTTGTGCTGATTGGTGCTATTATTTTTTGAAATGTGGCATTGACCAAATCGCGATAATGGAGCATCTTGCAAATGGCATAATTTTATGGATATATGTAGTTGTTGGAAACAATAAATTATCAGATTTGATAAGGTTGTGCTGATTGGTGCTATTATTTTTTGAAATTGTCAATCTTGGTTATGTGTCATATAGTTGACTTGGAGTTAATTTGCTGTCACGATGATTTATACAAGTAATTAGTTCTTGGTGCCACTATGGACATGCATGTGCTTGTCAAACATTAGTACGATGCTCTTAATTTGTGTATCTTCTTAATTGTGTATCATGATTCAAAATATCTGAGGCGGTGTAGGAAGCAAACAAAACAAAATTAAAAAGTTGTTTCTCAACAAAAATAAAAATTAAGGAGCCATTTTACAAAGAACGTATAGTTAGAAGTCAGGATAAACTGAAATCCAGTGTGCAAACGGAACCTAGTGTATTGTGGGCCCGTGGCCGTACAATACCGTGTTTCGGTGTATCGTATTTTGACGTGTCCGGAACAAGGCCGTGTCGTGCCAACACGTCAAAATTTTTAAGTGTACCGTGCAGTGCCATGTAGTGCTGGAGAAAAACACAACAGGTTTAATAGCATGATACTATTTGGTATGACGTGTTTCAACATGCCGTGCCAATTTTAATTTTTTATTATTTGTTATATAAAAATGTGTAAATGTTAAAAAAAATTATGGAAAAATATCCAAAAAGTCAGATATAAATTTGATTAGTTTCAGTTTTTTATAATATTTTGTAGTATTTTTGTGTTTTGAAACAAAATCTTGAAAAATATCTAAAAAATAAGAAAGTTAGACGTGTGCTGTTGTGCTCGTGCCCGTACCTAGTCGTGCCATATTTTGCAGTGCCGATTTCATGAAAATTCAGACACAACACGGTTAAAGAGACAATTAAGGACACGTCATGACATGATATGTCTAATTATTTACAAGATGTGCCATGTTATGCTGTGTCCTTATCCGTATGTACCGGCATGTGTGCCGACACGTCATACTGTTGCATTACCCAATATGGACCTTCAATAGAATGTTGTGGAGCACTAGGATGTTAAGTAGCTGATACATTATTTAATTACTCTCTCGACCAATCAAATGGAGAACCCTAAAGAAAATAAAATAACCTGGTTTTCCCTGCGATTGCACATTGCTGCTTTCTTGCGTTGTGAATTAATTATTGGTTTTTCTCCTCCATATAAATGAAAAACTGGAGAAAGGATAATTAATCCATTAGTGAAAGATTGTGGAGTTATGACAGTGTTATTATATATCTTGATATCAAAATGTGTTCTGATTTATAAAGAGGAAGTTTTAATACCTTAATTTTGTATTCCTATGTTATGTCCCTACTATGTATGCTTATATATATGTCATGCATATTCTCTCATACTTTTCTATCTGGATTTTCCATATTATGTGCAAGAAAATAACTGGTTGTGGCTGTAGAACTGACTGTGGGCTCCACATGATTCTTTCGCTAATTAATTAGTTGATTGCTGGCTAGATAATATCAATGCTAAGACTTGCAATTATTTTATATTCATATTTGGTTTCTAAGGAAATTTCAAATTTATGACCCTTCCGGAAATCTATCATTATAAGTTGTTATTTAAGAGTAAATGAATATCATAGTTAATTATTATTTCCGGATATATAATTTTCACTACTACAGAATGGCGCTTCCTACACTGTGGTTGTACACGGATTTTCTCAGTTTTATGTAAAACCGTGTACTAAATAGGATTTTTCCAATGATCAATGATATCTCTAAGAATCCCACACGGATATTTCATTGAAAAACAGTGTTTCAAAAAAGCCGTTTGAAGTTTACATTTCCTACACGGATATTTAGTTAAATATCCGTGTAGGAATGGTGAGAGAGCTACACGGATTTTTATTAAAAAATCCGTGTAGGAAAGGGTTATTGTACATGAATTATTGTTTAAATAACAGTGTAGAAAGGCTAGAGAGCTACACGGATTTTTATTAAAATATCCGTGTAGGAAGGGGTTATTGTACACGGATTATTATTTAAATAACAGTGTAGAAATACTAGAGAGAGAGCTACACGGATTTATAGTGAAAAATCCGTGTAGAAAGGTAGTTTTAGGGTTTTGGTTATATAAAAAGGTCTTTTCCCTCCAACGCCGTTTTGATTCTATAATACTCTCTCTGTCTCTGTATTAAAATATTGGTCTGATTTCAGCTCATAGTACAACTGGAATCTGAGATATTTGAAGTTCTTATTTTCTCCTCTCTTTCTTGCCAAGGTTAGATAATGTGTATATATATTTTTTTTCTTTCTCTAATTTTCTGTTACTTATTATTGCTTATTTAGCTAATGTGTAATTAGTATTGCTTATTTCTCTTTTATTTTTCTTTTTGGTTTTGTAGGGTTTTGGTTGGTTACTGTCTTCTTCGCCTTGGTTGGTTACTATCCTCGTCGTCACCCTCCCTTCGTAAATTCATTTAAGATGCAGTAATTTTTTTCTTACGAAATTGATTTTCAGTGGTTTGTATAAAAGTCATACAGATTCAATTAATTTTATGTATCAATTTTAATTGAGAATTTTTATTCTCTATGATGTATGTATGTATGCACAAATATTGATCCTTGTTTTTTTTTTTTTTCCATAGGAGATGCACTATTGTTGGAGATTTTTAACCAAGAGCCATCATGTCATGGATCACATGCAAAAACCTCTTTTTTGATATGTTGGATCTAATACAACTTAGTATGTATGAAATTTCGTGATAGAGTAGATCATAGCCATGAGTTTTGGCAACATGAGCCCAACTTGATCACATGGTTACTAAGTGGTGAGGACATAATTTTTATACAAACATTGTATAGGATCTTGAGAGGTATATGTCATATGTTGGATCAAAATGATTGCATGTATAAAAAGCTATGTATATATATGTGTTGCAAAAGGTTATATGTATATACAAAATGCTCTCTATTTATTTTTACAAAAGGTTATGTATTTATTTTTGCAAAAAGCTATGTATATTCAATCTGAAATATATATTATTGGCTAGCAAAAGTGGAGGCTAGCTAAAAAAAAAAACGGTTCAGCAACCTTCTTACATGGATTTTTATTTAAAAATCCGTGTAGGAAACAATTATACACGGATTTTTACTTAAAAATCCGTGTAGGAAGGTTACTGAATCCGGTTTATTTATTTAATATTCTGTTTAGGAGAGCTACACGGATTTTAACTAAATATCCGTGTAGGAATGTTGATATTCCTACACGGATTTTTTATTAAAAAACCGTGTAGCTCTAGTTGGATTTCTACACGGCTTTTAATTAGAAATCCGTGTAGATTGTTGATAATTGCACACGGATAAATATCCGTTTGCAAAAGATGGGACATTCCTACACCCTAATATCCTACACTGTTGGAAATCCGTGTAGCTCTTCGTGATTTATCCGTGTACAATCACCATATTCTGTAGTAGTGTTTATTGTCTTTCAGCAATTAATAGGGCGCATTATTCGGAGACAGAAGTGGTCCTCTCACTCAAGATGCTGTGCATGTGCAGGTAGTAATTAAAGGAGCAGCATGTGATCCCATATACACTTAATTAATTAATTATTATCAGTTATAATGTGTGACTACAGTGATGGAGCCACAATTGAATCGGTAGTAGCTAGGCAGTTCTTTATTTCTTGATTTTATAAACCGAATATAAAGTTATATATATTTGGGTTGTTGCCTGCTTCTAAACAACAAATTTGAATTGGTTAATTCACGGCAGTCTGCAACCCTCTAATCATATCAGTAAAAATATATGCATACCCCTAATAAAAATTAGGGTTGCGCCCTGTGTTAAAGTGAAGAAGGAAAAATTGAAAGGATCGCCATTTGCTTTCATTGGTTCATGAGGTCTCTATATTAGTCATTATGGACAAAAGCAGCAACGAATTGCTGGTCCCTTTTTCTGCTGGATTGAACAAACAAGTTGATTCCTTGTTCTTAATTAATTAGTTATTTAGATGGAAGAGTCAAATTGGAATTGGTTCTTCTAACCTCCAAGCCAGTTTATTTTGTTCCAAAACAAATGTCACATTTTTCAGCCCAATGCAAGTGGTTCAATACAATCTTTTAGCAACAAGCTCAAATATTAGATGATCTGTGCTAGTAGATAGATAAAATAAAGAGCGAAGTAATGCCATTAAAATGGGCCTGGGTTGAGAAATGAGATGTGTATATTTTTCCAAGTATGTATGTTCAGATAATGTTGGGTCTTTGGACCAATCAAATCACATACTTGGTTAGTAAAAGAAAAATAATAAAAGGTAAAATTCGTATTATAGAATGTTTCTTTACAACAGTCTCCAAGCAATGCCAAGTTAATGGTCCACATTTATATCAATCCATTTTATATGCTTATTTTCTAATTAAATACATGCGGTGACAAGTAATGTGTGGACAAAGGTATTCCGATCGAGACACAAGTGTTCACGTTTTTTAATGAAGTAAATTAGTGTCATGCCATGTCATAGCGTGACACGTCGTGACATGGATCACGTGCTATATAGTGATCATGTTTAATTTTCGCTATAACAAAAATAGCAGAAGCAGGCAAATGGTCCGGATGTGTTCGTCACACCATGGGATACAAGTATATGACCATTAATACACAATGAATCTATAAGAAAAATAACATTTCGGTAATTTTAAAATTTTGTGAAAATTTAATATTATTTGAATAAACGTTATCCAATATCGGTCCATCTCAATACATTTCACCATAAAAAAAACTGTTGTTTAATTTGCGCCTAGTTAAGCTACGTAATAGAAAGCACATGCACATGCAAACAAAACCCTCTTTCTCAACAAACAACGCAATATCTCTGTTCCTTCTAAACAAAACCCTCTTTCTCTCATATTAAATGAAATGGTCATGGCAGTGATGAGGCAAGCATGACTTACATGAAAAATAAAAAAAAAAGTAGGAAGAGTTGAGTTATGGGATCATGCGCTTTGGAAGAGCAATTTTCTGGGTTTTTCCTCTAAAGCAACTCAAAAGTTGAGTTTGGATCCAAATGTCCGATCAAACTGTGGTAATAAAATTAATAAAAATTTCATTCCAATTAGACTGTCCTGATCCAAACTCAAACTTTGAGCTACTGTAGAGAATCGGATTAATCTCGTGCTTTACATGGGATTAATTTTTATTATTGGCGCTCATAGTAACGCTCTCTTAACTGCTTAATTAAGGTGAACAGTATAGACATAGTCACATAGTACGGCTATAGTTTTGTATTAAGGCGTACAGTACCACTAATCCGATATCCAAATATCCGGATACTGGTGCAGAGATGGTTAAATTTTAATTATCTGTATCCAAATAGTAAATATAGAGTATAACTAGAGTGTTTCTAAGTTCAGGAAGTCCCTTTGTGAACTCAACTATAAAACCTATTAGATTGACTTCAAACGATTAATCCAAACTGTTGAATCTACCTTACGAGTGATGTGTCTACATAAACAAAATTTAAATTTAAATTAAATTTGTATTGGCCAAGTGGTTAAACAGCGTCCAAAATTGAACGCATTAAAATTAATTTATAAACCTTCTAATTTTGACCACTTGACTTTATACTAAATTAATTCGAAAGTTTAAAATTTCCACATGTAGACGTATCATTCATAAGATAGAAGAATACAATTTGTGACACGTGAGCCCAACGAAGATGGAAAGTCACTCCCGAACTTGTATAGAAAGTTGAGTTGTCACAGCCCGCGGCCATAAATAGTGACAGAGCCCCGCCGTAACCATACAACACCGTGTATGCTTACAAGGCCATTTAAAACACACTCATCTCATCAAAATAAAGACATACAACAAGTTTATATACAATAGTCCAGGTACAAAGTGTCTGGTAAAAGTAGAACATACACAAGGTATCTCGTAGAGATACCGACCAAAAAGGTATGGCATAGAGAACTATACAACAAAAACATAGATATACATCTCTAGTCAAATAACCAAGATAACAACTACGGTAGTGGGTTGCTATCTATCAAGGCCTACTACTCGCGTGCCTCTCCAAGATCAACCGCGCCAAAACCAGTAAAAATTAACCCAAAGGGTGGGGGTGAGAATATAATTCTCAGTGCGAATTTGCCACAATCGAGTCATTGGACTTGCAATCAGACTCCATGTTCAAAAATGAAATCCATACAAAAGCACATTAGTCCTTCTATAACAGTATATAAGTATATGCATATGCTCGACAACAAATAATCAAATGAAGTACAATTTCTGGAATTTCCAAGGTGAAGTTCAAACAAACACATTTTTGGCCTAACTTATCTTAATATGGTTGGTAGCACTTACAGATGTTCCACCGAGCTGGACCCTTCATCTGACCCTCGTCTGTAGGGTTACTGGCACCTACAGACGTTCCACCGAGCTAGACCCCTTTATCTGACCCTCGTCTGTAGGGTTACTGGCACCTACAGACGTTCCACTGAGCTGGACCCCTTTATCTGACACTCATCTGTAGTGCTTTAGCTTAACCATTAATAAAGTCTGGTTCCAAGTCATATAATGAAAATTCACATGAAATCATTTAGAATGTCGTAATATTCAATTGACTGTTCAAAATACATTACCACGTAGGGTAATGCCCTCGAGCCATAGACATTGCACACAAGTCAGCCACAATCACAACCAATCACACACATATAGTCACCCACCCCTCATCCCAACCGGTACTGGGACACCATGAGGGCCAATCACCTAAGGCCAATAGGTTCCTGGGATCAAAGTCGGCTCGCCCAGCGGGCCAGACTTTGCAAATTCTTTCACATAATTCCGTCTGCTCGCCCAGTGGGTCAGACTTTGCAAATTCAATCACATAATTCCGTCTGCTCGCCCAGCGGGTCAGACTTTGCAAATTCAATCACATAATTCCATATTCATCAATGTGTGGTGACTTTCAATCATAAACAAATCACAAGAACACAATCAAGATGACAACCATACGAATATGCAAATCAACTATGTCACACCATTTAATTTTAACCAAATTGAGTTAAGCAAACAATTCGCACAATTTCAATTATGCAACAATCAAACATGCAATCCGTCAAACATGCAACAATTAAATATACAACATGACAATCGAAAAAAAATTTAATTTCTGAAAATGAAACATCAAACAAGTCCAAGAACCCCGCACCTGATTACGAAAAGCGTATTGCGTGCTTAGGATTGGGACGTCTCGAAAGGTCCCGCAAACTCTTGCTCAACAGAGCCTACCCCTATTTCAATCGTACATTATTAATTAAATCTTTGTTCGATAATTGATATTCCTACTTGGGTTTTATTAGTTCCTTTATGATTTCCTTAACCTAATTCCTATAGATTAAATCCAACCAAATAATTTTCCGATTTTGAAAAGAGGAAGGGAGGAACTTATCAATTAACACCTTTATTTGTTCTATTAGACTAGATTAACCACCACCCTTCTCTAATTTTCGGGTTTGGGTCAAACCTTTGATGGAAAATTGAGATTTAACACAAATTGATAGAAACATTACCAAACAAGTAACCTAGGAGCTTAATGGAGATAGTTTCAGATTTCTCCAAAATTTTCAGATTTGAGCAAAATCTTAGGTAATGGGGATAGTTTCAGATTTTGAGAGAAAAATGAGAGAAAATGAGTACCAATGGAGAAAGAACAGGGCTATTATGGGGAGATTTCCAATCCCTTACACTTCCTTCTTCGATTTCTTCAATGTATTTGGTGGAGTTTCAAGGGAGACGAGGAGATCTCCCTCTCTTTTTCCTTCTTTTGGCGGATCCCAAAGGGGCAGCAGCAACACAGTGAAGGGACGGAGGGAGAGAGAGAGAGAGAAAGGGACTCAAAATATTTAATCTTAATTGTTCTTTCAGAGATGAAAACGTTGGTAACGTTTTTCATAACGTTATAACGTTTTATGCCTGTAAAAATACTGAGAAACGAACTATCTAAAATGCCGAAATCATTGAAAACATTACAACGTTTTACAAAACGTTATAACGTTTTAATTCTTTTCAAAATTCCAAACTGGTTGTTTTGGTCGGTTAATTTCCAGTGAAGATCGTTTTGTAAAGTTTGACAAAACGTTATAATGTTTTAGAAGAAAAGTTCACAGAAATTCAAGAACGATGAAAACGTTATAACGTTTTCTAAAACGTTGGTAACGTTTTAGATCAAAAATGCTCTTTCTGGATATTCTATTATTATTATTATTATTATTATTATTATTATTATTATTATTATTATTATTATTATTATTTTGTTCTTGACGTAACATTTCTCCCCCCCTTAAATTAAAGTTCAGTCCTCTGAAGTTAAATACGTACCTGAATTGTCGAATAGTTTCGGATACTTCTCACGGATATTTGTCTCGAGTTCCCATGTCGCTTCTTTTTCTGAATGGCGTCCCCATTGTACAAGAACAAGCTTGATCACTCTACTTCGAAGTTGTTGTTCTTTTCTATCCAATATCCGCATTGGCTCTTCTTGATAGGATAAGTCATCTTGGACGTGCAAGTCGGAGTGATCAATACAATGAGATGGATCTCGCACATACCGGCGTAATTGTGACACGTGGAATACCGGATGAACTCGGTCCAATGCAGGAGGTAATGAAAGCTCATATGCCACATGACCAACTCTTTGCGTAATTTGAAATGGTCCAATGTACCAGGGACTTAACTTACCCGAAACACCAAACCGATGCACGCCTCTAACGGGAGAAACTCGAAGCCACACATGATCTCCTTCTTGAAATTCTAATGGTCTTCGATGAACATCGGCGTATTTCTTTTGTCGTTCTTGAACTGATTTAAGCTGACTCAAAACAACCCTTGTCTTTTCAGCAACCTCTTGGATCATCTGAGGTCCGGTAGGTGAATACGTACCTGTGGGTCCCCACCACAACGGTGTACGACACTGCTGTCCCGTAAGTGCTTCTTGTGGTGACATCCCAATACTTGAGTGGTAGCTATTGTTATATGCAAACTCTACCAAGTACAAGTGGCTGATCCAAGAGCCTCGAAAACTTAGAGCACAGGATCGAAGCATATCTTCTAACGTTTGTATCGTCCGCTCGGATTGACCATCTGTTTGCGGATGATGTGCTGAACTGAACCTTAACTTTGTACCCATGGACTCTTGAAAACTCTCCCAAAAATGCGAGGTAAACCGAGTATCTCGGTCAGAGATAATATTTCTTGGGCAACCATGGTATTTAAATTGATATTGCAAAAATAAATCGACGAACTCTTTTCCAGTCGTATCAGACCGAAGGGGGATGAAATGTGCAATTTTTGTCAGTCTATCCACTATAACCCAAATGGCGTCGTATCGCCCGACCGTTCTCGGGAAACCAGTCACGAAATCCATGGTAATTGACTCAAACTTATGTGCGGGTATCTCAAGGGGTTTTAGTAGCCCCGCCCTCTTTCGTCTATCGGCTTTGACTTGTTGACAAACTTGACACTTCTCGACATAACTCTGAACATTCCTCTTCATCTTTAGCCACCAAAAGTATCGCTTCAGATCCTGATACATCTTGACTTCACCAGGATGTATGGTATATCCCGAGTCATGTGCCTCTGATAGAATCAACTTCCTCAACTCTGAATCATTAGGAACACATATACGGTCATTAAATCGTAGAATACCATCCTCATGGAGCCGAAATGGGGAGCCGTCATCTGATTCAGAATGGTTTCGAAACTTCTGACATTTTGGGTCCTCCTGTTGTGCTCTTCAGATTCGCTCGTGTAACTCTGGCCGAACCTCAACCACAGCCAATATAATTGATGCAAATGCGGATGTACCCGCACTAGTTGTATTTCCAATCAATCGAGGCAATGTTTCCAATGCGAAATCTCGAGATGGGCCAACATATAAACTCATCCTTCGCATTTCTTCGAGAAGATGTACTTCACTTGTGATAAGAGATGCTAGATTTATTTGACTCTTCCTGCTCAGCGCATCTGCTACCACATTCGCCTTGCCTGCATGATACTGAATGTCCAGATCATAGTCTTTCATCAACTCCAACCATCTCCTTTGTCTCAAATTCAACTCTCTTTGAGTAAAAATATACTTCAAACTTTGGTGATCTGTGTAGATACGGCATCTTGCTCCATACAAGTAATGTCGCCAAATCTTTAATGCAAAAACCACTGCCGCTAACTCCAAATCATGCGTTGGGTAATTTGTTCATGTGGTCGTAACTGTCGAGATGCATATGCAATAACGTGCTCATCTTGCATCAATACACATCCCAAACCCGATCGAGATGCATCGGTGTAGACCGTATACTCCTTGTCAGTAATTGGCATGCAAGAACCGGTGCAGACACCAATCTATCCTTCAATTCCTGGAAACTCTGATCTTGAGCGGCACCCCACTCAAACTTCACACCTTTATGCAACAACTTCGTAAGAGGACCAGCCAACTGTGAAAATCCGAGTACAAATCGTTTGTAGTACCCCGCTAGACCTAGGAAACTACGAATCTCCGTAACTGTCTCCGGTCTCTTCCACTCGGTTACAGCCCGAATCTTTTCTGAATCCACTGCCAACCCTTCTCTGGAAATCACGTGGCCCAGAAATGCCACTTGATCAAGCCAAAATTCACACTTTGAAAATTTTGCGAACAATTGATGCTCTCGTAACCTTTGCAACACTATTCGTAGATGTATCTCATGTTCTTCTCATGATCACGAATACACCAATATATCATCAATAAAAACCACCACTATAGAATCCAAGAGATCATGGAACACTCGATGCATAAGTTCCATAAATGCAGTTGGAGCATTCGTTAGCCCAAACGGCATGACCAAATACTCATAGTGCCCGTAACGTGTACGAAAGGCTGTCTTTTCTACATCACTCGGACGTATTCTTAACTGATGGTACCCTGTTCTCAAGTCTATTTTTGAATAAATTGAAGATCCCTGCAATTGATCAAACAAATCGTCAATTCGAGGTAACGGGTATCTATTTTTTACTGTTACCTTGTTTAATTCGTGGTAGTCGATACATAACCGCAAGGTCCCATCTTTCTTCTTCACAAATAACACGAGAGCACCCCATGGGGATGTACTTGGTCTAATGAACCCGCTTTCCAACATCTCTTCTAATTGCGCCTTGAGTTCTTTCAACTCTGCAGGAGTCATGCGATACGGAGTCTTAGAAATCGGTGTTGTGCCTGGTATCAATTCTATGCCAAACTCCACTTCTCGTCCGGGAACACATCCACAAACTCTGACACCACCGGAATAGTATTAATCTCAGGAATTTCGGTAGTAGTGTAAACTATTGCCGCCAGATATGCATCGCACCCTGAATCGAGCAGATGTCTAACTTCCACAGCTGAAAGAAAAGGTATTAGCCCCCTAATTTTTCTACATTTGAGCATGCATGACATACCTCTTGAATTCGTGAAACAAATCCTACGATGTGGACAGTCGATTGTCACGGCATGTCTGGTCAACCAATCCATCCCTAATAGCACGTCATACCCCATAATCTCCATAACCAGCATGTCTATCTCGAGATCCCTTCCATCAACTCTGACTTTTCGGTTTCGGCATATTGTGATTGCTCGGTCAGTAGAGCCGAAAGGGGTTTGGACACTAAGAACTTTGTTACCTGTCTCACTTGGCCAATGACATTTCTCTACCAAAGCCTTCGATACAATAGAATGGCTACACCCAGTGTCTATCAAGCAATAAGCATCATGATTCGAGATAGAAAGTATACCTATCATCACGTCAGCTTGAGAATCAGGAGATATTATGTCATCACCCTCACATCGAGTCGCTGACGTATCATGTGCAGCCCCTAATACCCCAAGCGCATGTGCAGACACTCGTCCTCCAGTCCTGCCTTCGCTGAAGTGTGGAGCACCTCGACCACGGGATGATGGTCCACCCTGCCCACAACCGGATGATCCTCCAGAACCACTTTCCCTCTGAAAGCCCAAGGCAGCCTTCGGGCACTCTCTCGCCCAATGCTCCATGCTGCTGCATATAAAGCATGCGCTGTTACGACGTCTGCACTCTTGTTTAGAATGTGCCTGATTGCATGAATGACACCATATTGGGGCAAAACCCGGCTGGATTCCAGGTGTGGTTGTCTGTCTGGGAGGGGGACTAGGTGTCATAATCGGCCTAGGAGGGGGTCTAGCAGCCGACGGCCCTCCCCCTGACCTCCCCATCTTCCTGTTTTGATCCTCCCTCTCCTTGACATTTCTTTCAGTCATTTGTATTTTCCTCCTCTTACTATGCCATTCGACTTGCTCTGCATGATCCATCATAGCCTGAAGCTCAGTAGCTACTGGGGTATCTACAATCATCGATATCCCACCATCCAATCCATGTTCAAAAATGAAATCCATACAAAAGCACATTAGTCCTTCTATAACAGTATATAAGTATATGCATATGCTCGACAATAAATAATCAAATGAAGTACAATTTCCGGAATTTCCAAGATGAAGTTCAAACAAACACATTTTTGGCCTAACTTATCTTATTATGGCTGGTAGCACTTACAGATGTTCCACCGAGCTGGACCCTTCATCTGACCCTCGTCTGTAGGGTTACTGGCACCTACAGACGTTCTACTGAGCTGGACCCCTTTCTCTGACACTCATCTGTAGTGCTTTGTCTTAACCATTAATAAAGTCTGGTTCCAAGTCATATAATGAAAATTCACATGAAATCATTCAGAATGTCGTAATATTCAATTGACCGTTCAAAATACATTACCACGTAGGGTAATGCCCTCGAGCCATAGACATTGCACACAAGTCAGCCACAATCACAACCAATCACACACATATAGTCACCCACCCCTCGTCCCAACCGGTACTGGGACACCATGAGGGCCAATCACCTAAGGCCAATAGGTTCCTAGGATAAAAGTCAGCCCGCCCAGCGGGCCAGACTTTGAAAATTCATTCACATAATTTTTTCTGCTCACCCAGTGGGTCAGACTTTGCAAATTCAATCACATAATTTCGTCTGCTCGCCCAGCGGGTCAGACTTTGCAAATTCAATCACATAATTTCGTCTGCTCGCCCAGCGGGTCAGACTTTGCAAATTCAATCACATAATTCCATATTCATCAATGTGTGGTGACTTTCAATCATAAACAAATCATAAGAACACAATCAAGATGACAACCATACGAATATGAAAATCAACTATGTCACACCATTTAGTTTTAACCAAATTAAGTTAAGCAAACAATTCGCACAATTCCAATAATGCAACAATCAAACATGCAATCCGTCAAACATGCAGCAATTAAATATACAACATGACAATCGAAAAAAAATTTAATTTCTGAAAATGAAACATCAAACAAGTCCAAGAACCCCGCACCTGATTACGAAAAGTGTATTGCATGCTTAGGATTCGGACGTCTCGAAAGGTCCCGCAAACTCTTGCTCAACAGGGCCTACCCCTATTTCAATCGTACATAATTAATTAAATCTTTGTTCGATAATTGATATTCCTACTTGGGTTTTATTAGTTCCTTTATGATTTCCTTAACCTAATTCCTATATGTTAAATCCAACCAAATAATTTTCCGATTTTGAAAAGAGGAAGGGAGGAACTTATCAATTAACACCTTTATTTGTTCTATTAGACTAGATTAACCACCACCCTTCTCTAATTTTCGGGTTTGGGTCAAACCTTAGATGGAAAATTGAGATTTAACAAAAATTGATAGAAACATTACCAAACAAGTAACCTAGGAGCTTAATGGAGATGGATTACTCACAATTTTTCCAAAATTTTCAGATTTGAGCAAAATCCTAGGTAATGGGGATAGTTTCAGATTTTGAGAGAAAAATGAGAGAAAACGAGTACCAATGGAGAAATTACAGGGCTATTATGGGGAGATTTCCAATCCCTTACACTTCCTTCTTCGATTTCTTCAATGTATTTGGTGGAGTTTCAAGGGAGAGGAGGAGATCTCCTTCTCTTTTTCCTTCTTTTGGCGGATCCCAAAGGGGCAGCAGCAACACAGTGAAGGGACGGAGGGAGAGAGAGAGAAAGGGACTCAAAATATTTAATCTTAATTGTTCTTTCAGAGATGAAAACGTTGGTAATGTTTTTCATAACATTATAATGTTTTGTGCCTGTAAAAATACTGAGAAACGAACTATCTAAAATGCCGAAATCATTGAAAACGTTACGTTTTACAAAACGTTATAACGTTTTAATTCTTGTCAAAATTCCAAACTAGTTGTTTTGGTCGATTAATTTCCAGTGAAGATCGTTTTGTAACGTTTGACAAAACGTTATAACGTTTTAGAAGAAAAGTTCACAGAAATTCAAGAATGATGAAAACGTTATAACGTTTACCAACGTTTTAGATCAAAAATGCTCTTTCTGGATATTCTATTATTATTATTATTATTATTATTATTATTATTATTATTATTATTATTATTATTATTATTTTGTTCTTGACGTAACATGAGTATTGAAACTCGAGCTAGAGAGTCCTACGAAGAGGATCGTCACATAACTATGTTTATATGTGAGCAGAAATGCTCGAGCCAATGAGCCTTTAATGCCCTACAAGCGAGGATGTCACTCGACTATAGAAAGAGAGAGGACTAAATTAGATCTCCACACTTTCAAATTAGAACAAGTATTTTAACTAAATATAGAGAAAATTAGTTAAGTGGACTTGAAATAGTAACTCGTCCTCCACACGGCGTTGGGTGATTTTGATCGATTAATGGTAAGTGTCACAAAATAGCTTGAAAAATATAGGACAAGAAATGTTGGGTATGCTTTGCAATTTAGTAAATCGTTCTAAAACCCGTGCTTGCCTTGTGTACCATATGACACTTGATCGTATTCTTCATTTTCTTTTTCTTACAGATGCAAATGATGAACCAATACAGACCAGTTGAGGAGTTAACTAACAACCAAAATGGTACTGACAAAGCGGGTCCCACAGAGAATGGGGTTCAAGATGTAGAATGGGGAACCCGAAGCTGAACACAAACTCAAACCCGAAGCTGCCTGTACCCGAACCCAATTCTGATAACGCTGCACAAGAAGACGATGCATCTGCTGATGATTGGTAAATTATAAACTTAATTGAAAGTGTGAAAAGAAAAATTGTCTAGTCAAATATTGTGAGCTACAGAGTTCAAATTGAAATTGTCTAGTCAAATATTGTAGGCTATATTGTAAGCTATAGAATTCAAATTGAAATGGTCTTTGTAAGTTCATGAATTGCCTAGAATCCGACATAGATAAATTATAAATTGGATAGATGTTCTTTTGTATGGAGTGTGCATGTGAAGAGATGTATATGTAATGAGTAAAAAAAGCCCTTTTGTATTCTTGTTTAATATAAGAAATATATAGTTTGAGTTTGTTGTTATCTCTTCTCTCCACCAAAGTTATACTTTCGATCTACCAATGATACACTACTACAAAAAACGTCTTCCTACACTGCACCTTATACACGGATTTTCTCAATTTTATAAAAAAAACGTGTATGAAATAAGATTTTTCTAGTGTTCTAGGAATCCTACACGAATATTAACTTAAAAATCAGTGTCCGTGTGGAAATTAATCTTTTATACACGGATATTTCATTAAATATCCGTGTAGGAATAGTGAGAGAGCTACACGGATTTTCAGTTACAAATCCGTGTAGGAAGGGTGATTCTTCATCTTCCTACACGGATATTCAATTAAATATCCGTGTAGGATAGCCCACGGATGTGAAATTTTATTAAATGTTACCCAAATATTTTATTATATTATGTCATATTCCTACACGGATATGTAGTTAAATATCCGTGTAGGATTCCCTATTTTTATTTTTTTAAATATAATATACTTTCAATTTCATATTTTGTTATTATTTAAATATAAAAATTAATATGTTTTCATTGCTGTGAAGCTCTTTAAATATTCATTCTGATAAATTAAGAAATTTATTCATTTAGATATGAACTTTGTAAATATTAATTTCTTTATAATTTATGTATTCATTCTTGTACACTATTTTACAAATAAAAATATTCATCACTGTGTTAGAAATATTAAATATTAACAAATTTAAAATTGTACAATTAATACAGAAAATAAATACAGAAGAACAAAAATGGAAACAAGTAAACTTTCATATATTACTACTGATATATATATTACAAAAGTTACCCAAAAATTGATATAATAAAACAAAAAAAAAGAAACTCCTACAATAACAAAAAAAAAAGAAACTCTAAACAACAGATTTTTTCTTTGTGCGACGAGTGTAGGGCTTTGGTGGCGGATGGCCCCTGGGACTGCGACGTGGGCGAGTTGGCCATGGCCACCATGGCCAACTTCTGGGATAACCTGGTGGTGGTCGTTCATAACCGGGTGGGATCCAAGGCACTGGCATGAAGTCCTCTGGAATTGGTGGTAGTGCCTCAACAGGATGTTCTTCATCGACATGTGACATTTTTTCACTTAGAGAAATTAAGATAGGTTTAAGAGGACCGATTCCGAAGATATATAGGGATTAAGGTGACTCTTCGTTTTTCTGTGTTTATTTTCGGTATATTCAACATAAAATTTGTAATTAATTACATAGGGCGCGCATGTTTTGAAATAAATATGCCTGTCCCTCCTAAGAAGTTGTACCGATCTTTTCCTACACGGATAGTTACGTAAATATTCGTTTTGAAAGACTATTCCTACACGGATATTTAATAAAAACAGTGTAGTAAAAGAGGAGAGCTACACGGATATGTACTTATATATCTGTGTAGGGTACCTATTGAACACGGATTTGTAATAAAAATCCGTGTAGGAATCCTTGCACACGAATCCTTGCACACTAGATTATGTCTTCTAAAATTTTATAAGTTCCCAGTTCACTTCTTCTTCCTCTGATTTTGAAATTCTTCCAAGTCCGAGTTCAAAACCCTCACCTCTGGTCCGCCGCACTTTCTCTTCTCTCTTCTCTCTTCTCTTTGTCTCTCTCTCTCTTTCTTTTGTCAGGATTTAGGTGGTGTGTGCGCCTCGATTGCTGCCTCTCTTTCTTTCTTTTGTCAGTTCACTTCTTCTTCTAATTTTGTTTGTAGACTTTTGGTAATTTACATAGAATCCAACTGCCTCTAAGGTACCTCTCTTGTTACTAACTCAAATTATAATTGTAGTATAACCGGAGACAAGCTGCTTACTCACCCGAGCAAGTCGACAAAGCGAGAGGGAAGTGGGCAAGGTGGTTTATTTCCCAATTTTGTACTCCACAATATGGATTCGTATAAATTAATTTGTGTAATTATTAAATTTGAATTGTTATGTTGTTTTGGCAATTTCTATCTGTTTTGGGTTAAAAAAAACATTCTGATATTATATATAATGGCTAGCAAAAGTGGAGGAACCGATTCCGAAGATATATAGGGATGAAGGTGACTCTTCATTTTTCTGTGTTTATTTTCAGTATATTCAATATTAAATTTGTAATTAATTACATAGGGCGCGCATGTTTTGAAATAAATATGCCTGTCTCTCCTAAGAAGTTGTACCGATCTTTTTCTACACGGATAGTTACGTAAATATCCGTGTTGAAAGACTATTCGTACACGGATATTTAATAAAAACCGTGTAGAAAAAGAGGAGAGCTACACGGATATGTACTTAAATATCCGTGTAGGATACCTATTGCACACGGATTTGTAATAAAAATCCATGTAGGAATCCTTGCACACGAATCCTTGCACACTAGATTATGTCTTCCAAAATTTTATAAGTCCCCAGTTCACTTCTTCTTCCTCTGATTTTGAAATTCTTCCAAGTCCGAGTTCAAAACCCTCACCTCTGGTCTGCCGCACTTTCTCTTCTCTCTTCTCTTTGTCTCTCTCTCTCTTTCTTTTGTCAGGGTTTAGGTGGTGTGTGCGCCTCCATTGCTGCCTCTCTCTTTTTCTTTTGTCAGTTCACTTCTTCCTCTAATTTTGTTTGTAGACTTTTGGTAATTTACATAGAATCCAACTGCCTCTAAGGTACGTCTCTTGTTACTAACTCAAATTATAATTGTAGTATAACCGGAGACAAGCTGCTTACTCACCCGAGCAAGTCGACGAAGTGAGAGGGATGTGGGCAAGCTGGTTTATTTTCCAATTTTGTACTCCACAATATGGATTGGTATAAATTAATTTGTGTAATTATTAAATTTGAATTGTTATGTTGTTTTGACAATTTCTATCTGTTTTGGGTTAAAAAAACATTCTGATATTATGTATAATGGCTAGCAAAAGTGGAGGCTAGCCAAAAATAGGAAAAAATACAAAAAAAAGAAAAGAAAATCGTACACGGATATTTGAAAAAATCCGTGTAGGATGTGTTAAAAATAAAAATTGATTTAGTATTTTCCTACACGGATTTGTACTAAAAATCCGTGTAGCTAGGGTATGGAGCTACACGGTTTTTAAAAAAAAAACCGTGTAGGAATATATTTCATACACGGTTTTTTGTTAAAAAACCGTGTAGCTCCATACCCTAGCTACACGGATCTTGAGTAAAAAATCCGTGTAGGATTAGTGTAATCGTACACGTATAAATTATCCGTGTGTAAATGGTGGACTTTCCTACACTCCAGTATCGCACACGATTCCAAATCCGTGTAGCTCTCCAGTTAAAGTCCGTGTACAAACTGTTTTTTTGTAGTAGTGATAGCAAAATGGAAGAATTAATATTGTTAATATTTTAATTATTCTTCTGAAATTCCAGCAAAGAAAAGAGGGGACCGCAGAGCAGGTGGGACCCACAGCAATACATGGTTAAGTATGGAAACAAATATCCCACACAAAAGAAATGTTGAATTTGATTGGGGCGAGACTATAGATCAAGGATTTGCGCTTGTATTTAGCTCCGGTTGAGGGGATTTTTGAATCTTGTTAATTTCGGTTTTACTTTTAATTATAGCTTATTAGTTGTAACTTAGGCATTAATGAGATCCTGTGCACAAATATTTAGCCGTTTTTGTAGCGTATAAATGGATACTGTTTTTAATTTTCAACTGATTGTTTAAAGTACACGCAGGGCCAAAAAAAAAAAAAATCGAAGAATTTTTCTTTAGCAGGAAATTTTATTTTCTTATGTCTTAATAGCTCATTCTATCTACGAGTTAAGAAAATGTTAGTTAATCACTCTTTCTGAATTAAGTGATTGCTTTATGTTACTCAGAATTATCATAATTGAAAATTTGAATCAATCAGAGCCTTTATAATTATAAAGTTGATAATGCAAGTTTAGCATTAGCATGAATATTAGTTGAACAATATCTTATATGTACAACACGATGGGCCTTATTATTTTGGGCCTGTGCAGTTTGTGGGCTCATCCCATTAGATTACTTTTAGATTTGATTTCCAACATTACTTTCAGATAAATTCAGAAGTTCAACTGAGTTGACGACATTATTTATAAAGGCTACGGTGTTACACTCTGGCCTGTACTGTGGATGCATATTTTTATTTTAAAATTAAAATATTTAATTCGTACTTCTTAAAGATATAAATGAAAATGTGGTTGGATGTCAAAATTTTACATTTTTTTATATTGTTATTTTAAAGATATACAAAATAACTTGATTTAAAGATTCTTAACCATCCAAAAGTTATGATTTTGTCCCTATCTAAAAAAATAGTAAAAATAATTGAAAATTTGGACTCCAAGTGCATTTTCGTATGAAGTGCACTATGCACAATACCGTACTCTATATCCATCAGTAATTGTATAATATTATTCTGATTTTATGAGACCATCTGAAACAAACGGGTCAGGATCCTTGAGTTGATATAAATTTTGAGTTCAGATCAGAATCATGACCAATTCGATCCAAGGTGAAATACAGAGTGTTTTAATATTCGTACGAATAGGATATGAGTTATCGTTATAATTTAGTATGAATCTCAAAATAGTAGTGTTCTCTTATAAAATCAAGTGCACTAGAGTTTTTTTTTAATATACAGATAATAGGTAATTGCCAACTTATAAAATACTAGTTAGACTCTAATATAACACCTTTTATTAATAATGAGTATTTGTGGGGCATGTCAGCAAACATTTTCTTATATTTTGTAACGTAGTGTTTTCATTGTAGGAATGATATTTTATTAGAAGAATTATGTACGTACCTTGTCTAAACATAAACAAAGAAAACATTTCATAGAAATAAATAATCAATAAAAAGTTACATATGAAAGAAACAATATTTAAATGATAAGTGTAACAATTGTAACTAACTAAAAACTATTGTAAAAACCTATAATATAATCAATGAGAACCCAAAACATTATTTAATTAATTCATTACAAAATTAATTTCAGTAATTTCAAATTTTTCTTGTAAAACAATAGAAATTGGGAGTATTGTTCAGTTCAGCACATAAATTAAAATAATGATTTAGAAATATAATATAAACAACAAATTTATAGCAAACTACACTGATTTAGTATAGTTTTGTAATTAAGTTTCTACTATGTAGGAAGTAATTGAACAAAAAACTTAAGCTATGTACATAGTTTAAAAGTAAAAATAAATATTATTGTAATATTTAAAAAAAAAAAAGGAAATACAAATTATGTCCTAAGAGGCATGAATTAATTTCTGATTACTTCATTATTGGAAAAATAACAAAAAAAATAGTACACAATTATTTTAAAAATCCTGTTAACAAATGTTACTCAAATTAAAAATGATATACATATATTTTTAATGATTTCTAAAAAAAATATTTGGATTTGTAGAGATTGAAATTAAGAAAACAATGAAAGAAATAGTCAGACAAATAATCATAAAAAATTGAAATTAATTATTCAAAATTTATCTTATATTACTTGTAATAGTCAGACAAATAATCATAAAAAATTGAACTCCTTTGCAATGAGTACAATTACAATTATAAAAACTGAATGTACATAACAATAGAAAATTAAAGCTAGCAAGCATGACAACGGGCAAGTATGTAAAGTTGAACGGCTCGGGAACAACAACTGAAAAAAGGAAATCTATAAAATTATAATGAGACTCAAATCAGACCGTTCATCTCTAAGCAGAGAGCGAATATGTACGATTATGTGATGTCTTCTTCTTGCACTTTTTCGTGTAGACTCTTTTTATTCTAGGTAAGGATCAGTCCCTGCTCAACATAATACGGACAATAAATAATTGTAGTTAAATAAATTACAACAAAAATAATAAAAACGTGATGACAATCAAAAAATAAAGTCCTGAAGCCATAAAAAGTAATACGAACATATGGGTTATGATGACAATCGAATTAAATTTGTAAAAAAAACTTACAAGAAATTAAAGATGCAATGAGATTTTACCTTATACACACAGATGGAATATGCTTAATTTTGTGTACATCTTTTCCTTGCAGTTGCATACCTTCCCAGAGCACAAGTGAGGGATTAACAACTGTTAGTTCTCGAAGAGTCTGCACCTTTTGTAGCTCGGGAAGTACGCGCAACCGTTGACAATAATCAATTTCGAGGTGACGAAGGATGGGCATAGCTCTCTCTTTTATCTCCCAATGATATAGGTTTGGCAACACTCTAAGCTTCAGTGTTTCAAGGTTGGGAAACCCTCCAGTTGAACAGATCAACTCTGTTCCCACATATGAGTTATTATATAAAAAAAGTGTTCTGAGGCTCTGCAGCCCCTCCAATATGGGCATTGGATCTTCCTGAAGTCTAGAATTTCTGAGCTTCAATTTGGTGAGGTTTGTTGGGAACATTTCAACACTTGGAACACATATATTTCTTTCCCAATATCCCCGCAGAAATAGATTTTGTATCCTCCCATGACAAGGTAAGTCTTTTCTGCCACCAAATGGTAGATACTCATCTGTTATAATAGTGAGGTGGACCAACTGTTCGGTCTTTCTTAGCATACTCTCAAGGTTTCTCCACTCTTTTATAGCTTTTTCATTATCTAGATTATCATCAATATAAATCACTAACGTACGCAAGTTGATACAAAATTCTAATTCAACAACTGATTCTATCTGTATACTGACATGCATAATTGTTTGTAAATTTGTATGCTTATTCCATTTTAATGGTAAAGGGATAAGGATGGAACCATATACATGTCTTAGAGTTGGGATTACGACATCACACAAATCTAGTGTTTTTTTCAGGATTATCCAGACGGGATCCCTTTAAATCAATGATTTCTAAATTATAGAAGGAAAACTTCTTAAATATATCATGTGGAATATTGCAGCGTCTCAACCCCAAGTACCTCAAGTGTATCAAGCCGTTCGGCCACTGTCTCCGTGTAAATGTGGCCATATTGACACTCTCCAAAGTTAACACTCTAAGTAGTCTAAACCCACTATAATATAGTAGTCCAAAGCCACTATTATGAGATGACCATTTTCCAAAACCAAAACAGAGTAAAGAACGAGTGTTTTCTGAATAAATGCCATCCTCCGTGGGAGTGCAAAATTGCAGTGCTGCACGGCGTGGCTTGCTAGCAGCTAGGTTGTTAACATCTTCTTCTTCAGAGTATACCGTAAAGAAGTTCTCATCCTTAGCTTTGCGGATGGCTAGATCCCGTAGAAGATCATGCATATTACAGTATTTGCAGTAACCATTCCAAGATTTTTTAATAACTTGAATCAAGCACCTACAACAGTTTTTTGTCATACAAATTGACATCAAATAAGAATGAAAATATTTGTTTATGAATAAGTAGGTATCCTCAAGTCAAATTACAAAAGTGCGAATATATCTTTCTTCCAAAGAAAGTTTATATAAATGATAAACGTTTGGTTATATACCCGATGATGCAGTTATAGAATATAAAATATATTTAGTCACCTCGAAATGCTGAAATTATTATTTAAAAAAAATCTTAATCGGCTTATATATTAAGTGCATATAAATCTGTCTTGAGTCGATCTATATTATCTTGCATTATAATTTTTTATATATGGATAAAAATAGGTACGTAGGTATTCCTCAAGGATGTCTTGTTTATATAGCCGATGATGCAGTAACAGAAATATAAAATATATTTAGCAACCTCGAATTGCTGAAATTTTTATTTAAAAAAATTCTTACTCGCCTAATATATTAGGTTGTTTATAAATCTGTTTTGAGTAGATCAATTAAGTTGCAATATAAATTTTTGTAAATCGATAAAATTGAAAATGTGGTATAAATATATATAAATTACACCATCCATTTTTAAAGTTTTCAAAATCCAAACAGTGCAACATATTAAAATGTGCTGAGAGAACAAATTTTATATTTTTTTGAATATTTTTACTATTTATTAATGTTTTAAAAATCATTATTTTTTAGACCATTGAATTTTTGTACCCATCTTAATAAATAGTGAAAAAATTAAAAAAAATGTAAAATTTGATCTGCAAGTACATTTTAATATATCCAACATGTTAAACGGTTTGGATCGACTGTTTGAACTTTAAAAATAAATGGTGTCATTTTGTGTCACCAAAAAATGATGTTAGTGGATCCCTGCTCTAAAAATAAAGCCCGATAGTGTAGTAATAGAAATATAAAATATATTTAGGCACCTCGAAATGCTGAAATTATTTTTCTAAAAATTCTTACTCGTCTAATTTTTTAAATTGTATATAAATTTTTTTTGAGTCGATCAATTAAGTTGCAATATAAATATTTCTAAATGGATAAAATTAAAAAAGTTGGTATTCCTCAATGGTGAAGCAATTAATTAATTAGTTAAGAATATGGCTGTCCTCTTTCATTTAGGTCTAAAGACTACATATAATAGTAATACTAATTGCAATAATTTGGTATATATAAATATTTTTGTTGATAGGCTCCGTATGCCTTAGTCATAGTAACGCTCTCTTAACCGCTAAATTAAGTTATGTTGGTATACTATTATAAAATTATTGGCGTTTTCTCTGACCAAAAAAAAAAGTTATGTTGGTATACCTAGCATACGTGTGTAGAGTGGTGCCGATATCTACAACAATATTATGACTCAATTGTGTAGAGTCACATTGCAGTAAACTTCTTTATTTTTTACAGCTCAACATAGAAAATTGCTTGCACCTTCGTGCATATTTTCTCTCTTAAACAAAGTTAGGTAATAACATCTACAAAAGCATAATTAGCTTTGGTCACAAATAAAATATTTTAGTCGTCTTTTATAAAATTATATTGACTAGAAAAGATTAAGTTATTATTTTTCTACAATATTTTATGTTGTTAGGAATTATTAGATATAAAACTCCATTTTTGAACTGAAATTTTTTTTTGGAAAAAAAATAGCGTTTTGCTTTGATCATGAAATTTATGGCATCTCAAGTCAATGGAGCAGTGAATGACAACGAAGACATTAATATGATCATCGAGAATAACGTTACTACTGTGATTAATTTATGAAAGCTGATAACAGTACTCACATCATAATTATCATAACTATCTGGGAGATCGCAAAAAATTCAGTACTGGATTTTTATTAAAGTATTAATAGCTATGCACAGAAGTATTTATATGTATGAGGTGAATAATTTTTACATTTATAATTGTCTCCCAAGCAAATCTCTGAAACGTACTGCACATAAATACATGTTTGGTGTGTGGGGGGGGGGGGCAACAATTCAAACTACATGGGGGAGGGAGGTATATATAAGATAAATTTTGCAAATCTAGAACTACAAATGTCTTCTACACAATTTTATTTTTCAAATGAAATCTGTGATGACGTACTTCCAGGCTCGCCATGATACAAGTATTTTATAACTCGTCGTGCAAATATTTATACATACTTGCAAGTATTTTTTATATATGACAGCAGATAACGTTTAAAAGTATTACTATCAATAACTGCAACTATTTATACCTATATGGCAAACTATTTTTGTTAGAGGAAGGTTTACACGAAGACAATTGGGGAATATTGATGCGATGATATGGGGTCCCCACAATTTCGTTAGAAGAAGGTTGATGCGGGGATGATTGGGGGACTGAAATTAAAGGAGATGATAATAACAAATTACACATCAAAATATTAATGTCTTATTTTTCAAGTGTTAATATCTTATCTTCAAAGTATTTATATCTATGAAGGTTGATGTCAGATTAGTGCGGGGACAGGAAAAGGGGACCAAAGAGGAATAGCGCTCCAAAAATTCTAGAATAATAATTAGGGGGATCATATAATATCTTTTTAGAATAATATTTAGTGAGGACCATATTACATAATCTCTCTAAATGAGGTGCAGAGATTTTGAGGATCCAGAAGTGAAGGTGCTCAAATAATTATTCTTACTTTAAATGATTTTTTTTAATTTAAAAGTTGTCAGCTAATTATTAGAATAGCAATATTAAAGTGTCCGTTAGAAACTCTATTCGAGATTGTGTTGTTAATATAAAATTTCTAGGAGGAATGACTTTTACTTCTTTTTTTATGGCATGGTTCTCCTAATTACTTTTTAGGTTTTATGATTTAATAGAATAACTGAAAAAATGTTTTTTCTAATGTAATTAAGTCATTAATCACAGCTCTTGATATCAGGCATCAAGTTACCAATTTAAGATTTGAATATTTTTTAGCGAAATTGAGCAAATTTGACAAAAAGAAAATGCTCCATATTTTGCTTTATTAGCTTCTTTTTTGAACCACAGCTCAATACAGTGAAAATTAAAATTTTCGGTTAACTCAGCATTGTCAGAAATAAAAAATATATATGTTGATAAAACAACATGTAAGTTTCAGTAAACTAACTAAAACTAACTTCTTGTAGTATACAAAACCAGCATACAGTCTACACTACTACAAAATATCATGATTGTATACGGATAAATCACCCAGAGCTACACGGATTTCCAATAGTGTAGGATGTTAGAGTGTAGGAAAGGGCCATCTTTTGCAAACGGATATTTATCCGTGTGCAATTATCATCAAACCGACACGGATAAACTATAGATTACCGGCATTAGTTTCTGATACATTCATTAGTTCAACTAAGTTTGACAATATCATTTATAGAGTGAAGCTAGTTTGGTCTGTACTGTGGATACATATTATCCGTTTTAAAGTTTAATTATTTGATATGTACTATTCAACATGATATCTGAATGAATTAAAATTTGTTTGGATGGCAATTTTTTTTTTCTACTTATGCACAAAATCATTTGATCTAAAGATTGAGGACCATGCAAAAGTAATGATTTTCTCCCTATCTCAGAAAAATAGTAAAAAAAATTTAAAAATGTTAATTTTGGACTCCAAGTGCACTATACATAGTACCGTACTCCATATTTTATCCATCAGAAATTATTTTATATCATCCTGAATTTATGAGACCATCAAGAAACAACAACGTGGGCAAACATCGTGGCAAAGGGGTTAATATCAGAATCCTGATCTATTCGACTCAAAGTAAAAATTCGCATTACACATTTTATTAATAATGAGTATTTGTGAAGCATCGTTAGCAAACATTTTCGTTGTAGGATTAATGATATTTTGTTACAAGAATTATGTGTGTACTTGTCTTTGACAGGAGCATAAACAAAGAAAACATTTCATCAAAAAAATAATCAATGAAAAGTTACACATATATATATAGAGAGAGAGATATGAAAGAAACAATATTTAAATGATAAGTGTAACAATTGTAACTAATTAAAAATTATTGTAAAATCCTAAAATATAATCCATGAGAAATCGGAAACATTATTTAATTCAGTGAAAAATTAATTTCAGTAATTTCAATTTATTCTTGTAAAACAACATAAATTCGGAATATTTTCTGATGATTCTCGATAGTTCAGTTCAGCAGAAAAAAAATAAAATAATGATTCAGCGATATTCAAAACAACTACACTAATTTTGTATATTTTTTGTAATTAAGTTTCGATTATGGAGGAAGTAATTAAACCCATATGATTAAATAATAAATTTTGCATCTTAAAAAACGATATATTACTTAAAAATAAGATATACAAATTATGTCTCAAGAGGCATGCATTAATTTCTGATAACTTCATAATTTAAAAAATAGTATACAAATATTTTCAAATATCATTCAACAAATACTACTCGAATTCAAAATGACATACATATATATAAGTTAAGATGATTTCTAAAAATACACTTAGATTAATAGAAAATGAAATTAAGAAAATAATGGAAGAAATTATAAAGAAGCTAACAAAATATAAAAATTATTCAATAGTTATCTGATTTTACTTGTAATAATCAGATAAATAATCATAAAACAATGAACTCCTTTGCAATGAGTACAATTACAATTATAAAAACTGAAAGTACATAACAATAGGAAATTAAACCTAGCAACCACGACAATGAGCAAGTATGAAAAGAACAACAAATTGAAAAAAGAGATCTTAAAAAATAATTATGAGACTTAAAAAAATTACAATAAACGTTCGTCTGTAAGCAGAGAATATGTATGATTATGTGATGTCTTCTTCTTGCATTTTTGGTGTAGTTACTTTCATTCTTCGCCAAAAAATTTTACCTGCTCAACATAATCCAGACAATAAATAAGAGTAGTTAAATAAATTACAACAAAAATAATAAAAACGTGATAACAATAAAAAATAAAGTCCTGAAGCCGTGCAAAATATGCAAAATAATATGAACGTTAAAGATGCAATGAGATTTTACCTTATACGCACAGATGGGATATGCTTAATTTTGTGTACATCTTTTCCTTCCATTTGCATACCTTCCCAGAGCTCACGTGAGGGACTAGAAACTGTTAGTTCTTGAAGAGTCTGCACCTTTTGTAGGTCGGGAAGTACGTGCAGCCTCTCACAAAAATAAATTTCGAGGTGACGAAGGATGGGCATAGCTCCCTCTTTTATCTCCCAATGATGTAGGTTTTGCAGGTCTCTAAGTTTCAGTTTTTCGAGGTTAGGAAACCCTCCGGTTGAACAGATGAACTCTGTTCCCACATATGAGCGATCATATAAGGAAAGTATTTTGAGGCTCTGTAGCCTCTCTAATATGGGCATTGGATCATTTTGGAGTTTAGAATATGTGAGCTTCAATTTGGTGAGGTTTGGTGGAAACATCTCAACACCTGGAACACATACATTTCTTTCCCATTCTCCATACAGTACTAGTTTTTGTATTTTTCCATGACAAGGTAAGTCTTTTGTGCCACCAAATGGTAGCAACTCATATGTTACAATAGCGAATTGCACCAACTGTTCTATCCTTCTCAACACACTCTTAAGTTTTTGCCACTCCTTTATAACCCTTTCATTATCTAGATCATCATCAATGTAAATCACTAACGTACGTAAGTTGATACAAAATCCTAATTCTATCTGCATAGGCACAAACATAATTGTTTGTAAATTTGTATGCTTATCCCATTTTAATTGTAAACGGATCAACATGCTACCACATACATGTCTTAGAGATGGGATCACGACATCACACAAATCTAGTGTTTCTTCATCATCATCTAGAGAGGATCCCTTTAAATCAATAGTTTCTAGATTATAGAAGGAAAACTTCTTAAATATATCTTGTGGAATATTGCAGTCTCTTAACCCCAAGTACCTCAAGTGTATCAAGCCCTTCGGCCACTGTCTCCGAGTAAATGTGGTCATATTGACATTCTCCAAGGTTAACACTCTAAGTAGTCTAAACCCACTATAATTTAGTAGTCCAAAGCCACTATTATTTGATGACCGTTGCCCAAAATCAAAACAGAGTAAAGAATGAGTGTTTTCTGAATAAATGTCATCCTCCGTGGGAGTGCATAATTGCAGTGCTGCACGGCGTGGCTTGCTTATAGCTAGGTTGTTAACATCTTCTTCTTTGGAGAATACCGTAAAGAAGTTCTCATCCTTAGCTCTGCGGATAGCTAGGTCCCGTAGAAGATCATGCATACTACAGTATTTGCAGTAGCCGTTCCAAGATTTTTTAATAACTTGAATCAAGCACCTATAACAGTTTTTTTTTTTTTCAAACAAATTGACATCAAAGAAGAATGAAAATATTTGTTATGAATATAAGTAGGTATCCTCAAGTCAAATTACGAAAGCGCAGATATATCTTGCTTCCAAAGAAAGTTTATATAAATGATGAACACTTGGCTATATAGCCGATGATGCAGTTATAGAAATATAAAATATATTTAGTCACCTCGAAATGCTGAAATTATTATTTTTAGAAAAATCTTAATCGGCTGATATATTACGTGCATATAAATCTGTCTTGAGTCGATCTATATTAAGTTGCATTATAAATTTTTCTATATGGATAAAATTAAGAATGTTGGTATTTCATGATGTGAAGCAATTAAATAAGAATATGGCTGCTGTCTTTCATTTAGATATAAAGACTACATATAATACTAATGGCAATAATTCGTTATTTAGATAGGACAGTACGGAAATATTTTTCAATATGGATAAAAAATTGTTTTATTTTTAATGAATTAAGTTTTGTAGGCAAGTATAATTGAATTTGTATGTTTCACAATCTGATCGAATCAAAGCAAACATAATTTTTTTTTCTCTGTTTCATATATAGGATAGAGAATTACGTCGACAAAAGCATAAATTAATATGAAAAATACTCTGTGGGAATGGAAATATTTGTTTATTAATAAGTAGGTATTTCTTAAGTCAAATTAATATGAAAAATACTCGAACGCTCGATCAATATATATATCTTTCATCCAAAGAAAGTTTATATAAATGATGAAAGCTTGGCTATATAGGTACGTAGGTATTCCTTAAGGATGTCCTGTTTATATAGCCGATGATGCAGTAACAGAAATATCAAATATATTTAGCCACTTCGAATTGCTGAAATTATTATTTTCAAAAATTCTTACTCGCCTAATATATATATTAGGTTGTTTATAAATCTGCTTTGAGTAGATCAATTAAGTTGCAATATAAATTTTTTAAATCGATAAAATTAAAAATGTGGTATATATATATATAAATTACACCATCCATTTTTAAAGTTTTCAAAATCCAAACAGTTGATCCAAATAGTTCAACATGATCTCCATATTAAATGTGCTAAGAGACTAAAATTTATTTTACTATTTATTAACTATTTTACAAATCATTGTTTTTTAGACCATTGAATTTTTGTACCCATCTTAATGAATAGTAAAAAAATTCAAAAAAATATAAAATTTGATCTGCAAGCACATTTTAATATATCCAACATGTTGAACGGTTTGGATCGATTGTTTTGAACTTTAAAAATAAATGACGTAATTTTGTGTCACCAAAAAATGATACAAGTGAATCCCTCCTCTAAATATAAAACTGATAGTGTAGTAATAAAAATATAAAATATATTTAGGCACCTCGAAATCCTAAAATTATTATTTTTAAAATTCTTACTCGTCTAATATATTAAATTTTATATAAATTTGTTTTGAGTCGTTCAATTAAGTTGCAATATAAATATTTCTAAATGGATAAAATTAAAAAAGTTGGTATTCCTCGATGGTGAAGCAATTCATTAATTAGTTAAGAAAATGGCAGTCCTCTTTCATTTAGGTCTAAAGACTGCATATAATAGTAATACTGATTGCTATAATTTGGTATATATAAATATTTTTATTGATAGGCTCCGTATGCCTTAGTCATAGCATACGTGTGCCGAGTGGTGTCGATATCTACAACAATATTATGACTCAAGCGACGTTGAGAAATATTTAAAAATATCTGTTTCGACCTTTTTTAATTCTGTAGAGTCACATTGCAGTAAACTTTTTTTTTTACAGCTCAACACAGAAAATTGCTTGCACCTTCGTGCTTATTTTCTCTCTTAAACAAAGCTAGCTAGGTTATTACAAGTTTTCAAGTTCGAACTCAATAAATATCAATTAAAATTTTTTAATCAGTTTTATTATTCAACTTGTTTCTCTTAGGTTCAAATTTCTCTATATTTAATTGTGTACGGAAGTTTCATTTTATTGAAGTTTTGCTGGCAAGTATAATTGAATTTTTATGTTTGATAATCTGATCCAATCAAAGAAAAAATAAGTATTTTGACTATGTTTCATTGGATAGAGAATTACATCGACAAAAGCATAATTAGCTTTGGTTACAAATAAAATATTTTAGTCGTCTTTTATAAAATTATATTGACTAGAATAGATTAAGTTATTATTTTTCTACAATATTTTATGTTGTTAGGAATTATTAGATAACTCCATTTTTGAACTGAAATTTTTTCTCTTATCTAATTTTTTTTTTGGAAAAAATAGCATTTTTCTTTAATGATGAAATTTATGGCATCTCAAGTCAATGGAGCAGTGAATGACAATGAAGGCATTAATATGATAATTGAGAATAACGTTACTACTATGATTAATTTATGAGAGTTGATAATAGTACTCACACCATAACTACCATAACTATCTGGGGACCGTAAAAACTCCAGTACTGAATTTTTGTTAAAGTATTAATACCTACACACGAAAGTATTTATATCTATAAGGTAAATAATTTTTACATTTATAATTGTCTCCTAAGAAAATCTCTCAAATGTATCCGCACCATAAATACATGTGGGGGGGGGGGGCATATATGAGAGCATTTAACGAATCTAGAACCACAAATGTCTTCTATACAATTTTATCTTTCAAATGAGATCCATGATGACGTACTTGCAAGCTCGTCGTAACACAAGTATTTATAACTCGTCATGCAAATATTTATACATATACTTGCAAGTATTTTTTACATATAACACTAGATAACGTCTGAAAGTATTAATATAAATAACTGCAACTATTTATACCTATGTGGCCAACTATTTTTGTTAGAGGAAGGTTTACGTGAAGACAGTTGGGTAAGGTTGATGCGATGCTATGGGGTCCCCACAATTTCATTCGAGGATGGTTGATGTGGGGATGATAATAACAAATTACACATCAAAGTATTAAATTTTATTTTTCAAGTATTAATCTCTTATTTTTGAAGTATTTATATTTATGAAGGTTGATGCAGGATTAGTACGGGGACAGAAAAAGAGGACCATGTAATTAGTGGGGACCATATAGGAATAACGCTCCAAGAATTCTAGAATAATAATTAGTTGGGATCAAATAATATCTTTTTAAAATAATATTTAGTGGGACCATATTACATAGTTTCTTTAAATGAGGTGGAAATGTTTTTTTAATTTAAAAGTTGTCAGCTAATTATTAGAATAGCAATATTAAAGTGTCCGTTAAAAACTCTATTCGAGATTGTGTTGTTAAAATAAAATTTCTAGGAGTAACGACTTTTTCTTTTTATGTCATGGTTCTCCTAATTACTTTTTATGTTTTATGATTTAATAGAATTTCTGAAAAAAAGCAACTTCTAATGTAATTCATAAGTCATTAATCACAGCACTTGCTATCAGGCGTCAAGTTACCAATTTATGATTTGAATATTTTTGAGCGAAATTGAGCAAATTTGACAAAAGGAAGACGCTCCATATTTTGCTTTATTAGCTTCTTTTTTGAAGCACAGTGCAATACAGTGAAAATTAAAATTTTCGGTTAACTCAACGCCTTCTAATTAAAGTCAAGTGGTTAAAAGTTTTCCAAAATATGAATGCATTAAAATTAATTTAGAAACCTTTTAATTTTGACAACTTGACTTTATATTAAATTAATTTAAAACTTTAAAATTTTCACATGTAGATGCATCACTCGAAAGGTAGAAGGATTTCAACGGTTTGGATTCATCGTTCGAAGTTAATCCGATAGATTTTAGAGTTAAGAGTACAAAGGGGCTCGGTACTCCTAGGAGAACCCTAGTTCTACGCATATATATATAGTAAAACTAGGGTGCTCCTAATTAAGTTCACCCAACCTCTTGTGAATTTGACTCTAAAATATATCGAATCGATTTTAAACGATGAATCTAAACCGTTGAAATCCTTCTACCTAATGATTGATGCGTCTACATGTGAAAAATAGAAGTGGCACATGGATGCAATAAAAAATAGAAGTGAGAAGAAATAGAAGTGAAAAATAGAAGTGGCACATTGATGCGTCTACCTAATGATTTTAGCAAATGTTGATCCTTCTACCTAATGATTGAATGTGATGAGACTGGGCTGGCCGAACAATACAACAGGACTTACTTTTATACGTGGCAAGTACCATAAAAAATAGAAGTGAGAAGAAATGTACCTATGCACTAGCTCTTCAAGGCATTTCTCAGCTTTGTCCTCAATTGTTCCACCTCCATCTTTCGGTATGAAATCTTCAGCCATCCACATTCTTGTAACGTTCTCTCCTGAAATCTTATAATCTTCAGGGAATGCAGCGAAATAAAGAAAACATTGTTTGAGATGGTCGGGCAATTCTTCATAACTCCTGGCAAGGACCTGCGAGCACATCTTCCCATCTTCGTCATGCCAATCCATGGTCTCGTCCAATGTGTTCCAGGCAGTGTAGTTGCGGTCCCTCCTTGTGAGGATACCACCTAGAACAACCAATGCCAAGGGTAACCCACCACATTTTTTCGTTAATCTTTTGGCCACATCCAAGAGATGATGAGGGTAATTCTCAGGTTGTAAATGTTCCTGAAAAGCGTTTCTGAATAGAGAGCAAGACCCTCGTTGTCACTTAGGTAACGGGGCGCATACGGTTTTGTGTTGCAATCTGCTGCTTTGGCAACATCAAGCGATCTGGTGGTAATGATCACGCGGCTCGCATTGTATATATCGGGTAATGCCATTTTCAACTGCCCCCAAAGATTAATGTTCCACACATCATCTAAAATAATTAAGTATCTCTTGCTTATCAAGGTGCTTTTTAGTTTCACCGGTAAATCCCTATCTGTTACGGGTGGATATTTGTTTTTCATGTGAGGTTTAACTGAGTAAAGAATTTCTCTCAAGAGATCATTTAAATTGTATGTTGCAGAAATGGCCTGCCATGCGCAACAATGGAATTGTCCCTCCAATTTATCACTGTTTTACAAAAAAAAAAAAATGTCTTACATCAAGGAAAAATAAGGAACAGAGCATTTTGAGTACATGATTTAGTACAAGTATTCTGAAGAAGATCTGGATCACATTTTGTAACAAATATAATGTCAAGTTTTGAGTCATTATTACCATCTTGTAAATTATTTTAACCATACATATTACTGTGATTATTTGTGGAACATTTATGGTCATGTATGCAAATCGTCAGAATTTAATTTCGCAAATCACTTAAATAATCAAAAACATTTATGCAAAATATTTATGGTCATGTCAAGAATTTAATAACAGTATGTATTACATGCAAAGTAATTGATTACTTGCAAAGTAATTGATTACTAATAGTAATAAAGAATTCATAACAGTATCATTCTTTTTCTTGTCTGATTTGATCGAAGATTTGAATATCATCACTTGTTGAGAAAGAACAACAATCTAAACAAAGGATCGAATTTGGATTCTTCACAACTAGTTGGTTTGGAATTTAACAATTTTCTTGTAATAGATTCATTGTTCCACAAAAATTACCCGCTTTATATATATATATATAAAAAACCGTTTAAAATAAAGGACATGTACCTTTTGTATATTTTTTTGGCCAGGGTGGTCTTCCCGAGGCCGCCAGTACCCACAATCGAGAGCACCATGCGCCTTGAAATACTGCTATCAAGCAGCTGCTCGATAATCTTTGCCTGGTCATCCACAAGGCCAACAACTTCTGGATCATCGACATTATCAGAAGGTTCTAGATCATCGACATCATCAAGAGCACCAAGATCCCCAATTCTCAAGTCGGTTCGGCGCTGGTAAAGCCGATTGAGTTCCGCTATGATTTTTTCGAGGTCGTCATGCAGGCCGAGCTTGTACGTTTTATATTTTTTAGCTGCCTTGCTAAATTTTCTGGCGACCCAGTTGGAACTTTCTGCACGGTTTTCTTCAATCTTATCCCGGAAGGTATCAATTACAGTAGCTATTCTGTCGGCAATTTCTCTGACCTGGTTCAGCCACTCTGTTACCACATTATTTCTGTTATGCATGGAATCAACATCCTTTAGCAGCGCTTGGATCAAGCGAAGCTCCTTTTGCACCTGTTCGATCTGCCCACGCACAGCCTGCACTTCCCGAACTGTCTCGAGCAAAACAGCAGCAAGCTTTTCCAGCACAGAAGTCACAGCCAGCACAGGCTTCACAACTTCTGCCATATATTTGTGATTGTGGGAAGTGTCTTTCTTTATTTTTCTTTTTTCAATTGGGGAGGGGGGGTTGAAAGTGATTTTTTTTTTTCCTAGGAATGGTTGATTTTTGTTAATTGCAGCGGATATGCATGGTCTTCATAAATGACCTTCCCCTGAGCAACTTGCTATTATTTTATGATTATTGATTCCTTATTTATATATGGGTGTCATGATATATTCATATTATCGACCTGTCGCCCGTTGGATATATTTTATGATTATTGATTTCTTTTCTTCATATGTAACCCTGCAAAAGTTGACAATATATATAAACCTATACCCATCCCATACCATGACATTTTTTATGTTAAGCCTATAATCAATCTCATTAAAACAAAAAATTCAAGTACTAAAAGGTGCCCGTGCCCGTCATGAAGTGTTTTTGAAATCAATCTTTGATCTATGGACAAAAGATTCTTATTTTTGTGTGTGTGTAAGATCACAAAAGCACGCGTACAATGAGATTAATTTTTTTATTCATTCACACGTTCTTGTTAGTTGGTGTATTGGAAGATTTTTTTTTATAATATACACTAAATAGAGGTATTGTGTAGTCATAATTCACAAGTATGCTATATGATTTATGAAGGAAAGTTAGTTTTTTATTTTATTTCGTGGATGCTGTCTGCTAAAAATTGATAAAATATGGTCTAATCTAAAAATATTTATATGAATTGTCATTCCTACATTCACAAATATAAAGATTTTTAATTGCGAAGTTTAAAAAACAAAATATTCGCCTACCACTGGTAATGTCACCAGTGGGATTTTGAGTCGAGATTTTTGAAAAGTAATGTTCTGTTTTTATGTTTGGATTTTTTGAATTATTTTTTGTGTTGTGAATAAAAATTTCTGAAAAAACTTTGTTCAGGATCTTAATATTTTTCTAATTTCCACCAAAAATAGGATTAAAATTTTCCTATTCTTTTGTAAATTTCCTTATTCTCTATTTTCCTACTAGTTAAAATACTAACACATATTTGGAAGCTAGATTGTAAAATTATTGATTGGAGAAAGTTCACAAGTATGTTTGTTAGGGCTTAAATTCAAAATCTTTCCCTTCTATCCATGGTTCTGATACTCGGAATCGGAATCAAAATCGGGTTCTTGACAGTAGAATCGGAATCGGATGAATCGGTCAGAATCGGCTGATTTGACTCGGAAACTCGGATTTTTTTTGGCAAGAAAGCATGTTTTGTAGCTAAAACATAGGAAGTAATTGGTAAATAAATAATTTGTAAAAAAACTATGTTAAGACAGAACATTACACTCAAATAATTCACTAATTATATAATGTAATACAAATATTATAAATTAAACACACTTTTTATTGCCAGAAGCTATGTTGAGCTGACTGGATCATCTCATTGTCCTCTGTATTAAAATACAAATGATAATATTGTTGTACATAATCAAAAAAGAAAAACATTAATATAGTGTCAAACAAAGACATTAATTTATTGTAATTATTTAAAAATAAAATATATCTAATTTTAATATAAAATAGACAAAATAAAATAAAAAAATTAACCAATATTTAGAAGAGAAATAAATCTTTTAATTTTTACTTGCAAATTTTCGGAACAATCAAAATTCTAACCTAGAAATATTTACTTTGCAAAAAAAAAAAAATCTTTAACTAAACCACTGTGACACTTCTGACAAAAGCGGTGCACCCTTGTATATTTAATTGAAATAGGGGTCCTTTGAACTTGGTATGAACCTGGTCTATCACAAAACAATTTATGTTCTCAAAATAAAACTATAAGGTTATGTTCTCAAACCTTCCTCTCGTCTTCGCAGAAGAATCTGTTTTCCCCAATTCTCTTCGACGGCCATGGAAAGATACAAAATTGGTTCGATTTAATCTTCAAATCAGTTTAATTAAATTGAAAGCGCAAAACAGCATCAGCTGAAAAACCCCTTCTATTAATTTGACATTCGATTAAACGACCTTTCAATAATTTTTCATGGCATTCTTTAGTATACGTAGGGCCTATTACATATGATGGATAACATGTATAGGTTTATAAATAAAATATTTCGTGGTCATATGCGATATATATATCCTTTATCATATAAACGGGGCATGCAGTCGATAAGAAGCTGGCACCAATATGTAAACAACAACTAATTATACATTAGTGCTAACCATTACTTGTTCTTTGTTTCTTTGTAATGGTCTTTATCAGTTTATTTTGAAAGTGATTTGTTATGCAATGCCGTCTCAAGATTGCTGATTTAATGATTTAATTAATTAACTAAAATTTATGGTAGATTTACTCATTGCATGTAAATTATCTTTTATTTTAGCTTTTGTCAAAATTTTACTAATTTATGTACTTAATATTATTTTCTAAAACAAACTGTAAAGATAATTTAAAATTAACACCTGAATTTTCAGAAGTGGCGGGTTAAATTTCCTTGTGTCTTTCATGCTTCATCATACATCAAATTTTGTATCTCTCTACAAAGTTCAAACGGTTGATCATAGCCTCTCAACATGATTTTCATATTAAAATATATTTGGAGATCAAATTTTATATATTTTTTTAGGAAATTTGTTACTAATTTTTTAAATAGGTAAAAAACACTATTTTAAATTCGGACCAATTAAGCGTGAGCTAGATTGGTACAAATCACTGTTCTTAGGAATGGTTGATAGAGCAGAAGTATGAGTGCGTATATATAGACTATAGAAAGCTTTGCTGCATTTTTAAATTTGAGAAACAATTGGTTGAAATTTATTTTCTATTGGCGGTGCTAATGTTATATTCTTCTAAAAATAAAATAAAATTAGTTAATTAATTAAAATTTTGTCTTCCAGATCATCTTAAAGTCGGTTTTAACATATGCGTTTATGATGTAGATTCAAATAATAAGAAGTTGTCATTTATTGAAAAACCATGCATGAAAATAACTAACAATAAAGTAGTATATTGCACGTGTGTTGCAACGGGAACATATTATAGGAGAAGAAAAAGAATTATCATACAAAATGATATACATTCATAAAATAGACCAATGACAAAATAATTCTTGAACAATATCTTTGAATAATATATAAATATATAGATTGGCTCTAAATCTAAATTATAAATAAAAATTCTTTTTTAGAAAAAAAGAAACCTTGGCAGCTGCCAAGTAAAATTATAAATAAAAGTCAGATAATGTTATTTCGATAAAACAATAAAAGATTAATTACCAATTACAGAATAATACACCAAATGTTTCATCAATATTTTTAAATAAAGTTTCTTCAATTGACCTACATATCAATAAAATTCGACCATCATATTTTTCTTCATATTTTTATAGAAAGTTTCATCAATTGGGCCGCATACTAATTAAACGATAAATATTAGTAAATTTATAACCATATTGGTAAATTTTAGCATATAACACATTAACATACAACTAAATCAAGAATTGATTACTGTGGATCTACATTTTTGAAATGGAAATAAATACCAATCAGAAAATGAAAATGTGAAAAAACATAATAAATATGCATATAATCAAAATAAGCCAGACTTTTTGATTGAAACCTGATATTCAATCCGAAATTTCATCTTTAAATCAAAATTGTTTGCTGTATTAGTTCTTGGTGTTACAAAAAACATTCGTTGCAATGTATTTGCGATCTGCAATTAATTTTGCCCTTGCAATAATTACTACTATTTCAATTATAAATTGATTAAATGATGTGATATAAAATTATTTTATGCAATAATTGTTTTTGTGAATTTAACACAACTAAATAATAATATTAATATTAATAATAAATAATGATGTTGCTGCTAATAATAATAAGTAGTAGTAGTAATAATATATTAATAATGTATTGCAATTGAAATTTATAATTACAACTCAATTATTTTTTTTCGTAAAGATTAAAAGTCAAGTTATCCAACTATTTATTATTTATAAGGAGTCTTTTATGCAGATTTCGTACCTGCAATATTTCACTAGATGAAAGGTTAATTCTCAAGTAGATTAAATTGTAGAAACAAGGGGAAATTTATTTCCCCGTACAACAACTATGTATGATATGTTTGTTACCCACATGACAACTGGGTACAGATATGCAATCAAAACTCAACCGAATGAACTAACTTAAACAAAAGAATTAGACCTCGAGATCGACCATTGATTTGACAAGTGAATTAAATCAACCTAGTGAATTAAATATACAAATAAGCAGCTGGCAATGCTTAATTTGTTTGACAAGTGAATTGTGAACTACAATGGATGCATCTCAGATCTACCTCGAGCATGGCTTCCTATGTGGTTGAATTATTCACACCCCGTGAATTCTTGGTTTTTTTTTTTTTTGGTTTCTTTGAAGATATCTACCTCATTCTCTGCCGCGCATCCCGCATGCTGCATGCAGTCGATAGAAGCTGGCACCAATACAAATTAAATCCAGCTGTAATTAACAACAACTAATTATATAATAATTACGTGCTAACCACAATAGAAAAACGGCTGTAAACACCATATATAATACTGGAGAGTTACATGGGCAAATAAGAAATAAGGAGAAATAAGAAAATTAGGTGGAAAAGCAAATGGTGTATGGACATTAAGTCTAATTCATGAGGAAATTAAAAACCAAACCAACAAGCACTAATAGCTAATTAGTTTAAAAACAAGCCTGGTCCACTTATATATTTATTTTGAATTGAATCCATGGTAATAAGGAGGCCACATGCAAGCACATATATGTTTCCCTATAATTTTATGTCTAATTAGTTTAACCTCTTGCCGAATTATCAAAGCACTCTTACTCGATCATGCTTATATAAATATATAGTTTATGAGTTCAATGAAAAAGAAACTTCACCCGTTACTTCGAGGAAGAGACAAATTGCATTTAAGTCGGTCAAATAATTCAGATAAAAACATTATAAATATCATAGGCATCTTTGACCTGATATCATATACTATTATGAGCATATTTTAAACTGCTTATAATTAACCCTCATCCAGTGATTATTAACATGCACGCGCGTTTTCTTTGAGTTGTTTCTTTAGTTCATATAAAATCCGAAATTTTCTCCGATAATATGTACTCCAATTGTTAATAAATTGTTTTCCATCAATAATCCGTCAGCAAACCATTTGCCAATTCTTTTTTTGGTTAATTAATTTGGAGATTCAGCTCATTGTAATTTTTGTCTCAAAAAAATAAACATAATATATCTCCAAGTACGTAGTTAATAGGAGGATCAGTTGTACTACCTCAATAAAAGGATAATTTTGCAAGTTTTGCTACAAAAAGATAAATATCTATTACAAAACATTCGATTTTTATTTGACAAATTTATAAAATGAATTTTGCATTCATCAAATACTTAATGCAAACAAGTATTTTATTTGAAACACCAAATTTATATAGGAGTATTTTTTTTAATATGTGTTTTTTTTTTCTGGTAAACTATTCTAATAAAAATTCCAATAAATTAGCATGAACCATACTTTTCTAGAGATGGAAAGATTCCCTTGACATCCTTTTCCAAAAAGAAACCTTTTTTTAAATTATTTTTTTTGACCTAGAGGCATCTTTCATGCATTTCTTCTGATCTTATCTTTTGTTAATATCTTGCTCTCACCAACACTTAATATTTAAAATTTGGGTGGCTAGTTATGATTTAATCTTTTTGTTTGATTGCTACAAATAATATGATTTGTAGTTATCAAAGGATAAACACAAATAATTTCTCAAATATTGGATGTTTTTTTGTCGTATAGAATTGCATGTGCCTATAACTTTTTTTTTTTTTTTTTTTGCAAAATGCATTCCATTTTCTTTTAACTTGTCAGGTTCCAATGATTTAAGTGTAACATGACCAAATAATTTGTGCAAATCATGCCAATTAATCCCTTATTAAGATTTGTTTCGTTATGTTTCATTCAAATTTTTGACCTTTCTTTCACCAATTCAAACAAGCTATTTTCAAATGTTACCTAAATATTTTCAAACAAGCTATTTAAGTGTAACCTTACGGAATAAATTTTTCCCCAACATGTCTTTTTATTGAATCAGGTTACCTAAATTTTAATATTAATAAGAAATATTTTATTCAAATTTTGAACTTACGATTTTTCATATACATATATAACATTATATTTATCACTAAATCAAATATTCATTTAATTTTTCTTCTCTCATATTTCCTACATTTTCAATAGATAAGAAAAACTGACACAAAATTATCGACCCAAATTTGTTGTTCCCGTTATACACACACACACACTCTTTCATTTCATCGCAATTCTTTGATAGTTCGTGTAAACTCTATGGCGCTGCTTCCTAGTTTAAATTTTGATAAGGAAGTCAGAGCAAGTATTGTCGGTATCATTAAAATTGGGGGCGTACAAGCAGATTATCTACATATATCATCAATGTATTTTAATATTTTTAAGATATGTTTCCAGTGGATCTGCTATATTAAGAAATTAATTGTACACCAGAGATATTCCAATTATTAAACTTGATATCATATATATATATGATGTTATGTATTATATTCCGTTGAAATTGATCTACTACACGAGTGAAGAGTTCACAAGTCAAATTTATAAATTTTCAAATTAATGTAATATAAAGTCAAGTGGTAAAAAATGAACACATTATAATAACTTATAAATCATCTTTTTTTTTTTACCATTTGACTTTATACTAAATTAATTCGAAAATTTTAAAATTTCGCATGTAAATGCATCACTCATGAAGAAGATCAGTTTCAATGGTTTTGATGTATCGTTTGAAGCCAATTCAATAGATTTTGAATTAAGCTCACAAAAAAACTTGGTGAGCTGAAGAACACCCTAGTTCTACTTGTATTATATTAATTCTTTTCTCTGGTCAGATTTTAGCCCATTCTATCGTGATTTAAAAGCCCTTTCAGGCTTTTTATTCAACTAATTGATTTTTGGGAGCCCATAATGTTTATAATAAATAGGCTTCTTGAGTTCTTTACAAATGGGCTGCCTGTTCTTCTCCCATCCCTTTATAAAGTACACCTTTTCTGGACATTGGGCTCTGGCCTGGAAACAAATTTATTAATACTGGACTTTGAAATGTGGCCGGCTCAAGAAACAGCGGCCTAACTATCTTGATACTGTTATGTCTTAGTTAATGATTCTATGGAATTCGTAGCACAATAAGCCTACAGTTTTCTCGAAAAATAAATAAATAATGATATTAAAATAAAATACATAAAATCTATAATTTATTTTTATTAAAGGACTCCGGTATACTCTCAATGTCTTTTTGTTGCTATTCTCGATAATTTTTATATGCGTATATTTGTAGAGAGCCAAGGATTTGTGTCACTGTCAGTCCGCGGTCCATATAAAATATATGTTTTATAAGAAGATGTTGGATATATTTCACATCAACCCATCTTAAATGTCTTATGTACTTATTTCTCCAAGAACAGTATAATATTTTTGCAAAATAGGCAAAATTTGATGGGAATAAAAAATAAATAATTCGGCAACTATGGGTGTGGGTCTATGCACAGAGCATCTATATGCACAGTGCTGTTCACAGGGTAAGTTTTTTATTTTTCAGGAATTCCTGATAATATTCCAAAATTTAAAATATTAAAGTTGTAACTAAAAGAATTCTGGAAAAATTATCGGCTCTAATAAATTTATCTTTGCTCTCCAGTCTTAATTTTCTAAAATACCTGCCTGATTCATATAGTAAAATATTTACAAAATGGACACTCCGGACCTCAATTTGAGCTTGATTCTTAATTTTATGAAGTTCAAATCAAATTGAATTTTCAAATTGATAAGCTAGTTTATCTTTTTTTTTTTTAAATGAAATTATAAATTGAGAGCTTTGTCTCTTTATGCAGGATAGCAAAAAGAGTAAATGGAATGCCCACCATGTACCTGTCCATTGGACATCGGACTCAAGCTGCTCCCGTTTAGTATACACTTTTGATCGAGGGTTTCTGTAGATTTGGGAGCTTAATATATATGCACATCAACTGTTTGCTGAAATGCTCCCTAGATGTCAGATTGAAGGGGGTCCAACCTTACCTGACAGGTTGAAGGGGGTCTGACTGGCCTGTTAGCTACCAAGCATTGTTGCGGGATGTCAGAGCCATCCGGTTCTTGCATGCGCGACAAAGAGTTGGAATTCTTTTTACCATTACCAACCGCATGAAAAAATTTCATATTTTTATCACCTATCTTTCAGCCCTTGGTACCCCAATTGTTGTTTCCACTTGGTTTCTTTTTCTTTTGCTAAACTAAAAATGTGCTCACGGAGTTTGATTCTCAATCTAAACTCAATTGTATTAACTGCTCTTTTTTCCTCCACTATGCAATTGTTTGACTACCATTTTGATCTAATTGTTTGACTACCATTTTGATCTAATTGTTTGACTACCCATTTTTTCCTCCAATCTATCTAACTGTTTTTAATTGTCAATTTATTTTTTAATGTACACGCAGGCCCAAAGAGAGAGATAATTTTCTTATTTTTGTAACTCATTCTATCTACCAATGAGAAAAATATTAGTTAATAAAGGTTTCAAAATTATCATAATGGAAATTTTGAATCAATCAGAGCCTTTATAATTATAAAGTTGATAATGCAAGGAAAGGATTAGTAGTGTTTGATCACAGCACAACATGTTATACAACTCACTGACCCTAATTGTTTTGGGCCTTGTGCAGTTTGTGGCCCATTAGATTAATTATAAATTTGATTTCCGGCATTACTTTCGGATACATTCATTAGTTCCACTAAGTTTGACAATATTAATTATAGAGTCAAGCTAGTTTGATCTGTACTATGGTTACATATTATCAGATTTAAAGTTTAATTATTTTATCTGTACTATTCAGCATGATATCTAAATGAAAATTTGCTTGGATGTCAAATTTTATATAATTTTTTTTTTTTACTTTTTTCTAAATATATACAAAATCATTTTATCTAAAGATTGAGGACCATCCAAAAGTAATAATTTTCTCCATAACTAAGAAAAATAGTAAAACATTTCAAAAATGTAAATTTTGGACTCATTTATATTTTCATATGGAGCTCATGATTATCGGTTCAACTTGACTATTAAAAGTGATAGTATGAATTTGTAGTACGGACTGATGTGCACTATGCATAGTGCCGTACTCCATAAATATTATCCATCATAAATTATCTTATATTATTTGAATTTATGAGACCATCAGAAACAACAATGTGGGCAAACATCGTGGCAAAGGGGTCAGAATCCTCTTGAGTTAAATTTTAAGTTAATATCGGAATCCTGACCTATTCGACTCAAAGTAAAAATTCGCATTACACATTTTATTAATAATGAGTACTTGTGCTTCATCGTCAGCAAACATTTTCGTTGTTGGAATGATATTTTTGTTACAAGAATTATGTGTGTACTTGTCTTTGACAGGAACATAAACAAAGAAAACATTTCATCAAAAAAATAATCCATGAAAAGTTACATATATATATGAAAGAAACATTAATATTTAAATGATAAGTGTAAAAATTGTAACTAATTAAAAATTATTGTAAAATCCTATAATATAATCCATGAGAAATCCGAAACATTATTTAATTCACTAAAATATTAATTTCAGTAATTTCAATTTATTCTTGTAAAACAATAGAAACTGGGAATATTTCTGATGATTCTCCATAGTTTTCAATTCAGCACAAAAAATTAAAATAATGATTTAGCGATATTCAAAACAACAAAATCATAGCGAACTACACTAATTTGGTATATTTTTTGTAATTAAGTTTCGATTATGGAGGAAGTAATTAATTAAACCCCATATGATTAAATAATAAATTTTGCATCTTAAAAATACGTTATATAACTTAAAAATAAGATATACAAATTATGTCTCCAGAGGCATGCATTAATTTCTGATTTTCATATTTGGAAAAATAGTGAAAAAATAGTATACAAATATTGTAAATATCCACTACAGCATTTTTGGTCATCAGTGACCGATTTGATCGTCGGTCGCTGAAGACTAATTAAAAAAAAAAAAAAAAAAACTTTCAGTGACAAAATCCTTCTGTGACCGGCGCCTTACCCTTCTGTGACCGATTTGGACCGGTCGCAGAAGGGTATCTCCTAAAAAATGGGTGCCAAATCCCTTTCTTTTTCATTCTCTCCGCGCGTTTTAGGTTTAAACAAAAAATTCTGCTGTCGTGCCACCCGACGCTGCACCACCCGACGCCGCCCGACCCGCCGACACCCGCGCGCGAAAGGCCACCACCCTCGGTCTCTCACTTTCTCTCTTTCTCTCCATTTTTTTCTGCTTTGTTTCTGTTTTTTTCTGTTTTTTTTTTTTTTCTGTTTTATTTCAGTTTTTTTTACAGTTTTTGTCTATTTTTTTTTTTTCTGTTTTATTTCTGGTTTAGTTCTTTTATTTCTTTTTTTATGTTTTTATAATGCTTTTTCCTGTTTTATTTCTGTTTTTTTAACGTTTTATTTTTATTTTTTCTGTTTTCTTTCTTTTCTATTTGATTTCTTCTTCTTTTTTCTGTTTTTTTCTGTTTTATATTATATTTTTTTTTTCTGTTTTTTCTTCTTTTATTTCTGTTTTTTAATCTTTTTTTGTTTTATTTCTTTTTTTCCAGTTTTTTTTTTCAGTTTATTTCAATTTTTTTCATTTTTCTGTTTTATTTCTGTTTTTTTGTTCTGTTTTATTTGTTTTTTTTCCTGTTTTTTTTTCTTTTTTTTTTCTTTTATTTCTGTTTTATTTCTGTTTTGTTTTTTTTTTTTTTTTTTTGTTTTTTTTTTTTTTTTTTTTTTTTTTTTTTGTTTTTTTTCTTTTTTTTTTTTTTTTTTTCAGTTTTTTTTTCTTTTTTCTCTTTTATTTCCGTTTTTTGGTTCTGTTTTGATTTCTCTTTTTTTTTTTTTTTTTTTTCTATTTTAAATACCCTTCTGTGACCAATTTTTAGCCCTTCTGTGACCGGCCGGTGACGTTAGCAGAGAGGACATCAGTGACAGAGCAACTGCGACCGATTTCGGGCTTCTGTGACCCATTTACCCTTCTATGACCTATTTGACCAGTCACAAAAGGGTCATTTTGCTGTAGCGATCCTTCGACAAATATTACTCGAATTCAAAATGACATACATATAATTTTAGATGATTTCTAAAAATATAAGAGGCATGCATTAATTTCTGAGAATTTCATAATTGAAAAAAATAGTAAAAAAGTAGTATACAAATATTTTAAAAATCCTTCAACAAATATTACTCGAATTCAAAATGACATACATATAATTTTAGACGATTTATAAAAATACAGGAGGCAAGCATTAATTTCTGATAACTTCATAATTTAGAAAATAGTGAAAAAATAGTATACAAATATTTTCAAAAATCATTCAACAAATATATATTACTCGAATTGAAAATGACATACATATAATTTAAGATGATTTCTAAAAATAGAATTAGATTTATAGAAAATGAAATTAAGAAAATAATGGAAGAAATTATAAAGAAGCTAACAAAATATAAAAAATATTCAATAGTTATCTGATTTTACTTGTAATAATCAGATAAATAATCATAAAACAATGAACTCCTTTGCAATGAGTACAATTACAATTATAAAAACTGAAAGTACATCACAATTGGAAATTAAACCTAGCAACCACGACAATGACCAAGTATGAAAAGTTCAACTGCCCGAGAACAACAAATTGAAAAAAGAGATCTCAAAAAATAATAATGGGACTTAAAAAAATTACAACAAACGTTCGTCTCTAAGCAGAGAGAGAATATGTATGATTATGTGATGTCCGTTTTCTTCTTGCATTTTTTCGTGTAGTCACTTTTTATTCTTCGTCATTATAATCCCTGCTCAACAGAATCCAGACAATAAATAAGAGTAGTTAAATAAATTACAACAAAAATAATAAAAACGTGATGACAAAAAAAAAAATGAAGTCCTGAAGCCATGAAAAGTAATATGAACAGATGGGTTATGATGACAATCGAATTAAAACTGTAAAAAAAACTTGCAAGAAATTAAAGATGCAATGAGATTTTACCTTATACGCACAGATGGGATATGCTTAATTTTGTGTACATCTTTTCCTTGCATCTGCATACCTTCCCAGAGCTCACGTGAGGGCATAGAAACTGTTAGTTCTTGAAGAGTCTGCACCTTTTGTAGCTCGGGAAGTACGTGCAGCTTACCACAATAAATAATTTTGAGGTGACGAAGGATGGGCATAGCTCCCTCTTTTATCTCCCAATGATGTAGGTTTTGCAGGCCACTAAGCTTCAGGTTTTCGAGGTTAGGAAACCCTCCGGTTGAACAGATAAACTCTGTTCCCACATATGAGCCATGATATAAGTAAAGTATTTTGAGGCTCTGTAGCCTCTCTAATATGGGCATTGGATCATTTTGGAGTTTAGAATATGCGAGCTCCAATTTGGTGAGGTTTGGTGGAAACATCTCAACACCTGGAACACATACATTTCTTTCCCATTCTCCAAACAGTTCTAGTTTTTGTATTTTTCCATGACAAGGTAAGTCTTTTGTGCCACCAAATGGTAGCAACTCATTTGTATCAATACTGAATTGCACCAACTGTTCTGTCCTTCTCAACACACTCTTAAGTTTTTGCCACTCCTTTATAACCCCTTCATTATCTACATCATCATCAATGTAAATCAGTAACGTACGTAAGTTGATACAAAATCCTAATTCTATCTGCATAGGCGCAAACATAATTGTTTGTAGATTTGTATGCTTATCCCATTTTAATTGTAAACGGATATCCATGCTACCATACACATGTCTTAGAGATGGGATTACAATATCACACAAATCTAGTTGTTTTTTGTCATTATCTATTTCCGATCCATTTAAATCAATGGTTTCTAGATTATAGAAGGAAAACTTCTTAAATATATCATGTGGAATATGGCAGTGTCTTAACCCCAAGTACCTCAAGTGTATTAAGCCCTTCGGCCACTGTCTCCGAGTAAATGTGGTCATATCGACACTCTCCAAGGTTAACACTCTAAGTAGTCTAAACCCACTATAATTTAGTAGTCCAAAGCCACTATTATTAGATGACCGTAGCCCAAAACCAAAACAGAGTAAAGACCGAGTGTTTTCTGAATAAATGCCATCCTCCGTGGGAGTGCATAATTGCAGTGCCGCACGGCGTGGCTTGCTAGCAGCTAGGTTGTTAACATCTTCTTCTTTAGAGAATACCGTAAAGAAGTTCTCATCCTTAGCTTTGCGGATAGCTAGGTCCCGTAGAAGATCATGCATACTACAGTATTTGCAATAGCCGTTCCAAGATTTTTTAATAACTTGAATCAAGCACCTACAACAGTTTTTTTTCATACAAATTGACATCAAAGAAGAATGAAAATATTTGTTTATGAATATAAGTAGGTATCCTCAAGTCAAATTACGAAAGCGCGGATATATCTTTCTTCCAAAGAAAGTTTATATAAATGATAAACGCTTGGCTATATACCCGATGATGCAGTTATAGAAATATAAAATATATTTACTCACCTCGAAATGCTGAAATTATTATTTAAAATATATTAAGTGCATATAAATCTGTCTTGAGTCGATCTATATTAAGTTGCATTATAAATTTTTCTATATGGATAAAATTAAGAATGTTGGTATTGCCTGATGTGAAGCAATTAAATAAGAATATGGCTGTTGTCTTTCATTTAGATATAAAGACTACATATAATACTAATGGCAATAATTCGTTATTTTGATAGGAGTACGGAAATATTTTTCAATATGGATAAAAAAAATGTTTTATTTTTAATGAATTAAGTTTTGTAGGCAAGTATAATTGAATTTGTATGTTTCACAATCTGATCCAATCAAAGCAAAAATAAGTTTTTTTTTACTATGTTTCATATATAGGATAGAGAATTACGTCGACAAAAGCATAAATTAATATGAAAAATACTCTGTGGGAATGGAAATATTTGTTTATTAATAAGTAGGTATTTCTTAAGTCAAATTCATATGAAAAATACTCGAACGCTCGATCAATATATATATCTTTCATCCAAAGAAAGTTTATATAAATGATGAAAGCTTGGCTATATAGGTACGTAGGTATTCCTTAAGGATGTCCTGTTTATATAGCCGATGATGCAGTAACAGAAATATCAAATATATTTAGCCACCTCGAATTAATTGCTGAAATTATTATTTTCAAAAATTGTTACTCGCCTAATATATTAGGTTGTTATAAATCTGTTTTGAGTAGATCAATTAAGTTGCAATATAAATTTTTGTAAATCGATAAAATTAAAAATGTGGTATATATATATATAGAGGAGGGATCCACTTATAACATTTGAAAGTTACAACATGTTACACCATTCAGTTTTGTGATTTTCAAAGTTCAAACAGTCGATCCAAGCTGTTCAACATGATCTCTATATTAAAATGTGCTTTGAGACCAAATTTTACATTTCTTTGATTTTATTTATTATTTATTAAGTATTTTACAAAACTGCTAGTTTTAGACAATTCTGGACCACTGAAAAGCAACAGTTTTGTAGAATACTTAATAAATAGTAAAAAAATTCGAAAAAATGTAAAATTTGATCTCAAAGTATATTTTATTGTAGAGATCATGTTGAACGGTTTGGATCGACTGTTTTGGGCTTTGAAAATTGCAAAATTAAATGTTGTAACATATTGTAAGATCAAAAAAGTTGTAAGTGGATCTCTCCTCTATATATATATATATATATATATATATATATATATATATATATTAGTGGGGTTAAAATGCACCATTGATTTTGTGTCCCAACAATACCCCATGTCTTTATCTTTGTTCTCGAAGTTCAAATAGTCGATCCGAACCGTGATTTTGGACCATCGAAAAACAGTGATTTTGTAACTATCTAAAAAAATAGTAAAAAAAATTAAAAAAATAGGAAATTTGGTCTCTAAGCATATTTTAATATGGAGAACATGTTGAGCGGTTCGGATCAACTATTTGAACTTCTAGAACAAAGATAAAGACATGGGGTATGGTTAGGGCAACAAAACCAATGGTGCATTTTAATCCCACTCTCTCGATATATATATATATATATATATATATATATATATATATATATATATATATATATATATATTACACCATCCATTTTTAGAGTTTTCAAAATCCAAACAGTTCAACATGATCTCCATATTAAAATGTGCTGAGAGACCAAAATTTACATTTTTTTTGAATATTTTTAGTATTTATTAACTATTTTACAAATCATTATTTTTTAGACCATTGAATTTTTGTACCCATCATAATAAATAGTAAAAAAAATTTAAAAAAATGTAAAATTTGATTTGCAAGCACATTTTAATATATCCAACATGTGGAACAGTTTGGATCAACTGTTTGAACTTTAAAAATAAATGACGTAATTTTGTGTCACCAAAAAATGGTGTAAGTGGATCCCTCCTCTAAATATAAAGATGATAGTGTAGTAATAGAAATATAAATATATTTAGGCACCTCGAAATACTGAAATTATTATTTTTAAAAATTCTTACTCCTCTAATATATTAAATTTTATATAAATTTGTTTTGAGTCGTTCAATTAAGTTGCAATATAAATATTTCTAAATGGATAAATTAAAAAAGTTGGTATTCCTCGATGGTGAAGAAATTAATTAATTAAGAATATGGCAGTCCTCTTTCAGTTTGGTCTAAAGACTACATATAATAGTAATACTAATGGCAATAATTTGGTATATTTCTCAAATTTTTTGTTGATAGGATCCGTACGCCTTAGTCATAGTAACGCTCTCTTAACCGCTAAACTTAAATTAAGTTATGACGTTGGTATACCTAGCATACGTGTGCCGAGTGGTCTACAACAATATTATGACTCAAGCAACGTTGAGAAATATTTAATAATATCTATTTCGACCTTTTTTAATTGTGTAGAGTCAGATTGCAGTAAACTTATCATTTTTATTTTTTTTACAGCTCAACATAGAAAATTGCTTGCACCTTCGTGCTTATTTTCCCTCTTAAACAAAGCTAGGTTATTACAAGTTTTCAAGTTCGAACTCAATAAATATCAATTTAAATTTTTTTAATCAGTTTTATCATTCAACTTGTTTCTCTTAGCTCCAAATTTCTCTATATTTAATTGTGTACGGAAGTTTTATTTTACTGAAGTTTTGCTGGCAAGTATAATTGAATTTTTATGTTTGATAATCTGATCCAATGAAAGAAAAAATAGGTATTTTCACTATGTTTCATATATTGGATAGAGAATTACATCTACAAAAGCATAATTAGCTTTGGTTTACAAATAAAATATTTTAGTCGTCTTTTATAAAATTATATTGACTATAATAGATTAAGTTATTATTTTTCTACAATATTTTATGTTGTTAGGAATTATTAGATAACTCCATTTTTGAACTGAAATTTTTTCTATTATCTAATTTTTTAATTTTTTTTTTGGAAAAAATAGCATTTTGCTTTGATGATGAAATTTATGGCATCTCAAGTCAATGGAGCAGCGAATGACAACGAAGACATTACTATGATCATCGAGAATAACGTCACTACTGTGATTAATTTATGAAAGCTGATAACAATACTCACATCATAACTCCCATAACTATCTGGGAGACCGCAAAATTTCAGTACTGAATTTTTATTAAAGTATTAATACCTATGCACATAAGTATTTATATCCATGAGGTGAATAATTTTTACATTTATAATTGTCTCCCAAGCAAATCTCTCAAACGTATTGCACCATAAATACATATATACATGTGTGTGTGTGTGTGTGTGGGGGGGGGATATATGAGAGAATTTTTGTGAATCTAGAACCACAAATGTCTTTCTACACAATTTCATCTTTCAAATGAGATCCATGATGACGTACTTCCAGGCTCGTCGTGGTACAAGTATTTATAACTCGTCGTGAAAATATTTATACATATTTGCAAGTATTTTTTATATGTGACAGTAGATAACGTCTCAAAGTATTACTATCAATAACTACAACTATTATACCTATATGGCCAACTATTTTTGTTAGATGAAGGTTTACGCGAAGACAATTGGGGAAGATTGATACGATGATATGGGATCCCCACAATTTCATTAAAGGAAGGTTGATGCAGGGACAATTGGGGGCCTAAAAGAGAGATGATAATAACAAATTACATATCAAAGTATTAATATCTTAGTTTTCAAGTGTTAATATCTTATCTTCGAAGTATTTATATCTATGAAGTATTGATATCAGGCATCAAGTTACCAATTTAAGATTTGAATATTTTTGAACGAAATTGAGCAAATTTGACAAAAGGAAAATGCTCCATATTTTGCTTTATTAGCTCATTTTTTGAAGCACAGCGCAATACAGTGAAAATTAAAAATTTCGGCTAATTAACTCAGCATTGTCAGAAATAAAAAAATATATATGTTGATAAAAAAAATGTAAGTTTCAGTAAACTAACTAAAACTAACGTTCTTGTAGTAAAAAACAGTGATACATGAAAAGTTATGGATTTCTATATTTACTATTATGTCTCGTTTGGATGAAGGGCAGAGGATGAGTAAGACAAGCGAGAAACAAATCATTAATAATTTTTTTAAGGAAAATTTAATAGATTGGTAAGAAGTCTGACTAGTATGATATTAATGTCACATGAAACTAATTTTAAAATTGATTGAATATATTTCAAATGACAAATTCAATCTATTAAAATTAATTGTTTATACGAGTGATGTGTTTACATATAAAATTTATATATTTTTTGAGTTATTTTAGTATCAAATCAAACGGACAAAAATATTAAACAATGAATGTATTAAATTTAACTTAAAAACTCCTACATTTGACCACTTGACTTGATACTAAATAAATTTGAAAAATTATAAATTTTGTATGTAAATGCATAACTAATGAAGTAGATCGGTTTGAATGGTTTGGATTTGCCGTTTGAAGCTGATTCAATAGATTTTGAAGTTGGTGTTATATATGCCGAAATGACACTGATCGATGTCATACTAGCCAGACTCATGAGTAAGGGTATTCATTGTAATTTTTAAGTTTTTATTTTTTTACTCTTCATATTATATATAGTGTAATCGAAGAAGTCAAGATCAATTAAATAAGATGATGAAAAATAATACATTATTTTCTCGCAAGAAGAACAGGGACCAAATTCCCTATTATTTTCTCGCAAGAAGAACAGGGACCAAATTCCCTTTTTTTTTTAAGATACAAGAGGAGGAGAGACAGTGCATCAGAAAGATGTGGTTATTAAGAGAACACATCTAACGGTTTGGATCGACGTTTTGGACTTTAAAAATTAAAAAACGACTTGGTTGCATGAGACCACATGAACAATCGATTGTATATTAGTCAACCTCTATATATATATATATATTCACCGAAAACTACTAATAATATATATATAAACTTAATTTCAATTCCTTTCAGCGAGAACCAGAACACTGAACATCCAGAGCACATTTACGATCTGGGGAAGTGGCACATGGTCACATGGATGCAATAAAGATATTTAAAAAGAACGAAGCTTCTGTTTGCATAATTACTGGAATATGACATCTCTTTCAGACTCCTTCATAACTATAACTATATGTTATATTTGTAGATGAGAGAATTTCTAACAAATTATTTCTGTGAGGTACAATCCTTGACATTTATGCATTGAAAGAGTTATTAAATTTGGTTTGAATGTGATGAGACTGGGCTGACCGAACAACACAACAGGACTTACTTTTATACATGGTAAGTACCATAAAAAATAGAAGTGAGAAGACATGTACCTTTGAACTAGCTCTTCAAGGCATTCCTCAGCTCTGTCCTCAATCGTTCCACCTCCATCTTTCGGTATGAAATTTTCAGCCATCCACATTCTTGTAACGTGCTCTCCTGAAATCTTGTAATCTTCAGGGAATGCAGCGAAATAAAGAAAACATGATTTGAGATGGTCGGGCAAGTCTTCATAACTCCTGGCAAGGACCTGCGAGCATTCTTTCCCATCTTTGCCGTGCCAATCTATGGTCCCGTCCAACATGTTCCAGGCAGTATAGTTGCGGTCCTTCCTTGTGAGGATACCGCCTAGAACAATCAATGCCAAGGGTAGCCCACCACATTTTTTCATTAATCTTTTGGCTACATCCAAGAGATGATGAGGGTAATTCTCAGGTTGTACATGTTGTTGAAAAGCGTTTCTGAACAGGAGAGCTAGACTCTCGTCGTCACTTAGGCAACGGAGCTTATACGGCGTTGTGTTGCAATCTGCTACTTTGGCAACATCAAGCGATCTGGTGGTAATGATCACGCGGCTTGCATTGTATACATCAAGCAATGTCATTTTCATCTGCCCCCAAAGATTAATGTCCCACACATCATCTAAAATAATTAAGTATCTCTTGTCTATCAAGGTTCTCTTTAGTTTCACCGGTAAATCCCTATCTGTTACGGGTGGATTTTTGTTTTTCATGTGAGGTTTAACTGAGTAAAGAATTTCTCTCAAGAGATCATTTAAATTGTATGTTGCAGAAATGGTCTGCCATGCGCGACAATGGAATTGTCCCTCCAATTTATCACTGTTTTTATAAAATAAATAAATAAATAAATGTGTTACATCAAGGAAAAATAAGGAACAGAGCATTTTGAGTAAATCATTTAGTACTAGTATTCTTAAGGCCCATGTTTTGGTTGTGGAGTAAAATTAATGATGATTAAATTGCTTACTCCATATTACTTCTCATATTTTACATCTTGTTTGGTAATTGGAGTCATGAATTAAATTAATCCACTTGATGGAGTAAGATATTGAAAAATATTTATCTTTTTATGACAGTGGGCCATACAAGTAGAGTAAATGTGGAGTGAGTTAATCCACCTAGATAGGTGAAGTAAGTTACTCCGGATTAAGTCAGGTTTTGAGATATTATTACCATCTTGTAAATAATATTAACCATACATATTACAGTGATTATTTGTGGAACATTTGTGGTCATGTACGCAAATCATCAGAATTTCACTTCGCAATTCACTTAAATTGCATCCTATACAATCCCTTTAAATAATAAAAAACATTTATGGTCATGTCATGAATTTAACTCTGGTTTGCTCAAGGTAAGTATTACATGCAAAGTAATTGATTACGAATAGTAATAAAGAATTCATAACTGTATCTTTCTTTTCCTTATCTGATTAGATCCAAGATTCGAATATCATTACTTGTTGAGAAAGGACAACAATCTAAACAAAGATCGAATTTGGCTTCTTCACAACTAGTTGGTTTCGAATTTAGCTTAATTGTTCCACAAAAATTTAACTGCTTTATATATATAAAAAAAAAACGTTGAAAATAAAGGACATGTACCTTTTGTATATTTTTTTGGCCAGGGTGGTCTTCCCGAGGCCGCCAGTACCCACAATCGAGAGCACCGTGCGCTTTGAAATACTGCTATCAAGCAGCTGCTCGATAATCTTTGCCTGGTCATCCACAAGGCCAACAACTTCTGGATCATCGACATCATCAGAAGGTTCTAGATCATCAACATCATCAAGAGCACCAAGATCCCCAATTCTCAAGTCGGTTCGGCGTTGGTAAAGCCGATTGAGTTCCGCTATGATTTTTTCGAGGTCGTCATGCAGGCCGAGCTTGTACGTTTTATACTTTTTAGCTGCCTTGCTAAATTTTCTGGCGACCCAGTTGGAACTTTCTGCACGGTTTTCTTCAATCTTATCCCGGAAGGTATCAATTACAGTAGCTATTCTGTCGGCAATTTCTCTGACCTGGTTCAGCCACTCTGTTACCACATTATTTCTGTTACGCATGGAATCAACATCCTTTAGCAGCGCTTGGATCAAGCGAAGCTCCTTTTGCACCTGTTCGATCTGCCCACGCACAGCCTGCACTTCCCGAACTGTCTCGAGCAAGACAGCAGCAAGCTTTTCCAGCACAGTGGTCACAGCCAGCACAGACTTCACAACTTCTGCCATGTATTTGTGATTGTGGGAAGTGTCTTTCTTTTCTTTTTCTTTTTCAATTGGGGAGGGGGTTGAAAGTGATTTTTTTTTTTCTTAGAAATGGTTGATAGAGCAGCAGTATGAGTGGGTATATAAAGACTGTAGAAAGCTTTGCTGCAGTTTTAAATTTGAGAAACAATTGGTAGAAATTTATTTCAGCGGATATGCATGGTCTTCATAAATGACCTTCCCCTGAGCAACTGCCATGATATATTGATATTATCGACCCGTCGCCCGTTAGATATATTTTATGATTATTGATTTCTTTTCTTCATATTTACATATGTAACCTTGCAAAAGTTGACAATATATATAAACCTATACCCATCCCATACCATGACATTTTTATGTTAAGCCTATAATCAATCTCATTAAAACAAAAAATTCAAGTACTAAAAGGTGCCCGTGCCCGTCATGAAGTGTTTTTGAAATCAATCTTTGATCTATGGACAAAAGATTTTTTTTTTTTTTTTTGTGTGTGTAAGATCACAAAAGCACGCGTACAATGGAATTAAACTTTTTTATTTATTCACACGTTCTTGTTAGTTGGTGTATTGGAAGATTTTTTTTTTTTTATAATATACACTAAATAGAGGTATTGTGTAGTCATAATTCACAAGTATGCTATATGATTTATGAAGGAAAGTTAGTTTTTTATTTTATTTCGTGGATGCTGTCTGCTAATAAAATTGATAAAATAAAATAAGATTTTATTTTATTTCTTGAAGATTCCTTTTACATTCATAGGGACTTTCACAGTCGTGAAGATCATCTTACTGTTCATAAATTGTGATTTATGCGCTGATTTTCTCCTGTTACACAATTAAGACCAATACACGGCAGTAACTTTCACGGTGGTGGTCCAGACTATGATTCCTTCTTTCATTTATGGACAGCCAAAAATAGAATTTTACCTAAAAATAGCATACCTGCGGCATAGAAACCGCGCTGCATGCGGTATCACATGTGGACTCACGTTGGGTATGCATATTTTGTCAAATTTTTCTAAGTTCTACCCTATGTCTACCCTATGTCGCATGCAGATGTGGTATGCCGTATTCCGTCTAATCAAAATCCATTTTTCTAAATTTCTAACCTGACTGTATACCACCCGGATCAAACATATGCAGCATGCGGTATGAAATGATATCGTACGGGCCTAGTACTTTGTGAAAATAGTTTTCCTTGTTCTTGGTTTCTTAATAATCCTAATCCCAATCGTGTACCTATCAGTTCTGTTTTTGTAAGTCTTCCATGACTCTAAAAAGAAAAGGTAAATAAAAGTGCGGAAAAGTAAACTGGTCTTGAGTTGCCTCCCATGCAGCGCTTATTTTAGGTCGTTAACTTGATCACCCCTCGCTTTAATTGGATGATAGCGGGATTAATTTCAAAAATTAACTTCTTAAACTACTTTAGAGAATCAGATTAATCTCATGCTTTACATGAGATTAAGTTTTGTTATTTGTGCTCATAGTAATGCTCATAGTAGCACTCTCTTAACTGCTTAGTTAAGGCGTACAATACAGATACAGTATGGCTAAGGTTTTGTATTAAGGTTTACAGTACCACTAATCTGATATTTAAATATCCAGATACTAGTACAGATACGATTTTAAATTTTAACTATTCATATCGGAATAGTAAATATAGAGTAGAAATAGGCTGTTCCTAAGTTCATCAAGGATGAACCTATACAAAACTAGCTTAGCTCCAACGAAAAAAATCATTCCTCATAAATATATCACTTCATCAAAAAACGATATATTTTCTAAACAAATTAATTTGATAAAACAGTTAAAATGTAGCAACAGAATGGCGTCACTTTTATGGCAACATTAATTTAATTACGAGCTAGTCCATATAAATTTCCAAATATTCTTTTTTGTGTGTGTTTGTTTTTAAATAATATCGTTGGATACCCAGTGCCGGAAAAAAAAAGGTTAAATATAAAAACAAGAATATAAAAAAAAACTACAAATTACAAACAAACAAAAAAAAATTGGTTCTTACAAATTACAAAATAATAAGAAGAGAATAATATATAATTAGTCTGATGCATCAAATGAGGCACCATGCTCTTGACAAGAGAGATTCATCAACAGACTTAATTAGGTGTCAAAAGAAGGGAATAATTAGGCACACCAAAAACTAGTATAAGTTGTCACGGAGAAATCGAACTAGGTGGCCCAAAGAAAAGAACAGGTAAACAACCAGGAAGCACCAAAACTGAACAAATTGGAACAGAGGAAGTAACTTTTATATTTTTCTATGACTGGAGTAGCGTGCTTATCAGAATAGGTGGATTTGATGTTTGTTTTAACTTTTAGTTATTTGTTTAGGTTATCCTGTGTACCATCTGCCACCGCCCTTCAATATATATCTAACATTCTGTCGTTTTAGCAAACCACTTACAATCATTCATGTGACACCATAGTTCGATTATGATTAATCACTACTACAAAATACATCTTCTTACACTGTACCTTATACACGGATTTTCTCAATTTTATAAAAAAACGTGTATGAAATAAAATTTTTCCAGTGTTCTAGGAATCCTACACGAATATTAACTTAAAAATCAGTATCCGTGTGGAAATTAAGCTTTTATACACAGATATTTCATTAAATATCTGTGTAGGAATGGTGAGAGAGCTACACGGATATTTCATTAAATATCCGTGTAGGAAGGTCTTTTGTACACGGTTTTTTATTTAAATAACCGTGTAGATATGTTGACAGAGCTACACGGATTTATAGTTAAATATCCGTGTAGGAAAGACTTAGTAGAGTTTTAATGAAATAAAATTGTTATCTTCCGTGCCGTTTTAATCAATATTACTCTCTCTCTCTCTCTCTCTCTCTCTCTCTTCTGTATTGAGTTTGATTTCTGCGCACAATGAGGAAATGGCAAATTCGAATTTTGTATTTGTCCTCTCTATCTTGCTAAGGTTAGTCATGTGTGTATATATATATTTTTCTTTACCATTGTTGGATTATTAAAGAAATTCGTTTTTCTTAGGAATTTAGTTAGTTGTTGTCCTCTTCGCCACTGTTGGTTGCTATCCTCTTCGCCACCCTCTCTTAGAGTTCTGGTGCCGGTGTTGTCATTTTAAGCACCACTTCTATTTAAGCAAAATGTTTAATTTTTTTTTTACGAAATTAATTTTCACGAATTTTTTTTTACAGATTCAATTAATTTTTTTTTACAAAATTAATTCAAAACCGAGAATTTTTATTCTCTATTATGTATGTAAGCTTCGACATGTTGATCCTTGTTTTTTTTCATAGGAGATGCACTATTATTGGAGATCTTTGACCAAGAGCCATTATGTCATGGATCACATGCAAAAATATCTTTTTTGATATGTTGGATCTAATACGTTTTATTATGTATGAAATTTCGGTCCAAACTAAATCATAGCCATGAGTTTTGACAACATGAGCCCAAAACTTGATCACATGGTTACTAAGTGGTGAGGACATAATTTGTATACAAACATTGTATAGGATCTTGAGGGATATATGTCATATGTTGGATCAAAAGGATTGCATGTATAAAATGCTATGTATATATATGTGTTGCAAAAGGTTATATGTATATCCAAAATGCTCTCTATTTATTTTTGCAAAAGGTTATGTATTTATTTTTGCAAAACTATGTATATTCAATCTGAAATATATATTATTGGCTAGCAAAAGTGGAGGCTAGCCTAAAAAAAAAATTAGGACAATCCTACACGGATATTTAAATAAAATACGTGTAGGAAGATGTAAAAATAAAATATTAGTAATTCATAACTTTCCTACACGGTTTTTTAACTTAATATCCGTGTACGAATACTCTTCATACACGGATATTAATTAAATATCCGTGTAGAAATCCCTTTTTACATGGATTGTTTAATTAATATCCGTGTAGCTAGGGTACGAGAGCTACACGGATATTTAGTTAATATCCGTGTAGGAAGACTAATATTACACACGGATAATTATCCGTGTGTAAATGTTGCACTTTCCTACACTCTAATATTACACACGTTTCCAAATCCGTGTAGCTATGTCATTTTTTGTCCGTGTACAAACAGTGTTTTTGTAGTAGTGAATATTCACACAAATTTAATGGCGTCCCCCCCCCCCCACCCCAAAACAATTAATAAGAGATTTAATCAACTGAATATAAATATTTGCAATTATTACAACCGTACGATTTAAAAAAAAATCTAATATTAAGTAAAATTACGTCTCATGATTTACTTTTGTTTATTGCAGAACTTGTTTGAGCACAAAGTATTGTATTTAGACTATTGTATCCTATAAAAAAAACAGTTTTAGGTTAACAAAAATATAATTTCCTCTACCAGAGAAGCAAGTCTTTTATTGAATATAGACTAGAAAGAGAATGATGAACAGTTATTTATTAAATTGTGTTATGATTTTTACAAGGTCTATACATGTATTTATAGCCTAAAAATTCTAATAGCCGTTGGCCTACTTCCTAATTTACAGAGGCTAATAATTACATTTTAAATGTCTCTAAATTACAATGATTTGCTAGTTGTTGCTAAGATAGAGCTAGGTATCAAAAATAGCTTGACAGCTATACAATTGAATTCTAGTTTTATTTGTTTCCTAACTATACCAATGATGATTATTTCTTAGGCTAGTATTTTATTTCTCAATACTCCCTTTCAAGTTAGGTTTGAATAAATTGATTGAGTCCGACTTATATATTAGTATAAATATATAGAGGTATGAGCTTTTGTAGGAAGTAGTGCATGAGTGAGATATACACAAATCGTGTAATAGGAGAAGACTCTTGTACTCTTTTTTAGTATAAGAAATATATTTTGAGTTTCCGTTATCTCTCTTCTCTCCATAAACATTTTAGATTAATTCTAACAAAAGCTTTATGCCTTACATGCAATTAATTAACCTGAGTGAGCCCCGAGTGAGCTGTACCAGACAAAGAGAGAATATCGCAGTGAATATTTGTAGTTTTTTTGGTGTAGGAAACCGTTGGAGAGGAAGCATTGTAATGTCCAATTGTGTCCAAACCAGATATGTCCAGTTTACTTCTTATCATAATGGGAGTTTCATACAACTGCATATGGTTTTAATTATAAAAATTATATAATGTAAATGCGAGACGTACATTTTTAAAAATGTGAGAATATATATAGAGCTTTTGTCGTTAAGAGTAGTACAAATACTTACATATGTACTGTTAGGAAAAAAAAATTGATATATGTCAAAATTGATAAAATATAGTACTCCTTCAAAACATCCTAAATTTTCATTTAAAAGGACGTTTAAAATAATAATAATAATTGCAGGAAGCCCTACAGTGGTTTTATGGTAGTAATTGAATAGTGATGTATCTAGGGTTTGGAGTGGCATTCTGCTGCAAGATTCGGCCACTGTCACATTCCCAAAAAAAATAGGGAAAATTTCCGGTGTACCCATCCAAACTTTCAAAATAGCCAATCTCCCCATGAAAATAATGAAATATCCAATTTCCCCATTCAAAAGTAAAAGTGTTTCTCATATCCCCATTTATTGATTTAATCTTAAAATAATGAATTTACTTCATAACTTATCTTTTACCAAAAGCTAAAATGTCTAATTTACCCTTCTTTCACCTTCTTAAAAAAATGAACATATTCAAACAAGTAACCCAACTGTCAGTCCTTCACCTCTCTGTCTCTCTCGTATCCACCTCCGCTATGACCTCTGTCTCTTTTCAAATTCATCTTCATCAATATTACTCACCGTTGCTACGACCTTCTGATTGTTGTTTTCACATATGCATGATACGATTAATGACAGATGTAAGCAATAAGAAAAAAAAAAAGAAGACTCACTTGACAAATTCCACCTCATGTATTCACATAAGCATGAGCATGATACTTGTATCAATTAAAAATAATTTCAATTCAACAAATGCGCATTTCAGTTTGCATAATACATTGGATTTATCAAACAATTCCAATTCTTAGGCAGTAAGCAAACTTGGCTCAGAGAAATTGCCACCATTTTCACTGAAATTATAACCTAAAGTTGTAGTATAGTCTTCTATTATGGATACTGAAAATTAAATTTAAACCGAAATAAAGTTGCAATTTTAATTTGAAAGTTGTGTGCGACTCTGTGACTGAAGTTTATATCACTTGGAGGTACAAAATTCCAAGTTTTCTATTAGAAAAGAAGCAACTATGAGATTTAAGAAAATTAGAGAGAACAAAGAAGAAGGAGAGAGAGTTTACAAGTAATGGACTCAAAGTTTGGAAATGCAATGGAAGCAAGATGGAGGCGCTCCCAGTTCTCTCAGGTACGAGCTGAAGAGAGGTGCTCGGAGAGAGACCGAGTGCTGGAGAGAGATGCTCAGGGAGAAGATCGGTGCTAGGGTGTTGACAGAGGAGAGAGCGCACCGGAGTCGCACCTTAATCGTCAACTAGGGCTTTTGCTTTAGCAGGGTGGATGCAAGAGAGACAAAGTGTGATGTACAGTGTATGATTAAAGCTTTTATAGTAGTATAGTCATACACAACAAATACCTTCTGTAATTGTATTATATAGGTTCACGTCCAATTTTAAAAGTTCAAAATTGAAAATAATCTAATATATAACTGCACCGGATGATTTGAATGTTTTGATCCACGCTAAAAATTAATTTGGCCTTTCCATGATTGATTATGTAACATTAATGAAGACATGGTAGATGATGTTGATTAGAATTATTTGTATAATGGAGTATGAGCGACAATACCATTTGAAAGACAAATGAAGATTCTTGCTTTCACACTGCAATATCAATTTCGTAAAAGGGGGAAAATTGATTTCACTCTTCACCAAATCTGTTAATTTATAATTAATCATTTTTTTATATTAATTCATTTCTCACTAACTCCAACTTTCGTAGAAGCTGCCACTTAAAATACGGGTGTAAGTTAGGTCGATCTGAATTCGACAAGATTGAAAAAAAATCAAATAATTGAATGAATACATACACCTCATGATTTGTCTTTTTGTTGACTAATAAATGAACAAATGTACCTCAATCATTTTTTCTTAAACAGTATAAAATAAACACACAATAATGACTCATATTATGGCGTGCATCCAGAGAGGATAATTATTGAAGATCTCCTTGCGAAATATTTATTGAAGTTTTCATTTTAAAAAAAATTATATATAATAATGATCTCCTTGCGAGGATAATTATTGAAGATCTCCTTGCGAAACGTTATTTTCAATATTATTAATAAAATCTTTTATGTATAAAATATATATTTTTTTTTCCGGGATGTTTACAGATTTATTGAAAATTAGAAAACGTTTATGATGTACTGTGTGTTTGATTAATATTTTTGTAGGTGTGTTAGCTATATACAATAAATATCTTTTGTATAATTCTATTATAAAAATTGTTTATTTCTCAGAATACACCGACAAAAAAGTATTATTTATGAACATATTGATATTATCGATTAGGTCGATCTAGAAGCTGCCAATTAAAATATGGGTGCAAATAAGGTCGATCTAAACTCGACAAGATTGAAAAAAAAAATGAATACATATACACCTCATGATTTGTCTTTTTGTTGACTAATAAACGAAGAAATGCACCTCAATCATTTTTTCCTAAACAATATATAATCATAATATGGCGTGGATGAATGACGAATCTCTACTAATCAATTAACTTTAATGAAGAATACATCAATCAGTCGATCAATTGAGACCTTAATTTATACAAGTTCCTCCGAGCTCTTATTGGTATACTGCACAACAAATCTAATACTGTGCTATATTCACATCAGGGCTTGACAGACCAAACCAACAATAGTGTCATTATAAAGATGTCAAACACTGACACTTCTGTCCCTGCCATTTGTGTGCTGCACCACACTGCCTTGCACTGCATCGCACTGCCTTGTCTTACTTGTACAAGTAGTAATTAATTATCCTTGCACTGCATCGCACTGCATCGCACTGCCTTGTCTTACTTGCACTGCATCGCACTGCACCACACTGTCTTATTTGTGTGCTGCACCGTGGTACAAAAGCACGCGCCTTAGAGAAGATTAAGATTTATTTGTAGCTTTTTTTTTTTTTTTTTTTTTGACTTAAAAGTCCGTAGGAAGATTTATTTGCAGTAACAAAAAGGAAAGGAAAAATAATTTACTTAGCATCGCACTGCCTTGTCTTACTTGTACAAGTAGTAAAATGAATCTCACATTTTATGTTCTACTTGTCGAGAAGAACCGAAGAGAGAAAAAGCAGCTTCAATTTGGGCTGGCCCCATTGCCTATTGGGCTTCTCTCTCACGTGTTATATCACCAAACCTCATTTGGACCTTGAGCCTCCCCTCAAATAAAGAGATAATACTGTGTTAGATGAATGAAAGATCAAATTAATTATCCTTTACACTAATATTTACACTTACAGGACACCAGTGATCACCTGACACGCAGAGTTCAGATGCGGAACAAGATTTGAATATTGGGTGGACTAAATAAAATACCACTTATATTTCTAGTTCTTCGTATGTATTACCTTTCTAATTTGTAAAGGGTTTTAATTTTTTTTTTCCCGCTTCTCACATATACATGGAAGGCTCACCGGACCATTGCCAAATAGAAATAAATCTGATTTTAATTTTGATAATTTACATTCAAGCTGTTTTAACTTTGTTTTAATATTATAGGGAGCTTATACATATAAAACAAACAAATTAGTATGGTTTCTAAATACTTAGCTATACAAATTTTCAAATTTTGGGGTAGCTTTGCACTCCAGCTATAAATATGGTCCGTCCCTGGTAGAGTTGGAAATACATGCCCTGCCGTGATTAACAAGTCGTGATTTTGGTCCAGTGTTGTACCATGTTGTGACCAAATCAATTTTTCACGTGCTATACCATGCCGTGACCAAAATATCGACAGATGGTCATGACATGCGAATTGTCACACCAAATGAGTCACACTATGCCCAGCGTATCGTGTCCAAGCATTGGTCATTTTTAACTATTTTTTTTTCATAATTTATGTTAGTTTATTCAAGATTCACAATTTGATCAAGATATAAGATTTACAATTTGATTATGATTGAACTATACTAATTAATTACACATGATTTGTGTTACTATGTGTTGTGGCATGATCAGATATTTTGCTTGATGTGAAGTGCTGCATCAAATTTTCAAAAAATAGTTACAACACGTTAATGGTCACGGCATGGAACCAACACACGTCCCATGCTATTTTATGACAGAACCGACTCCTCCATGCCATTTGTCCAACTCCATAGACATGTATTATACATACGAATCAAATTGGTGTAATGTTGATAATCATTGAGCTATGATTGGCATGGTATTTATTCAAACAGAATACATGTTCAGTTTGATTCGTACGCAGAATACATGTCCAGGTGGCCACAAGTTTTATAAATTGATGGATTACACAGCTAAATATTGACCAATTTAAGTAGCAAACTTTGCCTGTATAATGTCTAGTCTAACAAATAGATAAACAACTTTTTATCTGTATCTCCTTTTTTATATTAATGATGTTTTGATGCATCAATAATTATGATTAAAAAAAATTCAAATTAAATATCATCCCTATAATCAAATAATTTATTTTCCTTATATTCAAAGCATTTTTTTGATATTTTTTTGAGGTAAGTCAAAATTTAGTCAAACACGTACTCGCCACATGTATTGTGCACATGATATTGTTAGAATTAAAATTAAATATACTAAAAAATCGTAGTGTACGTTGCAGTGAGATTGCACAAGAGATTGCACAATAATCGTAGTGTATTGTCAAAATTCAATCGAATTTCATTAATTTTGTATTCATCAAGTACTCTCTCTGCCTTGCTTTAAATGTTTACCCCCAGCACAAGAGATTGCACAATAATCCCACAGTAGTATTTCACATCTATTAACACACTACTCTTACATCCGCATTTCTGCACACGATGGGATGTCCGAGTTGTGTGATCATCGCCATCCTCATCAGTTTGGCACACTTTTCCGAAGCATATGTCTATGAAAATAGACGTTTGGATGTGTTAAACATGGACGCTGAATTCCATATGGATTCAAATATACATCGGATGTTGCTCCAAGCAGGCAAATCAGGAAGTATAAGCTATAGCACCCTGAACCCGAATAGGGCGGCGCAATGCCACAATGGCTGTCAAGCGGGACAACCATATACTGGCCATGGGTGCGCGACACGTTATCAATGTAGCAATAAAAATACCTCAAAAAAATAAACCGTCTATAAAGGGTAACATATCTAGTTTATATAAAGCAACTGTACATGTATGATTCACTTAAATCATACACGGTTTCTTGGGTTGAACCGTGTATATAAGCCTTGCTATTATACACGGTTGACTGTGTATTACTTGTTTTGGCGTGTTTTTTTTTTTTTTAAAATCAGACATGGTTTACTTGTAGTAACTGTGTATGTCAAGTAACTACAACTTGCAGTAACTGTGTATGTCAAGTATATAAACACACGATTTCTGTGGATAAGGTTGCAGAATCATATATCATTAGCGTTTTAAACCGTGTATAGTCGCCTTTTCTGTAGTAGTGTGATTTGTAAATCAAATACTTTTGTATTTGAGAATTTAGTATGTAGAAAAAATAGTACTTTCAACAGTCAATTCAATAATGGCACATCATATTTTATTGCATGCATGTGTATTAAATTTATTGTATGGGGGGTGTTATTTGCATGGCCCGACTTTATCTGTGTCAGCCTAATATTTTGAGGGCAAGCTTCGTAAGTGGTTAGTAAATAATAGTTTATTGTGGAGTACGGCATTCTTTTATTTTAATTTAAATTTTTGATAAACTTGATAGGAGCTAGGATATTACATCCAGCAATCAAAATCAAATAGCTGTTTAAACTATACATTTTGTTGCTATCTCATGTGAAGTACATCAATGTCGCCACAGCAGATCAACAAGTCCACTATAATGGCCTTTACTGATCATTGCATGAAAATGTCGCATCTGTCGCATGAAAATGTCACAGTGCTTCATTTCTGCTTAAAACCACGTAGAAATCGTTGCTCTGATCAACCGATATCTTCAATCAAATCGACTCCACTGAATCCCTTCCTGCACTATTTTATCTGCTAGCGTGACTGAGTCAATATTCTCACCTTGAAACACTGTCATGTTTCTGTTCTTCCAGAAGTGCCAGGATGTGCATAGGAACAATGTATGCCACTTCTTCCTTTGTCGACCACAATCCATACTCTTCGACCATTCCCACATTTTCTCTATTGATTATAGACTCTAGTCTAGAGGAAGCATTAGTCTCATGCCCACTTTAATTGAAACCAAGGACCATTTTAATTGTAAATCAAAATTTATGAAATTGTGACATCAAAGGTCCGTAATTATTTCTCATTTTACTTTGAAATGTTGCTGAGCGGGTTCATCTACACTTGTTGCAAGACCGCATGATGCAAGCTACAAGAAAATGGAGCCAAAGTTGATCCAGCTCTGCCACAGTCACGACACAAGCACAAACATGCTTCAGAAACAATAAAAAATACCTATTCGGCCTACAATCAAGCAACAAGCATAAATTCATAAGCTCTGTCTCTTTACGCAGGATAGCAAAAAGAGTAAATGGAACGCCCACCACTTTGAAGACTTTGTTTCATTTCATTCTTTCCTACACTGTAATATTATATCTTTGTTCTGCAATCTACTTTGCAATTTAGTATTTTAGTTGAGACATCTTCAAATTCATTCAGCTATCTCAAAACTAGAAATAGTTCCATAGGCAATTCCCAAGATTCAATTTTACGTACTGCATGCGGCACAGGTATAGTAATTGATGATTGAAGAAATTAGCACCACCTCAATTGACTTATTATTTGCATGCATGGCAAAGAGTTGGAATTCTTTTTACCATTAGCATCCACATGAAAACATTTCGTATTTTTATCACCTATCTTGAGCCATGGGCACCCCGATTGCTGTTTTCACTTGGTTTCTTTTTCTTTTGCTAAATTCAAAATGTGCTCACGGAGTTTGATTCTCAATCTAAACTCAATTGTATTTTGTTTTCATCCACTCTATCTAGCTGTTTGTAATTATCAATTGATTTTTTAAAGTACACGCAGGCCGAAAAAGAGAGAATTTTCTTATTTTTGAATTATCATAATGGAAATTTTGAATCAATCAGAGCCTTTATTATTTTAAAGTTGATAATGCAAGGAAAGGATTAGTAGTGTTTGATCACAGCACAACATGTTGTACAAGTCACTGACCCTGATCATTGTTTTGGGCCTTGTGCGGTTTGTGGGCTCAAGCCCATTAGATTAATTATAAATTTGATTTCCGGCGTTACTTTCAGATACATTCATTAATTAGTTCAATTAAGTTTGACAATATTATTTATGGAGTGAAAACTAGTATGATCTGTACTATGGATACATATTATCAGTTTTAAAGTTTAATTATTTGATCTGTACTATTCAACATGATACTTAAATGAAAATTTACTTGGGTGTCAAATTTTATATATATATATATTTTTTTTACTTTTGTCTAAACATGTACAAAATCATTTGATCTAAATATTGAGGACCATCTAAAAGTAATGATTTTCTCCCAATCTAAGAAAAATAGTAAAAAACTAAAAAAAATGTAAATTTTAGACTCCTGGTATTTTTTCATATTGAGATCATGATTATCAGTTTTGTTTGACTATTAAGACTTTAAAAGTGATAGTATGAATTTGTAGTACGGACTGAAGTGTACTATATATGTATAGTACCGTAGTTCATATTTTATCCATCAGAAATTATCTTATATTATTCTGAATTTATGAGACCATCAGAAACAACAACGTGGGCAAACATCGTGGCAAAGGGGTCAGGATCTATTCGACTCAAAGTAAAAATTCACATTACACATTTTATTAATAATGAGTATTTGTGCGGCTTCGTCAGCAAACACTTTCGTTGTAGGAATGATATTTTTGTTACAAGAATTAAGGGTGTACTTGTCTTTGACAGGAACATAAACAAAGAAAACATTTCATAAAAAAATAATCAATAAAAAAGTTTGCATACATATATGAAAGAAACAATATTTAAATGATAAATGTAACAATTGTAATAAATTAAAAATTATTGAAAAATCCTATAATATAACCCATGAGAAATCAGAAAAATTATTTAATTCAGTGACAAATTAATTTCAGTAAGTTCAATTTATTGTTGTAAAACAATAGAAATTGGGAATATTTTCTGATGATTCTTCGATAGGCCAATTCAGCACAAAAAATTAAAATAATGATTTAGTGATATTCAAAACAACAAATTCATAGCGAACTACACTAATTTAGTATATATTTTTGTAATTAAGTTTCGATTATGGAGGAAGTAATTAAACCCCATATGAATAAATAATAAATTTTGCATCTTAAAAGTAAGATATTCAAATTATGTCTCAAGAGACATGCATTAATTTCTGATACCTTCATAATTGTAAAAATAGTGAAAAATTAGTATACAAATATTTAGAAAAACCTTCAACAAATATTACATGAATTCAAAATGACATACATATAATTTTAGATGATTTATAAAAATACCGGAGGCATGCATTAATTTCTGATAATTTCATAATTGTAAAAATAGTGAAAAAGTAGTATACAAATATTTAGAAAAACCTTCAACAAATATTACACGAATTCAAAATGACATACATATAATTTTAAGATGATTTCTAAGAATACACTTAGATTAATAGAAAATGAAATTAAGATAATGATGGAAGAAATTATACAGAAGCTAACAAAATATAAAAATTATTAAATAATTATCTGATTTTACTTGTAATAATCAGATAAATAATCATAAAACAATGAACTCCTTTGCAAATTAAGAGTATAATTACAATTATAAAAACTGAAAGTACATAACAATAGGAAATTAACCTACCAACCACGACAATGAGTTAAGTATGAAAAGTTCAACTGCTTGAGAACAACAAATTGAAAAAAGAGATCTTAAAAAATAATAATGAGACTTGAAAAAATTACAAGAAACGTTCGTCTCTAAGCAGAGAGAGAATATGTATGATTATGTGATGTCCGTTTTCTTCTTGCATTTTTGTTAATATCTTGCATCGGCCGAGTTACAAAAAATATGAGAATATGTAGGATTATATTCCATCGGCCGAGTTACAAAAAATGCTGGTGCGAGGGTTGCGCTGATCAGCAAAGCCGGATGCAGAGAGTGAGGCGAGGAGGTGTGCTGACGAAGTTCTGTTTGTGCCAGCATAGACAATGGCGGATAGAGAGGAGGGGAGGTTGCCAATGGGGAGTTTGTATGAAGGAGCCTTAATTGTTTGTGCTTTTTTAGATGGTGGTGATTAAATTAGGAGGTTTTGCGGCAACACCCGGTCCAGATTGGTAGTTGTCGTACTAATTTAGAGTAGATCTTAATTGTAGTTTATTTATGTATCGCTAAACAAGACAAAGCAAGATTTAGATTTCAATGTATTATTTCATTCATACTTAGATGATTTACAGTCAGAGAAGATAGATGTATATATAGGCTATTACAGTGTATTTCGGATCTAACTAACTCTAACTGATCATATATAATTGAAAATATTGGAAATCTAATTGTGATAATTTTTGTGTGTTCTCCATGTCGTTTGCTAAATTATGGAGTTTAATCAATATACAAATACATACAGATAAGAAAGATTATGGAGTTTAATCGATATTATGGAGTTTTCATGAAAAATTGGCTTTTTTGAAAGTTTGTATGGGTACACTAGAAATTTTCCCTAGTTCTTTTCTCTGTTCAGATATTAGCCCATTCTATCCGGATTTAAAAGCCCTTTCAAGCTTTTTATTCAACTAATTGACTTGTTGGAGCCCATAATGTTTATAATAAATAGGCTTCTTGAGTTCTTTACTAATGGGCTGGCTGTTCTTTTCCCATCCCTTTATAAAGTACACCTTTTCTTGACATTGGGCTCAAGAAACAGCGGCCTAACAATCTTGATACTGTTATGTCTTAGTTAATGATTCTATGGAATTCGTAGCACAATAAGCCCACAGTTTTCTCAAAAAAAAAAAAATGATATTAAAATAAAATACGTAAAATCTATAATTTATTTTTATTGAAGGACTCGGGTATACTCTCAATGTCGTTTTGATGCTATATATTCTCTATAATTTTTATATGCATTTATTTGTAGAGAGCTGAGGATTTGTGTCATTGTCACAGCACTAAGTCTGCAGTTCAAATAAAAATATATGTTTTATAAGAAGATGTTGGATTTATATCTCATCAAGCCATCTTAAAGGTCTTATATACTTATTTCTCGAATAACAGTATATTCTTGCGAAATAGGCAAAATTTGATGGCAGTAAAAAATAAATAATTCCGCAACTATGGGTATGGGTCTATGCACAGAGCATCTCTACGCAAAATTTTATAAGTTTTTTATTTTTTAGGAATTCCTGATAATATTTCAAAATTTAAAATATTAAAGTTGTAACTAAAAGAATTCCGGAAAAATTATCGGCTCTGATAAATTTATCTTTGCTCTCCGGTCTTAATTTTCTAAAATACCTGCCTGTTTCATACAGTAAAATATTTACAAAATGGACACTCCTGACCTCAATTTGAGCTTATTCGTAATTTTATGAAGTTCAAATCAAATTGAATTTTGAAATTGGTAAGCTAGTTTATCTTTTTTTTTTTTAAATGAAATTATTAATTGAGAGCTTTGTCTCTTTATGCAGGATAGCAAAAAGAGTAAATGGAATGCCCACCATGTACCTGTCCATTGGACATCGGACTCAAGCTGCTCCCGTTTAGTATACACTTTTGATCGAGGGTTTCTGTAGATTTGGGAGCTTAATATATATGCACATCAACTGTTTGCTGAAATGCTCCCTAGATGTCAAATTGAAAGGGGTCCAACCTTACCTGACAGGTTGAAGGGGGTCTGACTGGCCTGTTAGCTACCAAGCATTGTTGCGGGATGTCAGAGCCATCCGGTTCTTGCATGCGCGACAAAGAGTTGGAATTCTTTTTACCATTACCAACCGCATGAAAAAATTTCATATTTTTATCACCTATCTTTCAGCCCTTGGTACCCCAATTGTTGTTTCCACTTGGTTTCTTTTTCTTTTGCTAAACTAAAAATGTGCTCACGGAGTTTGATTCTCAATCTAAACTCAATTGTATTAACTGCTCTTTTTTCCTCCACTATGCAATTGTTTGACTACCATTTTGATCTAATTGTTTGACTACCCATTTTTTCCTCCAATCTATCTAACTGTTTTTAATTGTCAATTTATTTTTTAATGTACACGCAGGCCCAAAAAGAGATAATTTTCTACCAATGAGAAAAATATTAGTTAATAAAGGTTTCAAAATTATCATAATGGAAATTTTGAATCAATCAGAGCCTTTATAATTATAAAGTTGATAATGCAAGGAAAGGATTAGTAGTGTTTGATCACAGCACAACATGTTATACAACTCACTGACCCTAATTGTTTTGGGCCTTGTGCAGTTTGTGGCCCATTAGATTAATTATAAATTTGATTTCCGGCATTACTTTCGGATACATTCATTAGTTCCATTAAGTTTGACAATATTAATTATAGAGTCAAGCTAGTTTGATCTGTACTATGGTTACATATTATCAGATTTAAAGTTTAATTATTTTATCTGTACTATTCAGCATGATATCTAAATGAAAATTTGCTTGGATGTCAAATTTTATATAATTTTTTTTTTTTTACTTTTTTCTAAATATATACAAAATCATTTTATCTAAAGATTGAGGACCATCCAAAAGTAATAATTTTCTCCATAACTAAGAAAAATAGTAAAACATTTCAAAAATGTAAATTTTGTACTCATTTATATTTTCATATGGAGCTCATGATTATCGGTTCAACTTGACTATTAAAAGTGATAGTATGAATTTGTAGTACGGACTGATGTGCACTATGCATAGTGCCGTACTCCATAAATATTATCCATCATAAATTATCTTATATTATTTGAATTTATGAGACCATCAGAAACAACAATGTGGGCAAACATCGTGGCAAAGGGGTCAGAATCCTCTTGAGTTAAATTTTAAGTTAATATCGGAATCCTGACCTATTCGACTCAAAGTAAAAATTCGCATTACACATTTTATTAATAATGAGTACTTGTGCTTCATCGTCAGCAAACATTTTCGTTGTTGGAATGATATTTTTGTTACAAGAATTATGTGTGTACTTGTCTTTGACAGGAACATAAACAAAGAAAACATTTCATCAAAAAAATAATCCATGAAAAGTTACATATATATATGAAAGAAACATTAATATTTAAATGATAAGTGTAAAAATTGTAACTAATTAAAAATTATTGTAAAATCCTATAATATAATCCATGAGAAATCCGAAACATTATTTAATTCACTAAAATATTAATTTCAGTAATTTCAATTTATTCTTGTAAAACAATAGAAACTGGGAATATTTCTGATGATTCTCCATAGTTTTCAATTCAGCACAAAAAATTAAAATAATGATTTAGCGATATTCAAAACAACAAAATCATAGCGAACTACACTAATTTGGTATATTTTTTGTAATTAAGTTTCGATTATGGAGGAAGTAATTAATTAAACCCCATATGATTAAAAAATAAATTTTGCATCTTAAAAATACGTTATATAACTTAAAAATAAGATATACAAATTATGTCTCCAGAGGCATGCATTAATTTCTGATTTTCATATTTGGAAAAATAGTGAAAAAATAGTATACAAATATTGTAAATATCCACTACAGCATTTTTGGTCATCAGTGACCGATTTGATCGCCGGTCGCTGAAGACTAAATAAAAAAAAAAAGAAAAAAAAAAACTTTCAGTGACAAAATCCTTCTGTGACCGGCGCCTTACCCTTCTGTGACCGATTTGGACTGGTCGCAGAAGGGTATCTCCTAAAAAATGGGCGCCAAATCCCTTTCTTTTTCATTCTCTCCGCGCGTTTTAGGTTTAAACAAAAAATTCTGCTGTCGTGCCACCCGACGCTGCACCACCCGCACGCGAAAGGCCACCACCCTCGGTCTCTCACTTTCTCTCTTTCTCTCCGTTTTTTTCTGCTTTGTTTCTGTTTTTTTCTGTTTTTTTTCTGTTTTATTTCAGTTTTTTTTACAATTTTTGTCTATTTTATTTCTTTTTTCTGTTTTATTTCTGCTTTAGTTCTTTTATTTCTTTTTTTATGTTTTTATAATGCTTTTTCCTGTTTTATTTCTGTTTTTTTAACGTTTTATTTTTATTTTTTCTGTTTTCTTTCTTTTCTATTTGATTTCTTCTTCTTTTTTCTGTTTTTTTCTGTTTTATATTATATATTTTTTTTTCTGTTTTTTCTTCTTTTATTTCTGTTTTTTATCTTTTTTTTGTTTTTTTTTTTTTTTCCTTTTTTTTTTCAGTTTGTTTCAATTTTTTTTCTTTTTTTCTGTTCTATTTCTGTTTTTTTGTTCTGTTTTATTTGTTTTTTTTTCCTGTTTTTTTTTTATTCTTTTATTTCTGTTTTTTACTAGTTTTTTTTCTTCTGTTTTTTCTTCTTTTATTTTTGTTTATTTATATTTTTTTTCTGTTTTATTTCTTTTTTTCTTTTTTTTCTGTTTTTTTTTCTCTTTTATTTCCGTTTTTTGGTTCTGTTTTGATTTCTCTTTTTCTTTTTTTTTCTCTTTTAAATACCCTTCTGTGACCAATTTTTAGCCCTTCTGTGACCGGCCGGTGACGTTAGCAGAGAGGACATCAGTGACAGAGCAACTGCGACCGATTTCGGGCTTCTGTGACCGACGCCATACCCTTCTGTTACCTATTTGACCAGTCACAGAAGGGTCATTTTGCTGTAGCGATCCTTCGACAAATATTACTCGAATTCAAAATGACATACATATAATTTTAGATGATTTCTAAAAATATAGGAGGCATGCATTAGTTTCAGAGAATTTCATAATTGAAAAAAATAGTGAAAAAAAAGTAGTATACAAATATTTTAAAAATCCTTCAACAAATATTACTCGAATTCAAAATGACATACATATAATTTTAGACGATTTATAAAAATACAGGAGGCAAGCGTTAATTTCTGATAACTTCATAATTTAAAAAATAGTGAAAAAATAGTATACAAATATTTTCAAAAATCATTCAACAAATATATATTACTCGAATTGAAAATGACATACATATAATTTAAGATGATTTCTAAAAATAGAATTAGATTTATATAAAATGAAATTAAGAAAATAATGGAAGAAATTATAAAGAAGCTAACAAAATATAAAAAATATTCAATAGTTATCTGATTTTACTTGTAATAATCAGATAAATAATCATAAAACAATGAACTCCTTTGCAATGAGTACAATTACAATTATAAAAACTGAAAGTACATCACAATTGGAAATTAAACCTAGCAACCACGACAATGACCAAGTATGAAAAGTTCAACTGCCCGAGAACAACAAATTGAAAAAAGAGATCTCAAAAAATAATAATGAGACTTAAAAAAATTACAACAAACGGTCGTCTCTAAGCAGAGAGAGAATATGTATGATTATATGATGTCCGTTTTCTTCTTGCATTTTTTCGTGTAGTCACTTTTATTCTTCGTCAGAATCATCCCTGCTCAATAGAATCCAGACAATAAATAAGAGTAGTTAAATAAATTACAACAAAAATAACAAAAACGTGATGACAATAAAAAAATGAAGTCCTGAAGCCATGAAAAGTAATATGAACAGATGGATTATGATGACAATCGAATTAAATCTGTAAAAAAAAAACTTGCAAGAAATTAAAGATGCAATGAGATTTTACCTTATACGCACAGATGGGATCTGCTTAATTTTGTGTGCATCTTTTCCTTGGATTTGCATACCTTCCCTGAGCTCACGTGAGGGACGGATAACTGTTAGTTCTTGAAGAGTCTGCAACGTTTGTAGGTCGGGAAGTACGTGTAGCCTAAAACAATGATTAATTTTGAGGTGACGAAAGCTGGGCATAGCTCCCTCTTTTATCTCCCAATGATGTAGGTTCGGCAGCCGTCTAAGCTTCAGTGTTTCGAGGTTAGGAAACCCTCCGGTTGAACAGATGAACTCTGTTCCCAAATATGAGTCATAATATAAGGAAAGCATTTTGAGGCTCTGTAGCCTTTCTAATATGGGCATTGGATCATTTTGGAGTTTAGAATATGAGAGCTGCAATTTGGTGAGGTTTGGTGGAAACATCTCAACACCTGGAACACATACATTTCTTTCCCATTCTCCATACAGTACTAGTTTTTGTATTTTCCCATGACAAGGTAAGTCTTTTGTGCCACCAAATGGTAGCAACTTTAACTCTTTTGTTTCAATAGCGAAATCCACCAACTGTTCTGTCCTTCTCAACACACTCTTAATTTTTTGCCACTCCTTTATAACCCTTTCATTATCTAGATCATCATCAATGTAAATCCCTAACGTACGTAAGTTAATACAAAATCCTAATTCTATCTGCATAGGCGCAAACATAATTGTTTGTAGATTTGTATGCTTATCCCATTTTAATCGGATCAACATGCTACCACATACATGTCTTAGAGATGGGATCACGACATCACACAAATCTAGTGTTCCTTCATCTAGAAAGGATCCCTTGAAATCAATGGTTTCTAGATTATAGAAGGAAAACTTCTTAAATATATCATGTGGAATTCTGCAGTCTCTTAACCCCAAGTACCTCAAGTGTATCAAGCCCTTCGGCCACTCTCTTAACCCCAAGTACGTCATGTGGAATTCTGTGATCATCATATTGACACTCTCCAAGGTTAACACTCTAAGTAGTCTAAACCCACTATAATTTAGTAGTCCAAAGCCACTATCATCATATGAAGATTGCCCAAAACCAAAACAGAGTAAAGAACGAGTGTTTTCTGAATAAATGCCATCCTCCGTGGGATTGCATAGTTGCAGTGCCGCACGGCGTGGCTTGCTAGCAGCTAGGTTGTTAACATCTTCTTCTTTAGAGAATACCGTAAAGAAGTTCTCATCCTTAGCTTTGCGGATAGCTAGGTCCCGTAGAAGATCATGCATACTACAGTATTTGCAGTAGCCGTTCCAAGATTTTTTAATAACTTGAATCAAGCACCTACAACAGTTTTTTTTCATACAAATTGACATCAAAGAAGAATGAAAATATTTGTTTATGAATATAAGTAGGTATTCTCAAGTCAAATTACGAAAGTGCGGATATATCTTTCTTCCAAAGAAAGTTTATATAAATTATAAACGCTTGGCTATATACCCGATGATGCAGTTATAGAAATATAAAATATATTTACTCACCTCGAAATGCTGAAATTATTATTTAAAAAAAAATCTTAATCGGCTGATATATTAAGTGCATATAAATCTGTCTTGAGTCGATCTATATTAAGTTGCATTATAATTCGTTATTTAGATAGGAGTACGGAAATATTAATTTTTCAGTATGGATAAAAAAAAATGTTTTATTTTTAATGAATTAAGTTTTGTAGGCAAGTATAATTGAATTTGTATGTTTCACAATCTGATCCAATCAAAGCAAAAATAAGTTTTTTTTTTTTTTACTATGTTTCATATATAGGATAGAGAATTACATCGACAAAAGCATAAATTAATATGAAAAATACTCTGTGGGAATGGAAATAATTGTTTATTAATAAGTAGATATTTCTTAAGTCAAATTAATATGAAAAATACTCGAGCGCTCGATCCAATTAAAGAAAGTTTATATAAATGATGAAAGCTTGGCTGATGCAGTAACAGAAATATCAAATATATTTAGCCACCTCGAATTGCTGAAATTATTATTTTCAAAAATTCTTACTCGACTAATATATTAGGTTGTTCATAAATTTGTTTTGAGTAGATCAATTAAGTTGCAATATAAATTTTTGTAAATCGATAAAATTAAAAATGTGGTGTATATATATAAATTACATCATCTATTTTTAAAGTTTTCAAAATCCAAACAGTTGATCCAAACAGTTCAACATGATCTCCATATTAAAATGTGCTGAGAGACCAAAATTTACATTTATATTTTTACTATTTATTAACTATTTTACAAATCATTGTTTTTAATTAGACCATTAAATTTTTGCGCCCATCTTAATAAATAGTAAAAAAATTCAAAAAAAATATAAAATTTGATCTGCAAGCACATTTAATATATTTAACATGTTGAACAGTTTGGATCGACTGTTTGAACTTTAAAAATAAATGACGTAATTTTGTGTCACCAAAAAATGGTGTAAGTGGATCCCTCCTCTAAATATAAAGCTGATAGTGTAGTAATAGAAATATAAATATATTTAGGCACCTCGAAATGCTGAAATTATTATTTTTAAAAATTCTTACTCGTCTAATATATTAAATTTTATATAAATTTGTTTTGAGTCGTTCAATTAAGTTGCAATATAAATATTTCTAAATGGATAAATTAAAAAAGTTGGTATTCCTCGATGGTGAAGAAATTAATTAAGTAATTAAGAATATGGCAGTCCTCTTTCATTTTGGTCTAAAGACTACATATAATAGTAATACTAATGGCAATAATTTGGTATATTTCTCAAATTTTTTGTTGATAGGATCCGTACGCCTTAGTCATAGTAACGCTCTCTTAACCGCTAAATTTAAATTAAGTTATGACGTTGGTATACCTAGCATACGTGTGCCGAGTGGTCTACAACAATATTATGACTCAAGCAACGTTGAGAAATATTTAATAATATCTATTTCGACCTTTTTTAATTGTGTAGAGTCAGATTGCAGTAAACTTATCATTTTTATTTTTTTTACAGCTCAACATAGAAAATTGCTTGCACCTTCGTGCTTATTTTCCCTTTTAAACAAAGCTAGGTTATTACAAGTTTCAAGTTCGAACTCAATAAATATCAATTTAAAATTTTTTTAATCAGTTTTATTATTCAACTTGTTTCTCTTAGCTCCAAATTTCTCTATATTTAATTGTGTACGGAAGTTTTATTTTACTGAAGTTTTGCTGGCAAGTATAATTGAATTTTTATGTTTGATAATCTGATCCAATCAAAGAAAAAATAGGTATTTTCACTATGTTTCATTGGATAGAGAATTACATCTACAAAAGCATAATTAGCTTTGGTTTACAAATAAAATATTTTAGTCGTCTTTTATAAAATTATATTGACTATAATAGATTAAGTTATTATTTTTCTACAATATTTTATGTTGTTAGGAATTATTAGATAACTCCATTTTTGAACTGAAATTTTTTCTCTTATCTAATTTTTTAATTTTTTTTTTGGAAATAATAGCATTTTGCTTTGATGATGAAATTTATGGCATCTCAAGTCAATGGAGCAGCCCATGACAACGAAGACATTAATATGATCATCGAGAATAACGTCACTACTGTGATTAATTTATGAAAGCTGATAACAATACTCACATCATAACTACCATAACTATCTGGGAGACCGCAAAATTTCAGTACTGAATTTTTATTAAAGTATTAATTCATATGCACAGAAGTATTTATATCTATGAGGTGAATAATCTTTACATTTATAATTGTCTCCCAAGCAAATCTCTCAAACGTACTGCACCATAAATACATGTGTGTGTGTGTGTGTGTGTGGGGGGGGGGGGGCATATATGAGAGAATTTTTGCGAATCTAGAATCACAAATGTCTTCTACACAATTTTATCTTTCAAATGAAATCCATGATGACGTACTTCCAAGCTCGTCGTGGTACAAAGTATTTATAACTCATCGTGAAAATATTTATACATATTTGCAAGTATTTTTTATATGTGACAGTAGATAACGTCTCAAAGTATTACTATCAATAATTGCAACTAGTATACCTATATGGCCAACTATTTTTGTTAGAGGAAGGTTTACACGAAGACAATTGGGGAAGATTGATGTGATAATTTGGGGTCTCCACAATTTTATTAAAGGAAGGTTGATGTAGGAACGATTGGGGGCCTGAAAGGGAGATGATAATAACAAATTACACATCAAAGTATTAATATCTTAGTTTTCAAGTGTTAATATCTTATCTTCGAAGTATTTATATCTATGAAGTATTGATATCAGGCATCAAGTTACCAATTTAAGATTTGAATATTTTTGAATGAAATTGAGCAAATTTGACAAAAGGAAAATGATCCATATTTTGCTTTATTAGCTTCTTTTTTGAAGCACAGTGCAATACAGTGAAAATTAAAATTTTCTGTTAACTCAGCGTTGTCAGAAATAAAAAATATATATGTTGATAAAATTTTCTGTTAACTCAGCGTTGTCAGAAATAAAAAATATATATGTTGATAAAAAAACATGTAAGTTTCAGTAAACTAACTAAAACTAACCTTCTTGTAGTAAAAAACAGTGATACATGAAAAGTTATGGAGTTCTATATTTACTATTATGTCTCGTTTGGATGAAGGGCAGAGGTAGGAGTGTCAATGGTACCCTTTTGGCCGTTTAGCCGACCCGTATCGTATTCGATAAGGTGGCTATGAATAAGGTTTTTTTTCCGTTAGCTTATTGGGTATGGGTATGGGTAAGAATTTTTTTCCGTTAGCTTACGGGTAATAGCAATTTTGTACCCGTTACCCTATAGGGTAATTATTAAAACTAATATTATATTTAATCTTATAATTTGGGGATGTTTTATACGAGTGATGTGTTTACATATAAAATTTATATTTTTTTGAGTTATTTTAGTATCAAATCAAACGGACAAAAATATTAAAAAATGAATGTATTAAATTTAACTTAAAAACTCCTATATTTGACCACTTGACTTGATACTAAATAAATTTGAAAAATTATAAATTTTGTATGTAAATGCACAACTAATGAAGTAGATCGGTTTGAATGGTTTGGATTTGCTGTTTGAAGCTGATTCAATAGATTTTGAAGTTGGTGTTATAAATGCCGAAATGACACTGATCGATGTCATACTAGTCAGACTCATGAGTAAGGGTATTCATTGTAATTTTTAAGTTTTGATTTTTTTACTCTTCATATTATATATAGTGTAATGGAAGAAGTCAAGATTAATTAAATAAGATGATGAAAAATAATACATTTTTTTTCTCGGATGAAGAACAGGGACCAAATTCCTTTTTTTTTTTAAGATACAAGAGGAGAGACAGTGCATCAGAAAGATGTGGTTATTAAGAGAACACATCTAACGGTTTGGATCGATGTTTTGGACTTTAAAAATTGAAAAACGACTTGGTTGCATGAGACCACATGAATAATCGATTGTATATTAGTCAACCTCTATATATATACATATATAGTCACCGAAAACTACTAATAATATATATATATATATATATATATATATATATATATATATATATAAACTTAATTTCAATTCCTTTCAGCGAGAACCAGAACATTGAACATGCAGAGCACATTTACGATCTGGGGAAGTGGCACATGGATGCAATAAAGATATTTAAAAAGAACGAAGCTTCTGTTTGCATAATTACTGGAATATGACATCTCTTTCAGATTCCTTCATAACTATAACTATATGTTATATTTGTAGATGAGAGAATTTCTAACAAATTATTTCTGTGAGGTACAATCCTTGACATTTATGCATTGAAAGAGTTATTAAATTTGGTTTGAATGTGATGAGACTGGGCTGACCGAACAACACAACAGGACTTACTTTTATACATGGTAAGTACCATAAAAAATAGAAGTGAGAAGACATGTACCTTCGAACTAGCTCTTCAAGGCATTCCTCAGCTCTGTCCTCAATTGTTCCACCTCCATCTTTCGGTATGAAATCTTCAGCCATCCACATTTTTGTAACGTGCTCTCCTGAAATCTTGTAATCTTCAGGGAATGCAGCGAAATAAAGAAAACATGATTTGAGATGGTCGGGCAAGTCTTCATAACTCCTGGCAAGGACCTGCGAGCATTCTTTCCCATCTTTGCCGTGCCAATCTATGGTCTCGTCCAACATGTTCCAGGCAGTATAGTTGCGGTCCTTCCTTGTGAGGATACCGCCTAGAACAATCAATGCCAAGGGTAGCCCACCACATTTTTTCATTAATCTTTTGGCCACATCCAAGAGATGATGAGGGTAATTCTCAGGTTGTACATGTTGTTGAAAAGCGTTTCTGAACAGGAGAGCTAGACTCTCGTCGTCACTTAGGTAACGGAGCTTATACGGTGTTGTGTTGCAATCTGCTGCTTTGGCAACATCAAGCGATCTGGTGGTAATGATCACGCGGCTTGCATTGTATACATCAGGCAATGCCATTTTCATCTGCCCCCAAAGATTAATGTCCCACACATCATCTAAAATAATTAAGTATCTCTTGTCTATCAAGGTTCTCTTTAGTTTCATCGGTAAATCCCTATCTGTTACGGGTGGATTTTTGTTTTTCATGTGAGGTTTAACTGAGTAAAGAATTTCTCTCAAGAGATCATTTAAATTGTATGTTGCAGAAATGGTCTGCCATGCGCGACAATGGAATTGTCCCTCCAATTTATCACTGTTTTTATAAAATAAATAAATAAATGTGTTACATCAAGGAAAAATAAGGAACAGAGCATTTTGAGTACATCATTTAGTACTAGTATTCTTAAGGGCCATGTTTTGGTTGTGGAGTAAAATTAATGATGATTAAATTGCTTACTCCATATTACTTCTCATATTTTACATCTTGTTTGATAATTGGAGTCATGACTTAAATTAATCCACTTGATGGAGTAAGATGTTGAAAAATATTTATCTTTTTATGACAGTGGGCCATACAAGTAGAGTAAATGTGGAGTGAGTTAATCCACCTAGATAGGTGGAGTAAGTTACTCCGGAGTAAGTCAGGTTTTGAGATATTATTACCATCTTGTAAATAATATTAACCATACATATTACAGTGATTATTTGTGGAACATTTGTGGTCATGTACGCAAATCATCAGAATTTCACTTCGCAATTCACTTAAATTGCATCCTATACAATCCCTTTAAATAATAAAAAACATTTATGGTCATGTCATGAATTTAACTCTGGTTTGCTCAAGGTAAGTATTACATGCAAAGTAATTGATTACGAATAGTAATAAAGAATTCATAACTGTATCTTTCTTTTCCTTATCTGATTAGATCCAAGATTCGAATATCATTACTTGTTGAGAAAGGACAACAATCTAAACAAAGATCGAATTTGGCTTCTTCACAACTAGTTGGTTTCGAATTTAGCTTAATTGTTCCACAAAAATTTATCTGCTTTATATATATAAAAAAAAAACGTTGAAAATAAAGGACATGTACCTTTTGTATATTTTTTTGGCCAGGGTGGTCTTCCCGAGGCCGCCAGTACCCACAATCGAGAGCACCGTGCGCTTTGAAATACTGCTATCAAGCAGCTGCTTGATAATCTTTGCCTGGTCATCCACAAGGCCAACAACTTCTGGATCATCGACATCATCAGAAGGTTCTAGATCATCAACATCATCAAGAGCACCAAGATCCCCAATTCTCAAGTCGGTTCGGCGTTGGTAAAGCCGATTGAGTTCCGCTATGATTTTTTCGAGGTCGTCATGCAGGCCGAGCTTGTACGTTTTATACTTTTTAGCTGCCTTGCTAAATTTTCTGGCGACCCAGTTGGAACTTTCTGCACGGTTTTCTTCAATCTTATCCCGGAAGGTATCAATTACAGTAGCTATTCTGTCGGCAATTTCTCTGACCTGGTTCAGCCACTCTGTTACCACATTATTTCTGTTACGCATGGAATCAACATCCTTTAGCAGCGCTTGGATCAAGCGAAGCTCCTTTTGCACCTGTTCGATCTGCCCACGCACAGCCTGCACTTCCCGAACTGTCTCGAGCAAGACAGCAGCAAGCTTTTCCAGCACAGTGGTCACAGCCAGCACAGACCTCACAACTTCTGCCATGTATTTGTGATTGTGGGAAGTGTCTTTCTTTTCTTTTTCTTTTTCAATTGGGGAGGGGGTTGAAAGTGATTTTTTTTTTTCTTAGAAATGGTTGATAGAGCAGCAGTATGAGTGGGTATATAAAGACTGTAGAAAGCTTTGCTGCAGTTTTAAATTTGAGAAACAATTGGTAGAAATTTATTTCAGCGGATATGCATGGTCTTCATAAATGACCTTCCCCTGAGCAACTGCCACGATATATTGATATTATCGACCCGTCGCCCGTTAGATATATTTTATGATTACTGATTTCTTTTCTTCATATTTACATATGTAACCCTGCAAAAGTTGACAATATATATAAACCTATACCCATCCCATACCATGACATTTTTTATGTTAAGCCTATAATCAATCTCATTAAAACAAAAAATTCAAGTACTAAAAGGTGCCCGTGCCCGTCATGAAGTGTTTTTGAAATCAATCTTTGATTCTATGGACAAAAGATTCTTATTTTTGTGTGTGTGTAAGATCACAAAAGCACGCGTACAATGGGATTAATTTTTTTATTCATTCACACGTTCTTGTTAGTTGGTGTATTGGAAGATTTTTTTTATAATATACACTAAATAGAGGTATTGTGTAGTCATAATTCACAAGTATGCTATATGATTTATGAAGGAAAGTTAGTTTTATATTTTATTTCGTGGATGCTGTCTGCTAAAAATTGATAAAATATGGTCTAATCTAAAAATATTTATATGAATTGTCATTCCTACATTCACAAATATAAAGAAAAGGCATTTCTCATTTCTCATGGTAATGTCACCAGTTGGATTTTGAGTCGAGATTTTTGAAAAGTAATGTTCTGTTTTTATGTTTGGATTGTTTAAATTATTTTTTGTGTTGTGAATAAAAATTTCTGAAAAAACTTTGTTCAGGATCTTAATATTTTTCTAAAAAAATTATTTTCCACCAAAAATAGGATTAAAATTTTCCTATTTTTTTTGTAAATTTCCTTATTCTCTATTTTCCTACTAGTTAAAATACTAACACATATTTGGAAGCTAGATTCTAAAATTATTGATTGGAGAAAGTTCACAAGAATGTTTGTTAGGGCTTAAATTCAAAATCTTTCCCTTCTATCTCTATGCAAGCAAATAGAAAGAAACCAGCAAAATAGAGAGAAACCAGCAAAACGGACCCGACTGACCTTTCTACGGGTTGTGAAATATATTTTATGACCTGGAAAGATTTTCCGGTAAATTCCAGCTTTATCGCGGTCACAAGAAATGCCTCCCGATCTTGATTTCAGGTTTCACAGACAGAAAAAAATTAATAACGACTCGTAAAATTCAGAATTTCGAGTTGACGTAAAAATCAAAGTTGAAGATCATGTTGTCCTCTTTGCGTAAAGTTTTGATTCATCCAAATTGGAGTTCCCATATGACTTCTATGGCAAAACACTAACATGTGTCCGAACTTCTGAATTTGGCTAAGTCGGTGGGTTCCTACGGCCCTTGAAGCATTCCTTTACCGTCGTAGGGACTTGGTTTAGTGTCTACGACCTTGAAGATTCCTTTAACATTCATAGGGACTTTAACAGTCATGAAGATCATCTTACTGTTCATAAATTGTGATTTATGCGCTGATTTTCTCCTGTTACACAATTAAGACCAATACACGGCAGTAACTTTCACGGTGGTGGTCCAGACTATGATTCCTTCTTTTATTTATGGACAGGCAAAAATAGAATTTTACCTAAAAATAGCATACCTGCGGCATAGAAGCCGCGCCACATGCGGTATCACATGTGAACTCACGTCGGGTATGCATATTTTGTCAAATTTTTCTAAGTTCTACCCTATGTCGCATGCAGATGTGGTATGCCGCATTCCGTCTAATCAAAATCCATTTTTCTAAATTTCTAACCTGACTGTATACCACCCGGATCAAACATATGCAGCATGCGGTATGAAATGATATCGTACAGGCCCAGTACTTTGTGAAAATAGTTTTCCTTGTTCTTGGTTTCTTAATAATCCTAATCCCAATCATGTACCTATCAGTTATGTTTTTGTAAGTCTTCCATGACTCTAAAATGAAAAGGTAAATAAAAGTGCGGAAAAGTAAACTGGTCTTGAGTTGCCTCCCATGCAGCGCTTATTTTAGGTCGTTAACTTGATCACCCCTCGCTTTAATTGGATGATAGCGGGATTAATTTCAAAAATTAACTTCTTAAACTACTTTAGAGAATCGGATTAATCTCATGCTTTACATGAGATTAATTTTTGTTATTTGTGCTCATAGTAATGCTCATAGTAGCACTCTCTTAACTGCTTAGTTAAGGCGTACAATACAGATACAGTATGGCTAAGGTTTTGTATTAAGGTTTACAGTACCACTAATCCGATATTTAAATATCCAGATACTAGTACAGATACGATTTTAAATTTTAACTATTCATATCGGAATAGTAAATATAGAGTAGAAATAGGCTGTTCCTGAGTTCATCAAGGATGAACCTATACAAAACTAGCTTAGCTCCAACGAAAAAAATCATTCCTCATAAATATATCACTTCATCAAAAAACTATATATTTTCTAAACAAATTAATTTGATAAAACAGTTAAAATGTAGCAACAGAATGGCGTCACTTTTATGGCAACATTAATTTAATTACGAGCTAGTCCATATAAATTTCCAAATATTCTTTTTGTGTGTGTTTGTTTTTAAATAATATCGTTGGACCGATTTTTTTATTCATAACCAAAAAAAAATATATATATATATTATCAATAACCAGATTCCAAAAAAAATTTTACCCGTACCCAAACCGCCCCGCCATTGGGCGGTTTACCCCCCCCCCAACCTGCCCTCCCAGGGGGCGGTTTATTAATTTTTTTTTTTTAATGCGATGATGTTTATAATTTATGTATTTTGTAATATTATGTATTTGTTTATATTTTTAATACGATGGATTTTATAATTTGTAACTAGTTTAAAACATAAGTGAACAAAATAATCAAATAACGTTTAATCAACATAAAATATAGAAACGAAAACAAAGTGAATAAAATCAGCAAATAACGTCTAATCAACATACAATATAGAAACGGAAATATAAAAATACTACGTTAGATCTACAATATGAAATATAAAAAATTAGCGACAACAACGAGGAGGACCGGACAGTGACAGTCTGGGAGCCGGCCCGCACGCCCTCGGCGGCTGCACACGGGTCCTTTGTCGCTGCACACGCCTCCTCTGTAGCTGTGGAGGATCCTCGTTATGAGTCAGATCCACATGCATGTCTTCCTCGTCATCAGAATCATCCATATGCATGTCCTCCTGCATTGTGCCCGTGGATCGTCGGTATGAATCGGGCTGTGTCCCATGGATCCGTCTCCCATGGATCAGTGGGCTAGATTCAGTCAAGTTTGCCATCCTTTGTATCACTTTGAAGTTTGCAAAAGCTATAGAACCAACGAATAAATCTAACCCCCAAATTTAATAATCGATGCTTGTAGTGGGTGGTGTTACGCTACTAATAAGTTATTATTAAATTTGAATGTGGGTGATGTCCAGCTATTAACTGGTGTTACATGTGACGTGTGCAATAAACTAATTGATAATGAACCATAAAATTCTTTAATATATTATAAGCAAGGGGGAAATGATAACACTAAACCCTAAATCTTTTATGAAGCAAATCAGAGAAATTCTTATGAAATATAAAAAATTAGTAAAAAAGTTTCAAAATATATAAAATTTGGCATCCAAGTATATTTCATATGATAATAATGTTGAGCAATTCAGATCGACTATTTGGACTTTGAAGACAGAGAAATGAATCTAATGTTGAACAATCCGCACATTGCAAAGTACCATAGTCTCACTCGTAACTGAATAGTGATGTAACTAGGGTTTGGAGTTGCAATCCGGTGCAAGATGTAAACAATGACAGCCACTGTCACATTATAAAAATAAATAAAATAAATAAATAGTACAAGTAATAGTAATAGTAATAATAATTAAAAAAATAATATGGTGTCCTGCTAGATCCAATCAAGTTTGCCACTTTTTGAATCACTTTGAAGTTTGCAAAGCTATACAACCAAGGAATTAATTAAAACCCTAAATTTAATAATTCGATGCATGTCGGTCGGTGGTGTTTCGCTAATAATAAATTTGAATCGTAAACCCTAAATTATTGGTGCTGTGATGCATGTGGGTGATGTCGAGCTATTAACTTGTGTTGCAAGGGAGGTGTGCAATAAACTAATTAATAATAAGCTAACAACCATAAAATTCTTTAATACACTATAACCAAGCGCAAAATCACAACAATAAATCCTAAATTCTAAATCCTAAATCCTAAATATCTTATGAAGAAAATTAGAAAAATTATTTTTGATGCAAAACTGTGGCACTTATTTGAAAGTTTTGTTTTAATGTTCGTTACTGTTTTGAGCACTACATTCTTACATGATACAAAAATATCGTCATGAGCTGGAAAGAGATCTTTATGACGAGATAGAATATTGGTAACTTTTGTTTCATTGAATCATTGGTGCATTTTGTTTGGTTTACTTTTGTATCCAAGTTTGTCTTCTTGCTAGATATTAGTTTCCCAATGTACCACAATTAATGATGTTTAGCATTTTTGGAGTTGAAATTATCATTAATGTACTCATTTATTCATATGTGGCCCTGATTGTACTTTGTTTATTATTATTAGTATTATTTTGGGTGGAAATACCCTTAGGAGTTGTTTCTATTAACAAGTGGGCCCTTATACAAATCAGACTCCACATCAGGGCTTGACAGACAAAACCAACAACAGTGTGAGCATAAAGATGTGAAACACTGGCACTTCTGTATGTACTCAATAACTATGATTGTAGAGAATATTACAAGAAAATTTATATGCAAAATACCATAATAAAACTTTAAAAATAATGTCAGACAAAAGTAAAATCTTGCCTTTCGGAGAAGCAACGAGGTAGATATCATTACTACAAAAAACGTCTTCCTACACTGCACCTTATACACGGATTTTCTCAATTTTATAAAAAAACGTGTATGAAATAAGATTTTTCTAGTGTTCTAGGAATCCTACACGAATATTAACTTAAAAATCACTGTCCGTGTGGAAATTAATCTTTTATACACGGATATTTCATTAAATATCCGAGTAGGAATAGTGAGAGAGCTACACGGATTTTCAGTTACAAATCCGTGTAGGAAGGGTGATTCTTCATCTTCCTACACGGATATTCAATTAAATATCCGTGTAGGATAGCCCACAGATGTGAAATTTTATTAAATGTTACCCAAATATTTTATTATATTATGTCATATTCCTACACGGATATGTAGTTAAATATCCGTGTAGGATTCCCTATTTTTATTTTTTTAAATATAATATACTTTCAATTTCATATTTTGTTATTATTTAAATATAAAAATGAACATGTTTTCATTGCTGTGAAGCTCTTTAAATATTCATTCTTATAAATTAAGAAATTTATTCATTTAAATATGAACTTTGTAAATATTAATTTCTTTATAATTTATGTATTCCTTCTTGTACACTATTTTACAAATAAAAATATTCATCAATGTGTTAGAAATATTAAATATTAACAAATTTAAAATTGTACAATTAATACAGAAAATAAATGCAGAAGAACAAAAATGGAAACAAGTAAACTTTCATATATTACTACTGATATATATATTACAAAAGTTACCCAAAAATTGATATAATAAAACAAAAAAAAGAAACTCCTATAATAACAAAAAAAAAAAACTCTAAACAACAGATTTTTTCTTTGTGCGACGAATGTAGGGCTTCGGTGGCGGATGGCACTGGGGGGCTGCGACGTGGGCGAGTTGGCCATGGTGGCCATGGCCAACTTCGGGATAACCTGGTGGTGGTCGTTCGTAACCGGGTGGGACCCAAGGCACCGGCATGAAGTCCTCTGGAATTGGTGGTAGTGCCTCAACAGGATGTTCTTCATCGACATTTGACATTTTTTCACTTAGAGAAATTAAGATAGGTTTAAGAGGAACCAATTCGGAAGATATATAGGGATTAAGGTGACTCTTCGTTTTTCTGTGTTTATTTTCGGTATATTCAATATTAAATTTGTAATTAATTACATAGGGCGCGCATGTTTTGAAATAAATATGCCTGTCCCTCGTAAGAAGTTGTACCGATCTTTTCCTACACTGATAGTTACGTAAATAAAAATCCGTGTAGGAAAAGAGGAGAGCTACACGGATATGTACTTAAATATCCGTGTAGGATACCTATTGAACACAGATTTGTAATAAAAATCCGTGTAGGAATCCTTGTCCTTGCCCACTAGATTATATCTTCCAAAATTTTCTAAGTCCCCAGTTCACTTCTTCTTTCTCTGATTTTAAAATTCTTCCAAGTCCGAGTTCAAAACCCTCACCTCTGGTCCGCTGCACTTTCTCTTCTCTCTTCTCTTTGTATCTCTCTCTCTTTCTTTCTTTTGTCAGGGTTTAGGTGGTGTGTGCGCCTCCATTGCTGCCTCTCTATCTTTCTTTTGTCAGTTCACTTCTTTCTCTAATTTTGTTTGTAGACTTTTGGTAATTTATATAGAATCCAACTGCCTCTAAGGTACCTCTCTTGTTACCGGAGACAAGCTACTTACTCACCCGAGCAAGTCGACGAAGTGAGAGGGATGTCGGCAAGGTGGTTTATTTCCCAATTTTGTACTCCACAATATGGATTCGTATAAATTAATTTGTGTAATTATTAAATTTGAATTGTTATGTTGTTTTGGCAATTTCTATCTGTTTTGGGTTAAAAAAACATTATGATATTATATATAATGGCTAGCAAAAGTGGAGGCTAGCCAAAAATAGAAAAAAATACAAAAAAAAGAAAATCGTACACGGATATTTGAAAAAATCCGTGTAGGATGTGTTAAAAATAAAAATTGATTTAGGATGTTCCTACACGGATTTGTACTAAAAAAAACTGTGTAGAAATATATTTTATACACGGTTTTTTGTTAAAAAACCGTGTAGCTCCATACCCTAGCTACACGGATCTTGAGTAGAAAATCCGTGTAGGATTAGTGTTATCGTGCACGTATAAATTATCCGTGTGTAAATGGTGGACTTTCCTACACTCCAGTATCGCACACGATTCCAAATCCGTGTAGCTCTCCAGTTAAAGTCCGTGTACAAACTGTTTTTAAGTAGTAGTGTATATATATTTATATACTGATCTGCTTATCAAATTTAACATTTTTGTCAATTAAAATCAAAATATAGTTGCATTGGCAAAGCGAATCGAGTAGTTTTTAATTCCTCTACAATTGTACGAAATTATTAGAGAGTCTCTAAGGCTTTTGAAATGGACATTTGGTATGATTCTCATCCAACGGTACAGATCAAAAGAAACAAAATGCTGAATGCGGTCTAACTATGCTCTTTCAAGACTATTAGGAATCCTTGTATTGCTTAGTTTGCCGACAATATTTACTAGGTAGATGCAAAATAACATTTTTTATTATGTCTGAAAAATAACATTATATTTCTTAGCAGGCGTGCAGCGCATGAGGAGGTCCGAGGTGCAACAAAAGAGGTATTCACATGAACGGAATATTTCGGGTACATATAGTAATATATATGTAGTGACCTCGAGACATGGAGGTGTACTTATTCATTTTGTTTTTTGTTTAATTAAGTTTATTTAATGGAATTCAGATCGCATAGATCTATATGTACAAAACAACAACTGGAAATGCCCAATTAACTGACAGAGTTCTTGGATAGGGAAATAATATTCATTTCCCCTCATACGAATTCGTATATATTTATTCTACTTGTAACTTTTCCTTGACGTTGTTGCAAAAGGTTTAATACCAACTCGGACCGAGTTAACATGCAGAGGGGCTTCAATATTCGTCCCAATGCATGTCGGACGTTTCCAAATTGTAAATCGTTGACTTGGAAGGCCCAGAATTGGACGAGCGGGGAAGCCCAGAATTGGCCGAGTCACTCCTTTTGAAAGGTTAACTAGTGGAAAAATGACTTTCAGTATCGCTCTAATGGTATCGGTTCTTTGAATAAAGTGATACAAAAGTATTGGTTAATTATAAATAAACGATACAAAAAATATTTAGTATCGGTTCCCATAAATATCCGACACAAAAAAGAACCATTTGTATCGGTTCCTTGATAATGAACCGACACAGAAGTTTTTGTATCGGTTCCTTGTAGAGAACCGATACAATTTGTGTCATTTTAGTATGGGTTAGATGTATAGAACCGATACAATAAAACTGTGTCGGTTCTTTATCAAGGAACCGATACAAAAACTATATTTGTTGTGTCGATTTTTTATTTATAACCGATACAGATAAGTTTCAGTATCGTTTTTTTTAAATAACCGATACAAATTGGATATTTCTTTCTATAAGTCCGTTCAGACTGAATTAGAACTAGGTTTTCGACGGACTGAACTAATTGCACAAGAAAGCCCGAGAGCGGTCCAGAGCAGCTGCTAGTCAGTCCAACCGCAGCCATATTTCGATCCGATCCAGGTAAATGTTATTTGAATCAATTGAAAAAAAAATTTCGTTACTTTTTTTACAATTCGTAAATGTGATTTCGTTAACCTGAATGCATAATATATTTGTACAAAGCAATCGAATGAACCCGCAAACTCCCGGTGGTTCGCGACGGGATAAAGCACGAAGTAGCCATCGGAAAAATCAATCTTCCGGTCAAAAAAGGCATAGTGATTCACGGTACGCCCTGTATCGGATGATCATGCGAGGGTAACGGTGGATGCGTGTCATCCCGACGAAGATGACACTCTGTTACCCGTGCCAAATGGCGAACTCGTGACACTTCGCTCCGTCATTGGCAGTTACACTACGTGGCCAATGGCCCTCATATCTATGGAGGATCAGGTAACAAAACTGACGTTATTATTACAACTTATTCTACTCGTAAATTTGCATCTATACATCCTATAGAGTTATAAGTATTTGTGCCTGATTTTTTGGTCCTAACTGCAGGAACAACCCAAAGAACCTGTAGGATTTCGGCCCTCTCCAATTTCAACCTACAAAGATTTTGACACGATCGATTTCAACCGACTGGGAGCCATGTACAAGACTGTGCGTGATCGGTTTCTGTGCCAATGTCAACCCTTAATCAGTGTCCCAGCGCCGCTTGAGCTTTTCAATGAACCGTATGTCATAACAGTCAATCGAGATGACTACAGGGACTTGTGCAAGCGCACGGAGTGGCTCACCATACCACTTTTGCAGATCTTCATGCTGTGAGTTTATATTCGTAATAATGACATAATTTAAGGTTTTAATTCAAAATTGAAAAAATTTATACTACATCTACGTCTTTTTGCAGGTTCGTGTTCACATACCAAAGGGACAACTTCCCAGAGATCCCTATAGTATTCATGAATCCCGAGAAGACGTTCGGCTATCTTTTGCAAGGTGATGATCTCGAGAAGAAATATGCCGATACGTACCTGAGGAAAGCTCTGCGAGAAAACTGGGACAAAAAATTTATCTTCATACCGTACTTTCAAGAGTGGGTCCTCTTATATATATATAGTCTTATTTTATTGAATTTTTTTAATTTCATAGAAATATATTATATAATATAACATGCTATAAACCTAACATGTAGCGCTCATTGGGTATTGTTCGTGCTCCGACCGTATGAGAGTGAGCTTCACTTGTTCGATTCATCCAGTACAAAGTATGAAAAGCAAAAACTTGTAAGAGATCTTGCGATCATCGACACGCTCAAGGAGTAAGTGTTTCAAATTAAATCTGCTAAACTATTTCAATATCTCTTGTAATTACTAATTTCTCTCGATATTTCAACAGTCCCCCGGGTCGTCGAGAAGGCAACCGGCGGAATCAGAAGAAGCGATAAGTTGAAACTTATAAAGAACAAGGTAATGTGGTGCTTACGACTAATTTGATATAGTACCCGCAACAAAAGGACAGCTGGGAATGCTCATATTATGTCATGATGTTCATGAATGACATAATTAATCACTTTCTCGATAATTTTTTGTCAATACAGGTACATATGCATTTATATTTTTCAAATGTAACCTTAGTTGTTGATTCGGTTTTTATTCAATAAATAATTAATTGCACTCTTTTTATATTAAAAAATGCAGGATTGGAAAGCAACACCATATTCCGTGGCAGAGATCAATTCAATTCATTTCGAGTGGGTTAGGTTTTTCAAAAGTGAAATATCGCAACCAAGTATAATAGTTTAATTAGGATCGATTGATGCGACCGTATGTAAGAACAATTAATTTAGGTGTAATCTAATTGTAATAACAATTTATTTGATTAATTTAATTTAGGGTTTGATTGTATGCATGTTTTTCATATAGGCCAGCCAAATATATGGGAGCTGGCCACAAAAATAAATAATTTTTTTTTAATATAAAATAATAAACAGTATCGGTTACGTAGACAAAACCGATACAAAAGGTAAATTAATATAATAATGGCACAAGACAAAAAAGTATCGGTTGACAAATGAAAAACCAACACAAAATAAATCTTAGTGTCGGCTCTTAATCAATACCCGATACAAAAATAAAACTTAGTGTCGGTTTCGACATAATGACCGATACACAAACGATAATTAGTATCGGTTCTGACTTAATAACCAATACTAAAATTTAGTTTGTATCGGTTCTTAGTTAATAACCAATACAAATAAGTTATAAATTATTTTTTTCGGATCGGAAATTCTAACTTTGTATCGGTTCCAATTTATAACCGATACTAATTGTTGGATTCTCGTATCGGTTGTATAACCGACACTAATTAGTCCCGGAATTTGTGTCGCCTTGGATCAGTGTCGCCCCGATGTCCGACACTAATATGCCTTCATAACCGACACTAATAGTACTTTTTCCACTAGTGGTTAACGGCCCAGGAAGTACTACTTGCTTAATTCAAGTCAGAAGGGATTTGGAACAATGAGCCAACTTTTATAAGAAATCCATGAGCTATTTTTTCTTTTCTTAACACCCCAAGTATTTCGTAATTCATACATTGAACTCTAAAACTACCGATTTGGATTGGTTTGTGCTCAAGTTGACATTTTTTAATTATGAATTGCCATTGGCGTGAGAACCCGAAACCTTATTTAATTTACTGAAAAATTAATTTCAGTAATTTCAAATTACTTTCGTAAAACCATAGAAATTGGAAATATTTTCTTATAATATTTGATAGACCAGTTCAGCACTGAATTCAAATAATAATTTAGCAATATCATCAAGACAACAAATTTATAGCGAACTATACTAATTTAGTTACATATAGCTTATGTTGTTTGTTTAATTGCTTACTACATAATCGAAATTAATTACAAAATATTATTGTAATTTTTTTCTTAAACCCCATTTGATTAAAAAATAAAAAATTTGCATTTCAAAAAGTGAAAAAGTAGTATACAAATATTTTAAAATGCTATCAACAAATATTACTTGAATTCAAAATGATATACATAGAGGAAATTAAGAAAATAATAAGAAATTATAAATAAGCTAACAAAAATATATACAAATTAATTATTCAACATTTATCTATTTTAATTGTAATAATCAGATAATAAATCATCACACAATTCACTCCTTTGCAATGAGTACAATTACAATTATAAAAACATAAGCTACATAAAATAGAAAATTAAACCAAGCAACCATGACAACAAATTAACAACTATGAAAAGTTGAACGGCCCGGGAACAACAATTGAAAAAAAGAAAACTTAAAAAATAATAATGAGACTCAAATCTGACTGTTCGTCTCTAAGCAGAGAGCGAATATTTATGATTATGGGATGTCTTCTTCTTGCATTTTTTTCGTGTAGTCTCTTTTTATTGTTCGTAATGTTACCTGCTCAACATAATTCATATATACAATAATTAAGAGTAGTTAAATAAATTACAAAAAAAAAAAAAAAAATGATGACAATCGAAGATAAAGTTTTGCAGCCATGAAAAGTAATATGAACAGATGGGATATGATGACAATTGATAACTGTAAAAAAAAAATATATAACAACAAACTAAAGATGAATGAGATTTTACCTTATACGCACAGATGGGATATGCTTAATTTTGTGTACATCTTTTCCTTCCATTTGCATGCCTTGCGAGAGCTCATGTGAGGAACCAACAACTGTTAGTTCTCGAAGAGTCTGCACCTTTTGTAGGTCGGGAAGTATGTCCAGCTCACCACAATAACTAATTTCGAGGTGATGAAGGATGGGCATTGCTCCCTCTTTTATCTCCCAATGATTCAGGTTTTCCAGATTTGCAAGCTTCAGTTTTTCGAGGTTAGAAAATCCTCCAGTTGAACAGATGAACTCTGTTCCCACATATGACCTATTATAAAAAAAAAGTGTCCTGAGGCTCTGCAGCCTCTCCAATATTGGCATTGGATCTTCCTCGAGTTTACAATATACAAGTTCCAATTTGATGATGTTTGTTGGAAAAACATCAATACTTGGAACACATATATTTCTTGCCCAATATCCCCGGAGATATAGTTTTTGTATCTTCCCATGACAAGGTAAATCTTTTGTGCCACCAAACGGTAGATAATCATATGATGAAATAGCGAGTTGGACCAACTGTTCGGTCTTTCTCAGTACACTCTCAAGGTTTCTCCACTCTTTTAAAGCCTCTTCATTATCTAGATGAGCATCAATGAAAATCCCTAAAGTACGCAAGTTGATACAAAATCCTAATTCAGCAACTGATTCTCCGTGCATTGTCACATTCATAATTGTTTGTAAATTTGTATGCTTATTCCATTTTAATGGTAAATGGATAAGGTTGGAACCATATACATGTCTTAGAGTTGGGATTACGACATCACACAAATCTAGTGTATCTTCAAATTGATCTAGATAGGAGTTCTTTAAATCAATGGTTTCTAGATTATAGAAGGAAAACTTCTTAAATATTTCTTGGTGGAATAACGCAGTTTCTTAACCCCAGGTACCTCAAGTGTATCAAGCCCTTCGGCCACTGTCTGCGAGTAAATGTGGTCATATCGACACCCTCCAAGGTTAGCACTCTAAGTAGTCTAAATCCACTATAATTTAGTAGTCCAAAGCCACTATTATTAGAAAGGGTGTTTTCTGAATAAATCCCAAAACCAAAACAGAGTAAAGAACGGGTGTTTTCTGAATAAATGCCATCCTCTGTGGGAGTGCAAACTTGCAGTGCCGCACGACGTGGCTTGCTAACAGCTAGGTTGTTAACATCTTCTTCTTTTGAGAATACAGTGAAGAAGTTCTCATCCTTAGCTTGGTGGATAGCTAGGTCCCGTAGAAGATCGTGCATACTACAATATTTGCAGTAGCTATTCCAAGATTTTTTAGTAACTTGAATCAAGCACCTACAACAGTATTTTTCATACAAATTGACATCAAAGAAGAATTGATATATTTGTTAATGAATAAGTAGGTATTTCTTAAGTCAAATTAATATGAAAAATAATGAAAGTGCGGATATATCTTTCATCCAAACAAAGTTTATATAAATGATGGAGTTTGGCTATATAGCCGACGGTGCAGTTTTAGAAATATAAATTATATTTAGGCATCTCGGAATGTTGAAATTATTGTTTTTAAAAATTCTTACCCGGATAATTTCTATATTAAGTTGCATATAATTTTTTTTAGTTGATTTATAAGTTAGCATTATAAATTTTTCTATATTGATAAAATTATAAATATTGGTATTGGTTGACGGTTAGGCAATTGATTAATTTAGGTCTAAAGACTACATATAATAGTAATACTAATAACAATATATAATTTGTTATGAAGATAATAGTATATATGGAAAATTTTGTCCATAGGCTCCGTATTTTACACCTTAGTTATAGTCAATGTATTTATCTGACACGTCATAGTAATTATGCTCTCTTTAGGGGTGTCAATGGCTACGTATAGGTAGGGTGGAAGCATTTTCATATCCATACTTACTAAGAATTGATCTTACCCATATCCTACCATTATCCGTTAAGAATTTGTTTTATCCTACCCTACCCGTATGCGTTAAAATTAGGGGGTTACAAAAAGATAGCGGGTGAATAATGAATAGTACTAATATAATAGTTTTAATATTTTTTACAAATATACCGTCAAAACTAATCATGTCATACATATCCAATCACGATTACTAATAATATAAAAATTAAAATACAAATATGCAATCAATTCTAACTAATAATTTTTTTATAAAGAAAAAAAAAAAACACAAATATCTCTTCTAACAAATTCAAAATTCAATTCATTAGCTAAATAATAAAACATTCAAATAGAAAGGTAATATGTTTAATATAATATTCTTCTTACAACAAAACGCATACATTTTCTCATAGATTAACGTTGACACAATGATATGAGAACCATAAAATTAAATAAATTGAATAGAATATTTATATATCTATATATAATTTATTTCAATTCAATATAATATTTATAAAAAGGAGGGATCAAGTTACAACAACGGTTTTTTTCATTTTCAAAGTCCAAATTATCGATCCAAACTATTCAACATAATTATCTAAATAAAATGTGCTTCCGGATCAAATTTTACATTTTTTTTGAATTTTTTTTACTATTTATTCAGATGGGTACAAAATTCAATAGTCTGATTTTGACTATTTTGTAAAATACCTACGAAATAGTAAAAAAATTCAGAAAAATGTAAAATTTGATCTAGAAGCATATTTTATTTAGATAATAATGTTAAATGGCTTGGATTGACGATTTGGACTTTGAAAATAAAAAAAATTATTGTTATAACTTTGTTGTAACTTGATCCCTCCTCATTTATAAATATATATATAATTTATTTTATATAATTGCTCGATACCCAAACTCGTTTAGCTAACGACAAAAAATCCTTACCCTTTCCCAATAAATTAACAAAAAAAACCTTAGCCGTACGTGTGTCGAGTGATGTGGATATCTACAACAATATTTTGAGTTAAGCAACATTGAGAGATATATTTTAATTGTGTAGAGTTTCAATTCAGTAACTTTTATTATATTTTTAAGACTGAACACAGAAATTGCTTGGAACTTTGTGTTTATGTTCTCTCTTTGACATAGTCAAGTTATTACAAGTTTTCTAGTTAAGATGGTACAGTATTCGTGAGGGATACTGTCGATATACTCTCGCGGATACTCCCGTCATTAATAGAAAAAATACTTTTCTGTGGTATACTCTCACGGATAGTCATTTTTTTCTCGCGGATACTGTCACATTCTTGTTATTAGCATAAAAACATCTCTATATATTTGAGTGGAATAAATTAAGTTATTATTTTCCTACAATATTTTATGTTAATTGTTAGGAATTCTTAGATAACTCAATTTTTGAACTGAAATTTTCTCTGCTATCTAATTATTTAAATACATTTTTTGGGAAAAATAACATTTTGCCATGATGATGAAATTCTGACATTTTTATAGATATCCAACTATAAATAGAAAATATCAAATGTGCCCTAATACCCAAACATGTCAATTATTGGTAGGTTTCCAATAATTTTCAAAACCGGCCAATAATTGGCTTGTCTTCAAAATTTTTTTAGAAAATGTTTAAATTAATTTCTGTATTTTTTGTATTAAAAGATTAGCCATATTTTTCATATTTTTTTGGTAGATAAAATACTATATAATTTGATTTATTAGAAAGACTATAACAAATAACCTAGACCAATATTTTTCAAACAAGATTCTTCACGGTTGTGGAAAAAATTGAAATATTTCTTTGTTTGTTATTAGAAAAAAATAAAAATATTTCGGATCTGAGCTATTGATTCCGGTTCAAAAGTCACTTCTAGCTAAATATAAAAAATATTGTCGTCTTTCTATCTTTTAAAAAATAAAAAATTTATCTAACTTTTTGTCATATTTAATTATTTCTTACAATTTTTTTTCAATATAGATACAAAATATTAAAAATTAAATGTACTAGAAGGACTATAATATTATTTGTATTTACCTAGAAATGACTTTTGAACCGGGATTGATAACTCAAATTCAAAATAATTTTATTTTATTGCAATAACACACAAAGGAATATTTTATTTTTCTTGCAACTGTAAAAAATCTAGTCTGAAAAATATTGATCCGCGTTATGTGTTGCAGTCTTTATAATAAATCAAATTTTATTGTATTCTATCTAATTTCAAAGAAATACAAAATATATTTCTAATATTTTAATAAAAATAAATAAATTATAATATTTTCTAAAATAAATTTTAAAGGCCGGCCAATTATTGGCCGGTTTAGAAAAAAATTGAAAACTGGCGACTAAATGGTTGTTTAGGATATTTTTATAATTACTTCCGTCAAGTGGGTACTTTTGATATTTTCTATTTAACGTTGGATATTGATAAAAATGGCAGGATGAAATTTGTGGCCAATCAAATCAGTGAAGCTGTGAATGAAAATGAAGACTTTAATATGAATATTGAGAATAACGTTCCTACATACTTAATTTAAATAATTTGAGTACAACTAGGGTGCTCCTAAGTTCACCAAATCTCTTGTGAACTTGACTCTAAAATATATCGAATCGACTTTAAACGATGAATCCAAACCGTTGAAACCCTTCTACCTATTGAGTAATGCGTCTATATGTGAAAATTTTAAAGTTTCGTATTAATTTAATATAGAGTCAAGTGGTCAAAAGTTTATGGTTTATAAATTAAATTTAATGCATTCATTTTTGGACTCCTTTGACCACTTGACTCTATATTAAATTAATTCCAAACTTTAAAATTTTCACATGTAGACGCATCACTCATTAGGTAGAAGGGTTTCAACGGTTTGGATTCATCGTTTAAAGTCGGTTCGATATATTTTAAAGTGAAGTTCACAAAAGGTTTGGTGAACTTAGGAGCACCCTAGTTCTACTCAAATAATTTAGTTTAATTTATAGTTGTCAGTTAACTAGATGAATTGTAATAAAGTGTCCGTTAAAAGCTCCGTTTGGGATTTTACTGTTAAAATAAAATTTCTAGAAGTAATGACCTCTTCTTTTGATGGTATATATCGTATTCACATTATTTTTATTTCCTTGCTTATAAATTTTATGATTTAAAATAATATCTAAAAAAATATTTCTAGTGTGATTCACAAATCATTAATCATAGTTCATGATATTAGCCGTCTAGTTACCAATTTAAAATTTAAATATTTTTAAGAGATATTGAGCAAATTTGACAAATTAATATTATTACAAGAATGAGATTGTATCCGAGAGAGTAAACAGTGACTATCCGCAAGGATATACCGACAGAAAAGTGCACTTTTTTTTTACGACGGTAGCATCTATACTGACAGAATATTTAAAAGCTCCATGCATATTTTGCTTATAAATTAGCTTCCTCCAAGCACAGCGCAGTACAGTGAAAATCAGAATTTTCACTTACCTCAGTGTTATACGTTGCTCGAAATAAAAAAATGTATATGTTGTTTAGACAAAGGGAAGCTAATTAAGTGCCACGCATGTCGTTGGCTCTAACTTATACACCTTACATACACTCCATTTCTCTCTCTCTCTCTCTCTATATATATATATGTGTGTGTGTGTGTGTCTGTGTGTGTATGTCGATATCAAACTTATAACCTTGGTCATGGCAATAATGCAAAGTTATATCTAGTTCTGTGAAACAAACAACAAAATATGTATTTTTAAATCTTTTTGTAACAAATAATTTGTTGACTAAAAGTTTGTAATTGAGTTTCAACCATTTCTTCAACCATTAACGATGATATAAGTAAGTTGCAAAAAATCGCTGCTAAATATATATATATATATTGTTATCTTTTTCTAAAGTTAAACATAATTTTAATTCCTTTAAGCGAGAACCAGAACATTGTACATACTGAGCACACTTACTATCTCGTGAAGTGGCAGAGAGATGCAACAAAAATATACATATATAAAGAAGCTTTTGTTTGCATAATTACATGAATATTTGGATATGAGATAATTTCTAACAAATTATCTCTATCATGCATGTACAATATTTGCCTTTATGCATTAACAGATACTAAATTTTGTGCAAGTATTCATATGTAAAATAAAATTTATTTGATATTATCATTGAAAATTACTTCTTTTTTTACCAGGGGAGAATGGTGGCATTAAGGAGGTAAAAAGGAGATCATCTCTCTGTAGCGGGTATTGATTGATTTAGGACGAGTAATTAAATTTGGTGTGAATGTGATGAGAATGGGCTGGGCCAAAGACACAACAGGACTTGTTATATATGTTATGAGTACCATAAAAAATAGAAGTGAGAAGAGATGTACCTTTGCACTAGCTCTTCAAGAAATTTCACAGCTCTGTCTTCTATTGTTCCAGCTCCATCTTTCGGTATGAATCCTTCAGCCATCCACATTCTTGCAACGTTCACTCCCGAGATCTTATAATCCTCGGGAAAAGAAGCAAAATAAAGAAAACATGGTTTGAGTTCGTATGGCAAGTCTTCATAACTCCTGGCTAGAACCTGTGAGCACTTTTTCCCATCATCATCATGCCAATCCATGGAATCCTCCATTTTTGTCCAGGCAGGGTAGTTGCGCTTTTTTGACAGAATACCGCCTAGCACAACTAGTGCTAACGGTAGCCCACCACATTTTTTTGTTAATCTTTTGGCAACTTCCAAGAGATCAAGAGGGTAGTTCTCAGGTTGTATAGGTTGTTGGAAAGCCTTTCTGAAGAGGAGAGCTAGACTGTCACTGGAATTTAGGCAACTGAGTTGATATGGTTCTGTATTGCAATCGGCGGCAGTAGCAACATCTTCGAGTCTGCTGGTAATTATTATGCGACTCGATTTGTTCGGATCAGGTATTGCTACTTTCAGTTCCTCCCAAACATCAGTCGTCCACACATCATCTAGGATAATTAAGTACCTTTTGTCACTCAAGATGCTCTTAATTTTTGCCCGTGAATCATCATCTGTCAGAGGTTGATTTTGATTTCTCATTCCAGGCTCGATTGAGTAAAGGATTTCTCGGAAGAGATCATTTTGATTGAACTTTTGGGAAATGGAGAGCCATGCGATATGATCGAATTTGCCCTCCAAGTCCACGCTGTGATTAAAAGAAATGAATTTGTTACATAAAAGAAAAAAAGCTTCAGCAAGATAAATTATTATTGGAGATCTGATCTATGATAACTCGATTCATATATTATTTATATATTTCTAAGAAATAAGTTGGCTAGGAGAAAAAGTCCTGAGAGGGACTATGTTCGTTACCCAAAGATCGAGAGTTTCTGCCTAAGCTACAAAACAATCCCTTTATATAACCAATTGCCATGAATTCCTCTCATAAACTAAATTATATAAGTTTCTATTGAACGAACAGGCTGGATTTTGTTCATCATTAAATTAAAAAAAAAGTATCAGGTTGCTCTACGTATCATTTACATACAAAGTATTGAATATTGATTGCTAATTGTAATAAAAAATCATGAGAAAATCTCCCAAATTTTACCAGATTAGATCGAAGATTTGAAGAATTTCATGACTTATTGAGATGGAAGAAATATAAATTAACAAAGGATCAAATTTAGACAGTTGACTTCTTCACAACTAATTGGTTTCAGATTTAGCAATTCTCTTTATTATATTTATATTTGGAAAAATTTACGCAATGTATATGAAAGACTGGGTTTAAAATTAAGAGAGAAAATGCACCTTTTGTATATTTTTTTGGCTAAGGTGGTCTTGCCTAGGCCGCCAATACCCACAATCGAGAGCACCATGCGCCTTGAAATGGTTGTATCAAGCAGCCAATTGATTATCTTGCTCTTGTCATCCTCAAGGCCAACAACTTCTGAATCATCGAAATCATCAGGTCTTGTCGGCCTAAGAAGTTGGTGTTGGTGCTGAACATTTTCATCACTACCAGCACCAACATCCTTAATTCCCAAGTCATTTCGAAGCTGGGAAATCATTTTGAGTTCCACATTGATTTCTTCAATCTCAGCACTCAGCTTGAGCTTGTTAATTTTATAAGTTTTTTTTAAACCCATCGGAATTTTACTGTACCAGTGAGAACTTCTTCGATGTTTTTCTTCAATCTCAACCAGGAAGGTATCAATCACATCTTCTATTCTGTGGGCCATATTTCTAATCTGTTTAACCCACTCTTTTACCCGTTCGTCTCTGTTACTCTTGGAATCAGCATCTCTTAGAAAAGCTTTGATGAAGCCAAGCTGCAGCTGCATCTGCTTGATCTGACCACTCACAGCGTGCAGTTCCTCAGCTTTCTTCAACAAGGCATCGGCAAGCTTTTCCAACACATAGCCAACAGCTGCCTCTGCCATGTCTTTTTTTTCTGGTTTTTTCTTGGGGTGGTTTCAAACTTCAAAGTGAATTAGCGAACAAGAGGTGGGGGTGTGTGTGTGTGTGTGTGTGTGTGGGGGGGGTGTTCAAATTTAATTAGCTAACAAATGGTGGATGGGACGTTGGGTTCAAAATGAATTAGTATTGTTTGCGGGAATGATTGGTAGAGCAGCTTGAGTGGATATATAATAAAGAGCTTGATGGAGAGAGCGAAGTCAAAGATATCTAAAGGGTGCCTTTACACTGGGGAGGCATTACAAACTTCAATGTTTCAACCTTAATACTGGAGAGCTATGTTGCATGGATACGGGTACGGGTATCGTATCGGATACGATACTGATATGGCGATATAGTAATTTTCAAAAATCTAGGATACGATACGTCTATTATGTATATTATTTTTAATTATTTTATATATTGTATTAAGATAATCATAACTTAAATCAATTTGTAAAAATAATTAAACCTAAGAATATATTAAATATTATAGTTACTGCATTATATCACAAGTGAACTTTGGCGCATTGGTAATTAATTTTGGCGCTAACAGCGGAACCCAGGTTCAATTCGCGTATTCGGCAAAAAAAGAATTATTGCTGGTCCATAGGCGCGGTGCACGTGTGCGGGGACCGTTTCACAGTCGCGGTGCACGGGTGCGGCATGCGGTCCACAGAAGCTGACATGGTTTCTGGATTCGATCCTACCATATCCTTCGCGTATCCGACCGTATCAAGTCGTATTCAGCCGTTTCAACAGAGTATCGTTGACCGTATCGGTGAGTAACGATACGCCACGTAAGCTGATATGCCAAGCTGGCGTATTGGATACGTATCGGTGCCGTATCGGACGCGTATCGGTATCCGATACGTGTCCGATACGGGTACGATGGCCAATCTGAAGTATCCGAGTAACATAGCTAGAGAGTTTACATGGACAAATAAAAATAGATTAAAATTTTTGACAAACATTTGTTATAATAAAAAATTGGAGATATAAGAAATTAGACGAGGTTTTAAGGATACATGAAAAATTAATTAAGTCTTTTATTTCATTCAGAACATATAAGCTTCGTTCACCTTCACCAAACACTTATCGCTATATATGCTTGTTTAAACTCACACTACTACAAAAATCTTAACATACACGACATATCATACATAGATGTTAGAAAAAACAAAATAAATATTGTGTAGAGAGAAGACTCTCGTGCGAAAATGAGCTCAACCATAGACACAGAGTCTATATATTAAATAAAATCCACTATTAGTTTTATTTGCAATGTAGTTTTTCTTGTTACTTAGTGCTCAGTTTGTTTGTTATTTTGGAGTTACAGATTTCCATCTTTTTGGCAGCTTTATTTTCTAGCATGTAATACAATAGTCTGTATCTGGCTGGTATCTATTTTAGATACCGGCCATGCTACTTGTGGTTTCAATATGAAATCGGTGGAATATTCCACTATTATTCAAAAAAAAAAATTAAATAAAATCCGTATAAAAAAGATAGTGACATTTATACACAGTTTAATCGGGCATACCTCTGGTTGAGAATTGAAATTTTGGTCAACTCAATTTATTTGTTTTTAAGAAACTCAAGCATCTTAGAGTGTGAGGGTTGGAGTAATTGAATTGTGAGATGAATCAATGTTCATTAAAGTATGTCTAGAGTATGTTCTAAAAATATCATAGTTTTTAGTATTTGACAAGATCATTCAAGTTTTTCATATTAGGATCATACTTGAAATTTTAGTTAGTTTAGTACCGAACCGAGACTTAAGTTTAGATTTTTGTTCGTGAACAAACAAGATTTAACCTTACACATTCAGTTTCAACTTACTGCGTGCTTTGACTATAACTTTGACTACTTTCTTGGGCAAAGTTGCCGAGTGGGTACGCATGCAAGGTCGGGGACAACTCCAAGTCCTCACCCATATGACATATCATAAGGCTATTTATTGTTTTTGTTGTGTTGCCAGACCAACCATGTGATGAAATCAGATTCCAAGTCCCCACCCACATGGCTATTTGCTAATTTTTGGCTCCACATCCAGAAAGCTCCGCCATAAGGAATCTTTACAAAATAAATGATATAATTATATATGAGTAGAACTAGAGTACTGTTTTTAAGTTCATCGAGTTTATTTGTAAACTCAACTCTAAAATTTATTGAATTGACTTGAAATATCAATTGTTAAAACTCATTTAAATGAATTTACATGTAAAAATTTGAACATTCAAATAAATTTAGTATAAAATCAAGCAGTTAAAATTAGAAGGTTCATAAATTTATTTTTTAAATATTTTTTGACCACTTAACTCCAAGTAAAATTCTAACAAATGTAAAATTTGGCTTCCAAGTACAAAGTTTCATATGAAAATCATGATAAATGATTCGGATCGACTATTTAGACCTAATAAATGAAGATATGAATTCTTAGTATGGACGTAAGTGCGCCATGCATAGTACGTAGCCTTACTCTAAATATATACCAGAACTTTTATTTATGATAAAAAAAATATTAATAATTATATATAATTTTCTCTCACTGAGAAAAATCAAAGTTAGCAGATAAGGGAACAATTGATTATATGGACAAGCAAGGAGGTAGTAAGTTAGCAGATATGGGATCAATTGAATGTGTGGACAAGCAAGGAGGTAGTACAAAATGTTTCTAATAATGAAATATATCCATCGATCGCAAATAAACCTTGATGTGACTGTTGCATAGCAACTCTTCAAGTCATGATATCCCAATTTTTCCACCTGTGGAGCCCGCCACTAAATAATTTTTTCACGAAATTTTTAGTTATGAAATTTTCAAGCTATTCCAAACAAATTTAGCAGGCCTTGGAAATTTTCTCATATCTATTCCATCAAATTTAAACTATACAGATAGCACTTTTTTGTTTTCTGCTGCTGGTTCTGACTATGATATGGTTCTAAAATGGGCTTTAGTAGGCTTTGAACAGATATCAGACTTGAAAATAAATTTTGACAACGCTGAATTACTAGGTCTGAATTTAGATAATATGGAAACTCAGAATTATGGTTTATGCAACCATACATATGTACATATGTATATAGGTCTGAATTTAGATAAATTATTTGTTCTTGGAAATCGATCAATTATAAGTTAGAATATTGGTGTAACTACTTAATTATTTTTATTTTGCAATAAAGATGTCGAAGTCAACACCACCTTAAGAAGGCCCAAACCCAATTCGGAAAATTCATGATCAATCTAGATTTCTCTCCAGATTTCAACCGACTATGTGATGTCGGTGAATTTAAATAATTAAATAAATAAAATATCTAGCATCCAGATTACTCCATTAGCTAGTATAAATAGAGACCCTTAGTCTCCATTTTGTATCAAGCAAATGATCGAGTAATTCCTATTCTAGCTAAGAGTGTTGTAGTGTGGAGGTTTAGAAAATATTGAGTAGTAGAGGTGTGATTGTAAGAATAGTTTGAGTGAGTAATAAAATTAGTTTCAATATAGTGTCTCTACTCAACAAAAGAATATATTGAGAAATTTATAAATTTAAAATGAATTTTAATAGAAAGGACTAAAAATTGTGAGTTTTTCAAAACGGTGAATGTAAAATTTATTATTCGTCCTCTCATATGATTAATTATACGAAACAGTTAAAATCTCACTTTTAATAATCAATCTGTTACAGTTGAAGAAAATAAGATTTTTTTTTTCAATCTCTATTTTTAAATAAATGATAACAATATATATCTTTATTTTAAAAAATAAGTAATTATTTGTGTCAGTCCATTTTATATGCTTATTTTCTAAATATATGAGGTGACAAGTAATGTGTGGATAAAAGTGTTCTGACACAAGTGTTCACGTCCTGTTAAGGAAGTAAATTTGTGTCATGCCATGTCATAATGTGGCACGTTGTGACTTGGATCAAGTGCTATATAGTGATCATGTTTAATGTTCACTCTAACAAAAATAACAAAAAATAATTGCAGCAGGCGAATGGTCTCAACGTGTTGGTCACGCTTTGTGATCAAGTCACACTGTGATCAAGCTTTGAAATTCAAATTAAACGAAAAGCTTACCGAAGAAAAAGAAGAGCAAAATGGAGCCCTGAAAAGGAAACTTCTTTGGAAAATAATTGACAGGAGAGGTGAAACTTTCAAATTGACAACGAACAAGAGCTAAAGAAAACAAAACAAAGAAATTGGATTTGGTTGTAGCCATTGAAATCTAATCAGATTGGATTTGTTTGTAGCCTCTGTTATCAGGTACTGGGGCAGGCTTGATATATCTGGTCAGAAAAATAACAAATCAACCATATCAATCAAGACGAAACATTTGCCTCAAAGCAAGGATAAAGGATCACAGGAGGTACTTTTGCGGGAAGAATTTTAGAGGGAGGTTTACATCTCTTACTCCTCTTGCAACACTCGACACCCCAAAAAAATGGGAGGTTTACATCTCTTACTTATCATATGCTTCTTCTCCTTCAATTTTCCATCAAACAACATTGCCACAAATGAAACTGACATGTTTGCACTTCTATCCTTCAAGTCTCTCATATCTAATGGCCCGCTAGGGGAATTATCATCATGGAATGAAACTTTTCACTATTGTCAGTGGCAAGGTGTAAGATGCGGCAACCGCCATCCAGACAGAGTAACAGCTATCTCTCTGGGTTCATTAAGTTTGTCAGGCAGTATATCACCCTCATTGGCAAACCTCACATTTCTCAAAAGTTTGAATCTTTCAGATAATCAGCTTACTGGTAACATCCCAACAGAGCTTGGTCATTTGAGTAGACTGCAATTTCTTGATTTGAGTGTGAATAACCTTGCCGGAAACATTCCATCAAATCTTGGTAATTGTTCCAGTTTAGAATTTCTTTCTCTGAGAACCAATAATCTCCAAGGAACCATTCCTTCCAATCTAATGCAATGTAACAACTTGAGGTTTATCAATTTGACTAATAACTTTCTTGTAGGAGGTATACCTCCACAGTTTGGTTCCCTAGAACAACTTGAAGACTTGGATCTTAGTAGAAATTATCTTGCAAAATCTATCCCAAGCACCTTAGGAAATCTTACGCATCTATGTACGTCTTGATCTTCGTGAAAATAATTTAGATGGTTCCATCCCTCCTTCCCTCGGTCAACTAAAGGCACTGAAGAGACTTTATCTCGATACCAACTATTTAACAGGCAAGATACCACATTCCATTTATAATCTCTCAGCCATTATTGACTTGAGATTGAGTGTAAATCAACTTCATGGAAATCTTCATTCGAACATTTGTGATACACTTCAGAACCTACGTATTCTAATGATGTACATAAATCAACTTAATGGGCAGATTCCAATATCCTTATCCAATTGTTCAGCCATGATTGTGATTGATTTATCCTTAAACAATTTCGTAGGCACAATACCAGATAATTTAGGAACTTTACAAAACCTTTTTTGGCTTCAGATGTTTGGAAATCAAATTAAGGCCACCGGTGACGATTGGAGATTTTTTGATTCTTTAACCAACTGCACGTCTCTAAAAGTTTTGAATCTTGCAGACAACCAACTCTAAGGCATGCTACCTAGTTCAATAGCAAATCTATCTACTAGTCTTCACCATTTAGGACTGAGCATGAATCCAATTTCAGGAAATATTCCTGCAGAGGTAGGAAAACTAACCAACCTTATTTATTTAGTACTAGGTCTAACATTTATCGAAGGCACTATCCCAAAAGAAATCGGCAATCTTTGGAATTTGGGATATTTAGGACTAAAGGGAAACATGTTATCAGGTGAAATCCCATCAACTTTAGGTAATCTCACCCAGATGAATGCACTCCTTCTCAAGAACAATGCATTCACTGGGAGTATACCAGAGGAATTAAGCAATATGCAAGTACTAAATATCTTGAATCTTTCAAATAATAAATTGATAGGATTAATCCCAATGAAACTCTTCAATCTTCAGTCACTTTCTATCTTCCTCGACTTGTCAAATAACTATTTGAATGGATCAGTGCCACCAGAAATTGGTCATTTAAAAAATGTAGCAGAAGTTTACCTATCAAATAACAGATTATCTGGTCAAATTCCTAGCACAATAGACGAGTGCCAGGTACTTCAAATACTTCATCTTGATGGAAACCAGTTGAATGGGTCCATTCCCAACTCTTTGAGCAACATGATAGGGTTGCAAGATCTTGATATCTCAAGCAATATTTTATCTGGTCCAGTACCTAAATTTATTGGTCAGATGAAACTTCAGCATTTGAATATTTCTTTCAACAATTTTGAGGGGGAATTGCCGAAAGAAGGGATTTTCAGGAATTTTAGTGCATTAGACATAAGAGGAAATTCAAAACTTTGTGGCGGAGTACCTGAAATGCATCTACCCAAATGTGTGTTAGATAACAAAAAAAAGAAGCACTATTTCAAAATTATCATTGTAATAATTTGTTGCATCGGTGGTATTATATGCTTGTGTCTAACCATGTTTTTGATAGCCCATTTTTGTTGGAAAAAGGGATCTCATAATAATCCCCTACCATTTGTGGCAAAAAAAATTGAGTTTCAAAGAGTGTCATACAATGACATCCTGAGGGTTACGGATAATTTTTCATCGGAGAATCTAATTGGAAGGGGTACCTTTGGAGCTGTTTACAAAGCTCCGATGAAATTTGAGAACGTGACAATTGTTGCTGTGAAGGTACTAAATCTCAAGCAGCATGGTGCCTCTAGAAGTTTCTTCTCTGAATGTGAGGTGCTAAAAGAAGTCAGACACAGAAATCTGATCAAAGTTTTAAGCTCATGCTCTAGCACAGACCACCATGGTAATGATTTTAAAGCTTTGATTTTTGAGTTCATGCCTAATGGCAGCTTAGAAACATGGTTGCATCCCGATGCATGTACAAATAGGCCATTTAGGAGTCTCAGCCTCATGCAGAGACTGAATATAGCAATCGATGTTGCGACAGCTTTGGATTATCTTCACAACCATGGGCCTGCTCCAATTGTACATTGTGATCTTAAACCTAGCAATGTGCTTTTGGATGATGATATGACTGCACATGTCGGTGATTTCGGGCTTGCCAGATTTCTGGTTGAACCTGATTCTATGTCTTCTCTGTTGACAGGAAGTACAATTGGACTTAGAGGTTCCATCGGTTATATTCCCCCAGGTACAAGTTTATTTGAAATTAATTTTGTTTTTAGTATATAGGTATAAGTAGTTACATACCAGCTAACAGAAGGTTCGTGTTATTATTTATTTTTATATTTTTTACCCTATCATGGTACAGAAAGAATGGCTTCAACAAAATCTCTATTCTCATATGTTCTTTTAATTATCTTAATAGGCGGTACCAAACCTAGTTAGCTCCTAGCTGTTAAATTGATATGTGAATGGTAAGTGAGCAAAAGCTTTCAGAAGGCCAAATTAAATCAATACATATAAAAATAAAAAAAAAAAAAACCTTGGCAGCATACATAGTGCAAAAAGGGAGGTCCAATATTTTTCCCACAACATTTGACATGGCTCGTATATTTGAATTAAAAAAGGAAAAGCAGCACAATATTACTGATGATCTTTCTGTTTAATCTGTGGAAGGGTATGATTGTAATTTGTCATTTTTTTTAGAATATGGCATGGGAGGTCAGGCATCGGTTGAAGGAGATGCATATAGCTATGGAATTCTTCTGCTTGAGATGTTTACTGGCGTAAGCCCCACTGACGAAAGATTCAGAGACGGATTGAACCTCCACATGCATGTTGAGATGGCTTTCTCTGATCATGTTACTGAAATAATCGACCACAAATTGTTCCCAGTCTATGATGGAGGAGAGAATGCAAATGAAACAGAGGAAGTTCATGAATGCTTGGTTTCAGTGATTCGATGTGGTCTCTTGTGCTCCAAGTTGTCTCCAAAAGAGCGCATTGAAGTCAAAGAAGTTGTCAAGGAGTTGAATTTGGCTCGAGTGAAGCTGCTGAGAGATATCAAAAGTGACAAATAAAAAATCTGAGTTCATGAGCTATGGAATTCATCTTTAGTATTAATTGTTATTAAAATTATCTGGTTGTTAAGTACATATATATAATGTGTATATTTGTATATGAACCCGTTGATGAAAATTTGGATACAGTAATTGGATAGTAGACGGCCACTAGTAAACCCAACAGTGATATTTATATGCTTCGTTAGTTTAGTACTCAATGGTCTGTCACATAAAAATTGTTCAATACTGTACCTGATCAGATTATCTGATCTCTCGAACCAACAAAAACATTAATCGATGTTACTATCTTGCAGATGTGATTATACTTTTAACTGCTTCAGGTTTAGTGTGTTCTATAGACACTGGTACAGTGGTACTGCACATGACTGGTACCACCAGGTGAAGATGATAATTCGCAACATCTTATACAACACGCTGGCCCTGATTGTTTTGGGCCTTGTGCGGTTTGTGGGCTCAGCCCATTAGACTACTTTTAAATTTGTTTTCCTACTGTACACTTTCAGATAGATCAAGAAGTACAACTAAGTTGATGATATTATTTATATTCATCATCCCAAATAGATTTTTTTTTTTTTTTAGAATTATTAGTGTACCGATCATAAAAGTAAAAGTGATGGGTGTAGCTGTAAAAATTTTAAAAATTTAAATTATTTATTTAGTATAAAGTAAAGATATTAAAAGCATGAATTTTTATAAGTTATTTTAATGCATTTTTTTTCATCATTATTTTTGCAATTGATTATGTACTTGATGAGTTCGAAAATTTTCAAAATTTTGCATGTATACACGCATTATTCATGAAGTAATCGATTTTAATTGTTTGAATTTGTTATTTGAAACCAATTTAATAAATTTTGATGTTATGCTTATTTATTCAAACTCTCTTGATGAACATAACACACACTAGCTTTGCTCTTTTTATTCATCATTGCAAATTGTAACTAAAACTTGATTACATGCAAGGATAGACTTCTTTTGAATTATAAGTACGTATCAATTTAAGTTTTTGAGAGCTTTTATTTTCGGTTGGAATCATTTCCAAATAAAATACCCAAAATTTGGGCAGCAAAATTATGGAGTTGCAAATAATCTAAGAGGAGCCAACGAGACAATTAAGCTCATTGCTTTAGAAATATCAAATCTCTCTCAAGCTACTTTGTATTGGGATCGATTAATAATCCCCTCCATTCTATTTCCTAAATATCTCCCTAACTAACTTATTTATAAAGTAGAATGGGGTCCACTAACTAACTGGGGGTAACAATAATTACTTGTGCGCATAAGTGTTCATATATGTACGCACCAGTTGTAAAAAATTTCAAATTTAAGTGGTCTCTCAAGTAATTATTGTTTCCTCCCAATTAGTTAGTAGTCTCCATTGTACTTTATGGATAAGTTAGTTAGGGAGACATTTAGTGAACCAAATGACGGGGGACAAAATCTTTACTCCTTTGTATTTGCATCTACATATAATAATATATATAGTAAAATAATTTATATGCTTTTTGAATGATACAAATTTAGCAAGTGGAGTATTGGATTTGAGCGTACAAATTACCAATTTTCCCTGCATGGACCCAAAGCGGCACAATAAAGGGGAACATTTTATTTGGAAAAAGGCATTGAAATGTTGTCCCTACTTTACGGCATCTCACCTTTTTGCTCAGATATCAGCATAAGAAACGGATCTGTAAAAGAGGAACGATTTGGGTGATTAGGTCAGCTCCAACCCCCACCCATCTCTCCATTCTTCCACTCTCTTCCATTCAAATCTCTCTTTTTACTTCTTGTAGATCTCATTCTCAATACAACATCTTCCCTCTCTCTTAGTATCTCCTCGAGCAAAGAGAAAAATGAGAGAGAGAAAGAACCAAAGCCGAAAGTGTGGTATTGTCGGAGCGCGATGGCGATTGAAGAGGATCTGATCGTGGATCGAGAGGAAAGTAATTAGTGCCGAGCGGAGCCGATTGGAGCCGAGAATGCGGTAATGTCGGAGCCAGTAGTATAGAGTTTTTATCTCGATCGGAGTGCGACGGTAATTAGATCCGATCGTTGTCGGAGCGCGGTGGCGATTGAAGAAGCGGATCCAATCGTGGAGTGGATTGAAAATAAATTCTAAAATTGAGTATGAATGTAAATATTTATTTTTATGTTATATGAGGTGATAGAACTTATAATTTTGTAAATAATTTTTTCTTATCAATATATTTCTTAGTAGGAATTTTAACCACTAACCATAAAAAAAAAAAAAAAAAAATGGATCTGTATTTAAGTTCAGGTCTAGTTTTATTGGGCTAGGGGTTTAGATTTTGTTGGGCTTTGGATTTTGTTATGGTGTAATTGATTAGTTAATTAATTTTCATGAACGTATCTCCAATTATATTAAGTAGATGTCCTGATTGCGTCAACGATTATGATTAAATGATGAAATTACGTATTGAAAATTAGTATTCTAATTAAATAGTTTATCTTCTTTTGATTCTATGTATCTTTTTTATATTTTTCTCTAAATTTAGTTAGATACGTCCTCACCACATGCAAATTGTATCACCTTTCTAATTGGATCTTATTTCTTTCTATTTTTTTAAATGTTATTTAAGATACTTTTAGATTGATTGATAATTAATCAGTCATATATTCATTTCTTTCTATTTTTTTATATCTTTGTAGGAATGTTATTTGTTATTCAATATGTCATTTTGTATGAGATTTTTGTATAGAAATATGTCAAAAAGAACAAAAAAAACATGTATGTCATTTAATGAATTATCTCTTTAAGGAACGTTATTTACCTGTAGGTGTTATTTAATATGTTTTTTGGAAATATTATAAAATATGTTATTTTTTATGAGATTTTTTTCTAATAATGTATAATGTGATAATTTTATTTTACTATCCGAATTATATTCATATTTTTTTTCCCTAGACTAAAAATATTTAAATTCGTATTTGAAATTTAAAACAGTTATAGAGATGATTAAAATATTATTCGTTGGTATCTAATCCATATACATCTAGGGGTGTCAATGGGTACAATACGAGTAGGGTGGAAGCATTTTCATTCCCATACCCACTAAGAATTGACCTTACCCATACATTACCCTTACCCGTTAAGAATTTGTCTTATCCTACCCTACCCGTACCCGTTAAAATTAGTGGGTAACGAAATGGTAGCGGGTGAATAACGAATAATACTAATATAATGATTTTATTATTTTTACAAATATACTATCGAAACTCATCATGTCATACATATGCAATCACAATTACTAATATCAAAATCAAAATACAAATATGCAATCAATTCTAACTAATAATTTCTTTTATAAATAAAAAAAATGAAACATACAAATATCTCTTCTAACAAATTCAAAATTCAATTCGTTAACTAAATAATAAAACATTCAAATAAAAAAGTAATATGTTTAATATAATATTCTTCTTGCAACAAAATGCATTGTTTTTTTTTCATGGATTGACACTGATACAGTGATATGAGAAACATAAAATTGAATAAATTGAATATAATATTTATATGAGGAGGGTTCCAATGCACCCAAAATTTCATGCTCCCATTTGCACCCATTTTTTTATTTCCTTTATCTTCATTTTGAAAGTCCGAATAGTCGATCCGAACCGTTCAATGCGATCATCATAATAAAATATGCTTGGAGATCAAATTTTATATTTTTTGAAATTTTTTTACTATTTTTTAAGATAGGTACAAAATCATTGTTTTAATGAGATTCTAGACCATCCGATAAAGTGATTTTGTACATATCTTAAAAAATAGTAAAAAAATTCAAAAAATATAAAATTTGGTCTCCAAGTATATTTTATTATGATGATCGTGTTGAACGGTTCGGATCGACTATTCGGACTTTCAAAATGAAGATAAAAGAGATAAAAAAAAAAAGGGTGCAAATGAGAACATGAAATTTTGGGTGCATTGGAACCCTCCTCTATTTATATATTTATATGTAATTTATTTTATATAATTACCCGTTACCCGATGGGTACGAAATAGCCTTTACCCGTACCCATACCCATTTAGCTAACGAAAAAAAATCCTTACCCATATCCATACCCAATAAACTAACAAAAAAAAATCCTTACCTATACCTATCTTATCGAAAACGATACGGATAGGGTAAATGAGTAAACGGTTTTCATTGACACCCCTATATACATCCCTGCTAAAAAGGTTGTCATTACAGGCCATATAGGTATTTTGAAGCTTCTTTATTACGGGCCAAAACAGGCTTTCTGTGGCCCACAACGGATACTTGGTCAAATTTTTTTCTTAGTTATTTGAGCTCTCTATTATGGGCTACAACAGACTTTCTAAAAAAAAATGAATAATTGTCAGACATTCATTTTGGATTTTCATACATGATTACTTAATTTAATTCCTGCCATCAATCCATTCATCATATATTGTGCAATGATACATTTAATCAAAAAATGAAGTCATGCTAATGCTAATGATCATTTCTTAAAAGCAGCACTATAATATGACAAAAAAAAACACTATCCATAAAACTTAGCACACTAATAATCTTATAATATTTATTTAAAAAATAATAATAACCTCATAATATATAACCAGGTTACAAGTATTGTTATCTGATTCACTTCCATTGCAGTTACAGTAATTTATTTGTCATGGATTGCCAAAATATATACATAAATTTACTTGAATTAATTAAAAGTTGACGTAGACATTGATGATGGATTATGTTTTTAATAGAGCTAAAATATTACAATGCAGTTAGAATTTACAAAAAAAAAAAAAAACACAGTTCCACCGTAGCACTGTTTTTTTTTTTTTTTTTTAAATTCCAACTGCTTTTGTTATTTGTTCCATTTCAATATTTTTTTTTAGTTGTATTTAAAAAAAATTACGATGGATAAACGTCTGAAACTGTTCTCTATATAAAAAATAAAATATTTTATTTATGGAAAATAATCTAACATCTTGTCCCTAAAAAGAAAAGACCCATTGACAGTTTGGGCTGCCATTAAATTACTCACTGACATTTAGAACTCTCTATTATGCTCTTTTTTCTTAATTAATTATATTCTTCATTAATGTAGCAATCAACAAAGAACCAAATTAATATGCATGAGACATTGACACCTATAAATTCTTACAATCATTGCTAACAAATATCATAATCTATTAATGTTGTTCCATTATTATCATTTGTAAACTTACCAAACATCAAACTCCCCATGTGCATGCGTCCAATTTTTCATCCCTTGTTGTCACTTCCAATATAAAATTCAACTGATCATATATACACACGTTGTTGTCGTGTCTGGATGTGCTGTCAATAAAGTTGTCACACTTGTACTTACATGCCTCCTTTCTAGAATTTTTTTAATAAACCATAAGTAAAAGAAATAAGTTTATACAATCAACATAATTATTTTTTTTTGAAATGATAAAGAAATAATATTATTTTGATTCACTATTTTATTTTATTTTTTGGAGCCGAAATGACATTTCGGTTCGAGGTAATTTTACAATTTTTCAGAAGAACATATGTATTCTTTAGTCCCAAAAAAACTGATATGGTATTTCGGTTCTTAATTTCTTATAGATTTTTGTAAAAAAAAATTATGTTGGTTTAATAAATTTTTTTATTTTTTTAGTTATGGTTTATAAAAAAAATATCTTTTCTTTGAGCCAATAGAAGTTAATTTTGCTCTCAAGTATCTAATTATAATTACAATAGTGTCATAATTATAATTATGACACACAATCTGAACTATTGAATTTTAATCATCAATGAGTAACAATCTTTCAAAAAGTCACGGTACTTAGATCTAGTTTGTGTACTGTTTGATTAAAATTTATTGAATTAATATATAACCTAATTTTTATTTTATGGCTAATAATGTCATCATGGCAACTGTAATAGATAGAAATTAAAGCATTCATCATTATTCATTATTTTTACTGCATATAACAACTGTGAAAACATCAATGTTATAATTATAATGGTGTCATAATTATAATAATGACACAATCTAAACTGTTAAATTTAATTTAATCATGAAGGAGTTACCACCTTTAAAAAATCGAACAAAGTAGGTTCAATGGGCATCATATCAACTTTTGGGTCCGATAGACTCCAATATTTGTGTATGGAAATTGACGTGAGCACGCACAATTATTGAACCGGATCGGACGGTTTTGAAACCCATGAAACCTAAAATAAGTCTGATGGACATCTGACCTACTCCGCAGTCTTGAAAAAAAAATACATAGGGGGTTATGAGTGTATAAATTAAAATATTTAATATTTTTTGTGAGTAATTATACAGTTAACTTCGTTATAAAATAAAATTACACTATACAATAATTTATTTATCTCAAACTTTCAAATGTTTAGTTCCGTCTCTAAATTCACAGTAGATCTATGTGTGTGTGTGTGTGTGTGTGTGTGTGTTTATAAATTTATTGAATTATATAGCTATATATATATATATATATATATATATATATTGTTTAAATAAAATTTATTGAATTAATAGCCCGATTTTATAGCTATAAGGTCATCATGACTACTGTCATAAATAATTAGGTATAAATTAAAGCATTCAGCATAATTTTTACAGCATTTAAAACAATAGCTATTTTTACCAAAAAAAAAAACAGTAGCTAAACCTTCACCTCCAATTAAAATAAAATCATATGTGCAACTTTCAGTGAAGCTAACTCGACTCAATTATTGGATCAAATTTGCTCACTTTTTCAAATCTTGAAATTTTAAATTTATCACTGTCGATGCACTAAAACAAAAGGTGATAACACAACACCACATGAGACCCACATAATGATACAATATTAAAATATATAAAATCCAAGACCTAGAGACACTTAGCACTGTCCCTCTCCACTCATTTCTACCTACATTTCACTTTAGTAACCTTTATGATTTTATTATTTTCAATATAAAGTCCATTTATTTTGTAAAGCAATCAAGTACGTCAACAAAAAAAATTAAAAGTTTCCAGAAGAATCTTCACTTTTTTTTTTAAATAAAAAAGTTACTTTGTATGGGATTAATATATAATTAATGTGACCATAATTAATTAATGATACTTTCCATTTCATTAAATTATTTAAAGTTTACAAGTATGAAAATATGACTTAATCACAAAGAAAAGTGCCAAAGAAAGATTCCTGCGTGCAGCATTCTCACTTTCTCAGTCAACTTTGCACACTGATCCAATAATAAATTATATTTATTTCTACATTCATTTCTTCACATGCAAAAGCTAATTTACAAATACAACCTGAAAAAACTACAAAAATGCTGAGTTATTATCATTTTTACTATTATTGCACAATATTTTCTAAAAAAAATCACATAAAGAAAAAAATTACAAGAAAAATAAATTACTCTTATTAATTTACCCCTTGGTTTGGCCTTTTTGTGCCTTTACACTTGCAACCCTGATATTTCCACTAATTGCAAAAACAACCCTAAAATCAATAATTTTACACAATGCAGATCTATCTACTCACAAGAAGAAAACAGTTCCAAAGAGAAGTGTTACAAGCAGAGAAAGTAAACAAGGAGGTGAGAGAGGGGTAGATCTGGAATAATGCGGAGGAGGAGGGCTGTAGTAGTAAAACGGGAAGTAAGGCAAGAACGGATTAGGCGGAGGAGGCGTGGATCCGTAGGAGTTCGTCGGAGGTCCATACGACGGAGGAGAGAAGTAGGAGTTACCACCGTTACCACCGTTGGGAGGAGGTGGAGAGGAGTAGGAGTATTGAGTAGGAGGCGGAGGTGACCAGTATGGAACGGATCCGCCGGAGTTGGTCGGAGAAGGCGGAGGAGGGCATTGTCCGGAGATCACTGGAGGAGAAGGTGAAGGTGGTGGTTGGCATGGGTTGTCACAGGAAGCGCACATGGTGCATGGCACGCCGTCTCGGATTAGGGTTTTGAGAGCAGATGCGTTGATCAATTGCCACGTTGAGAGTGCCATTAGAGAGAGCAGGAGGAGAAGAAAAGGAAGGTTCTTCATTTTTAGTAGGGAATGGGAGATGAGAGAGAGAGAGAGAAGAAAAAGAGAGAGGGTGGTGGATGTGAGGAATTGGAGATATAAAGCAGTGTCAGTGACTCAGTGTCAGGAATATCATAACCAAAGGCAACTCAAATGTTGGGAATGGATCAGAACCGTCCGATCTGTTTTGCACGAATACTAAAGTAAAAATGTGGATTAGATTATGGCTAGGTTCCAAACTTGAAATTTAAGGTACTATAGTGGAACCTGAGTCAAGTGTGAGTGTGGTGGCTTGATATTATTTTAGTGTTATTTATATTGGTATTTGGTCTGATGATGAGATGGCGTATTTATTACCTAAGAATGTGCGAATATAGAATCTCTGAGATACCTTAACTTTTGCGTGGTTTTCTGGAAAATCTCAACTGTTTAACTACGTTCTTCACGAATCTCGAAGTACAAATAATACTGCCAATGCACTATCCCCGAATAGGCACCTGACACGTCTGTCCCGCAAAAGTTAAGATATCTCAGAGTATACGCACATGCTCATGTATTGAATCAAGTACATGACCGCGGTGATTTTTATAGTTTATTACTATAAATCGGTATAATTTATAATACGCGGAATCCGATTGGCGGAATCATATTTGGAATGATATTTAGAGATTTTATGTCAGTCAAAAGTACGATTATATACTAAAATTATGAATTTACATATAAAGTTGATGACGCGGCAGAAAGTGATGAGTGATCTGGAAGCAGCGAAGAAGCGACCACGTGTTAGTTGCTGTGATGATGGTACAAGTTAAAAACAGTAAAAAAAAAAAATGCAAAAATGGTCGGCATTCAAAATTCCTCAGATATTTCTCTCCGGTTCTTCATGTACTTGATGGATATTTCATTTCGATTGTCAGTGTGATTAAACTAGAACAGGATATGTACTGTTTGATGAGAATGGAGGGGAGATATTTGCCATGCGCATGGATCAGTATCAGATTCTTTCTCAACCTTTATTATTTCGTCTACAATTTCCTAGTTACCTTCCCCAATGTACATTCTATTTTTATTTAATAAGTATGCACCACTTGCACTTGGAATCAGACGGCCAAGTGAAAAGGAATGAATTCACATCCTCCCAGTTACCTGAAAAGGAAATCTTTTACAATTATTGGATCTCGACCGTTCTTTTTAACTTGGCACGAATCTCAGAGCCTAATAATACAGCCTTGCACGAATCTCAAAAATGTAAAGTTAGAGGAATCTTTTACGGTACCTGGGAGGATCGATATTGATCCAGTGAAAAGCTAGAAAAGCATGGAAAATAGAAAAGATCAAGATCTGTGTGCACAGATATTAAAGCAAACAGTACAAATATTAAAGTGATGTACATAGATTTTGAAGTGATTCAGACGGTAGAAACCACCAATCAAACAGACTCTAGTCCGTAGAAACTACCAATCAAACAGACTCTAGTCCGATGGGCATGGAACACCCCCCTCTTCCTTAGGATTTAGGGTTTAGAGTTTTTAAGTAGTAAGTAGAGGCTAGCTGGACTATGGACAAATGTACTACAAGTGGAATGCATACAACTAGCTATGTATATTTGTACTAGTAGTCTACAGATAGATAAATAGATACAACTTCATGACTGATGATGAGATGGCGTATTTATTACCTAAGCATGTGGGAATTCGTATCCTCTGAGATTCCTCAACTTTTGCGTGTTTTTATTAAAACCTCAACCGTTCAATAGTTCTGCACGCATCTCAAAGAACAAATAATACTGCCCCCGCACTATTCCCGAATAGTCACCTGACACGTCTGTCCCGCAAAAGTTGGGATATCTCAGAGGATATGCACATGCTCATGTATTTAATGGAGGGGCATGATAGAATAAATTTTGTTTATTACTTTAAATCGGTATAAGTTTATAAGAGTAGAATTAGGGTGTTATTAAGTTCACTAAGTCTCTTTGTGAACTCAGCTGTGTAAAATTTATTAGATTGACTTCAAATAACGAATTTGAATTGTTTAAGCCTTCTATCATACGAGTGATGCATCTACATACAAAAAATTTAAACTTTTGAACTAATTCAATATTAAGTCAAGCAGTCAAAAATAGAAAGTTTATAAATTAATTTTAATGCATTCATTTGTGAATAATTTTTTACCATTGAACTCTATAAATAATTAATTCAAAATTTAATTTTTTGCATATAGACACATCATTCGTAAGGTACGTATAATAGTTTTAACAGTTCGGATTCGTCACTTAAAATCAATTTAATAGATTTTAGAGTTGAGTTCACAATAAAACTTAATTAATTTAAGTTGAGACTGAATGATTCAAATCCATGTTTTTTTTTATTAATTTGAATCCGGACCGTCCAATTAGAGGAAACTCAAGCTAATGGAGGGGAGGGATACATTGCATGCGCATGGATCAGTATCAGATTTTTTTCTCAACCTTTATTTCGTCTACAATTTCCTAGTTACCTTCCCCACATTATTACATTCTATTTTTATTTAATATATATATTTGTGCACATTATCTCAGCAATGCCTAACATTACAACTAACAAGCTATTTGTGCACAATCAAATTCAACATATATAATAATGCACCACTGGCACTTGGAATCAGACAAGTGAACAGCTAGCAAAGCATGGGGAATAGGAAAGAGGGGAATGGACGGCTGAGATGAAGAGATGGGGTGTTAAATAGTAAATACAGGCTGGCTGGACAATGGACAAATTGATATGCATATATATATATATAGTGCTAATAGTACTACAAGTGGTATGCATGCAACTTGGTATACTGTACTAGTAGTCTACATATAGATAAAATAATAGAAAAGGATACAACCTAGCTACCTCATCACTTTCTTTGTTTCTTTGTTTTCTTTTCTTTTGCTTTTATGATAAGGTGGAAACTTCCCCTCCTCCCCTACTGTGAATCTATATCCTATGAGGTAACAAAATATTTATATTTAGATTCAGACTATTCGATTAGAATTCGGACTAATCTAATCTAAGATGAAACCCATGATCGTACTACAAAAATATACCAATATTTGTGAGGGTAAAAAGTGACTCTCACTGAAGATATACCGACAAAAATTACTATTTTGAGCATATCGGTATTACGGCTTAAGTATCTGTGAAGATATTGTCTCCAAAAAGTACTTTTATGATAAGGTGGAAACTTCCCTCCCCACACGTAACCCCAACTGCTATGAATCTATATCCTATGAGTTAAACAATATATTTCTGTTTAGATTTGGACCGTTCAATCAGAATTCAAACTAATATAGTTCAAGATTAAATGAACAGTCGTATTACAAAAACATACCACTATTCGCGAGGATAAAAAGTGACTCTTACCGATAGTATACCGACAAAAATAACTATTTCAGAGCATATCGATATTACCGACAGAAGTATCTGCGAGAATAAAAAGGCACTACTGTGAATCTATATCCTATGAGGTAACAAAATATTTCTGTTTAGATTCGGACTGTTTAATCATAATTCAGACCAATCTAGTTCAAGATAAAACACACTGTTGGATTACAAAAATATATCACTATTGGTGAGAATAAAAAGTGACTCTTACCAAAATTACACTAACAAAAAAATACTATTTTCGAACATATTCCCGACAGATATATATATCTGCTAAAATATCATATGCAAAAAGTACATTTATTCTCACAAATAGTCACAAATTTGATGATGGGATTGAGATGGCGTGTTAATTTATTACCTAAGCATGTGCATCTATTGAATCAAGTCTAAATCGGTATAGTTTATAATTGGCGGAATCCGATTCGCGGAATCACATTTAGAGATTACATGTCAGTCAAAGTCAAAAGTACATTTATCATCTAAAATTATGGAATTTATGACCTGGTAGAAAGTGATCTCGAAGCAGCGAAGAAGCGAGCACGTGTTAGTTGCCATTAAATTAAAAACAGTAAAAAAAAAATGCAAAAATGGTCGGCGTCAATTCAAATTCTCAGCCATTTCTCTCCGGTTCGTATTAGTGCTGGATGGATATTTTGATGTTGTAAGAGGGATGCAAATGGATTGAATATTATCCGCCTGGATCGATCCGGATCCGTATTCGAAATATTTCCGGATTCAGATATTTAGATATGGATAATTTACAAATGCGAATGCGAATACGGATCCGGATCATGTTATATATATTTATTTATTCTAAAAGAAATCAATCCGAAGTTGGAAAATAACAGGAGATGATAGTGTGACTACTGTTTGAGGGACTGATAATTATAATTAGATTTATGAATTATTTTTGTTTGTGAAAAATGATTTGTTGAATAATAAGCTAATTTTAATATAGTATTTGATTTATGTATCCGAATGATATTCATACTCGTGATATAATTTTACTACTATTCAATCTGTATCCGATCAGTTTGCATCCCTAATTCTATTGTCATTTGTCAGTCTGATGAAACTACAACAGGATGTGTCATGTTTTAATAGAATGGAGGGGAGAGATATATCCAATGCAAATGGATCAGTATCAGATTCTTTCTCAATCTTTATTGTCTATACAATTTCCTAGTTACCTTCCCCAAATTACATACTATTTCTTATTTAATAATAATGCACCACTTGCACTTGGAAAGTTGGAATCAGACAGAAGTGAAAAGCTAGCAAAAGCATGTGAAATAGGAAAGAGGGGAATGGACGGCTGAGATGAAGAAAGTACAGGCTGGCTGGACAATGGACAAATTGATATGCATGCATGCAACTAGGTATACTGTACTAGTAGTCTAAGATATAAATAAATAGATAAGATACAACAAGCTCATCACTTTTGTTTGTTTTCATTTCTTTTTTCTTTTATGATAAGGTGTGGAAGCTTCCTCTTCTCCTCTACTGTGAATTAGTGTTCTAAAAATGCCCGCGCGGGCGTGCCCCGCCCGCGTCCGCACCCGCCCTGCCCAGAGCCCGCGGCGCGGGTGTTAAACGGGCCGGGCACCTTATTTTTTTCCCTGCCCGCAGCGCCCGCGCCCTTTTTTTTTTTTTTTTCCGAAAATTTGAATTTGAATTCAAATTCCCCCCCCTCCACGGGCAACAAGAGTAGGACCCCCACCTCTCCATTTTTAATTTTTTTTTTTTTTTAAATTCAAATTTTAATCCCTCCAAACAAAATTCTATAAATATACACCCATTCCTCTCAATATTTTCATCTCTCATTCTCTCAATCTCAATCTCAATATTTTTATTATTCTCCAATTTTAATTTTGTTGTTAAAAGAAATATAGTTGTTTAACAAATACGCAAATGGAATTACGAAAGTATTCTCGAAGATTTTTCCGCGAAATTAAAAAGGTAACATTAATTTTTGTTAGATTAAATATTGCTAGATTAAATTTTGTTAAATTGAAATATTGAATGTTAGATTTATTTTGTAGAGAAATTTAGAATTTAAATTGAATGTTAGATTTATTGAATGTTAAGTAATTAGATTTGTTAAATTTGTTAAGTAGTTAGATACTTAGATTTGTAGTTAGATTTATTAAATTTGTAGTTAGATTTGTAGTTAGATTTATTTTTTGGAAATGTGAAGTAATTAGATTTATTTTAGAATATGTTAGAATTTAGTTTGAAATTCGGATTTATTTTTAATAGATTAAAAAAAATAGGTTAGAATTTATTTTTTGGAAATGTGAAGCAATTAGATTTATTTTAGAATATATTAGAATTTATTTTGAAATTCGGATTTATTTTTAATAGGTTAAAAAAAATAGGTTAGATTTGTTTTTTGGAAATGTGAAGTAATTAGATTTATTTTAGAATATGTTAGAATTCTTTTGAAATTCGGATTTATTTTTAATAGGTTAAAAAAATAGGTTAGAATTTATTTTTTGGAAATGTGAAGTAATTAGATTTATTTTAGAATATGTTAGAATTTATTTTGAAATTCGGATTTATTTTTAATAGGTTTAAAAAATAGGTTAGAATTTATTTTTTGGAAATGTGAAGTAATTAGATTTATTTTAGAATATGTTAGAATTTATTTTGAAATTCGGATTTATTTTTAATAGGATAAAAAAAATAGGTTAGATTTGTTTTTTGGAAATGTGAAGTAATTAGATTTATTTTAGAATATGTTAGAATTTATTTTGAAATTCGGATTTATTTTTAATAGGTTAAAAAAAATAAGTTAGATTTAATTTTTGGAAATGTGAAGTAATTAGATTTATTTTAGAATATGTTAGAATTTAGTTTCAAATTCGGATTTATTTTTAATAGGTTTAAAAAATAGGTTAGAATTCATTTTTTGGAAATGTGAAGTAATTAGATTTATTTTAGAATATGTTAGAATTTATTTTGAAATTCGGATTTATTTTTAATAGGTTAAAAAAAAAGGTTAGATTTGTTTTTTAGAAATGTGAAGTAATTAGATTTATTTTAGAATATGTTAGAATTTATTTTGAAATTCGGATTTATTTTTAATAGGTTAAAAAAATAGGTTAGAATTTATTTTTTGGAAATGTGAAGTAATTAGATTTATTTTAGAATATGTTAGAATTTAGTTTCAAATTCGGATTTAATTTTAATAGGTTTAAAAAATAAGTTAGAATTTATTTTTTGGAAATGTGAAGTAATTAGATTTATTTTAGAATATGTTAGAATTTATTTTGAAATTCGGATTTATTTTTAATAGGATAAAAAAAATAGGTTAGATTTGTTTTTTGGAAATGTGAAGTAATTAGATTTATTTTAGAATATGTTAGAATTTATTTTGAAATTCGGATTTATATTTAATAGGTTAAGAAAATAGGTTAGAATTTATTTTTTGGAAATGTGAAGTAATTAGATTTATTTTAGAATATGTTAGAATTTATTTTGAAATTCGGATTTATTTTTAATAGGTTAAAAAAAATAAGTTAGATTTAATTTTTGGAAATGTGAAGTAATTAGATTTATTTTAGAATATGTTAGAATTTATTTTGAAATTCGCATTTTTTTAATAGGTAAAAAAAAATAGGTTAGAATTTATTTTTTGGAAATGTGAAGTAATTAGATTTATTTTAGAATATGTTAGAATTTATTTTGAAATTCGGATTTATTTTTAATAGGTTAAAAAAAATAGGTTAGATTTGTTTTTTGGAAATGTGAAGTAATTAGATTTATTTTAGAATATGTTAGAATTTAATTTGAAATTCGGATTTATTTTTAATAGGTTAAAAAAAATAGGTTAGATTTCTTTTTTGGAAATGTGAAGTAATTAGATTTATTTTAGAATATGTTAGAATTTATTTTGAAATTCGGATTTATTTTTAATAGGTTAAAAAAAATAAGTTAGATTTAATTTTTGGAAATGTGAAGTAATTAGATTTATTTTAGAATATGTTAGAATTTATTTTGAAATTCGGATTTTTTTTTAATAGGTAAAAAAAAATAGGTTAGAATTTATTTTTTGGAAATGTGAAGTAATTAGATTTATTTTAGAATATGTTAGAATTTAGTTTCAAATTCGGATTTATTTTTAATAAGTTTAAAAAATAGGTTAGATTTAATTTTTGGAAATGTGAAGTAATTAGATTTATTTTAGAATATGTTAGAATTTAGTTTCAAATTCGGATTTATTTTTAATAGGTTTAAAAAATAGGTTAGAATTTATTTTTTGGAAATGTGAAGTAATTAGATTTATTTTAGAATATGTTAGAATTTATTTTGAAATTCGGATTTATTTTGAATAGGATAAAAAAAATAGGTTAGATTTGTTTTTTGGAAATGTGAAGTAATTAGATTTATTTTAGAATATGTTAGAATTTATTTTGAAATTCGGATTTATTTTTAATAGGTTTAAAAAATTGGTTAGATTTGTTTTTTGGAAATGTGAAGTAATTAGATTTATTTTAGAATATGTTAGAATTCTTTTGAAATTCGGATTTATTTTTAATAGGTTAAAAAAAATAGGTTTGATTTATTTTTTGGAAATGTGAAGTAATTAGATTTATATTAGAATATGTTAGAATTTATTTTGAAATTTGGATTTATTTTTAATAGGTTTAAAAAATAGGTTAGAATTTATTTTTTGGAAATGTGAAGTAATTAGATTTATTTTAGAATATGTTAGAATTTATTTTGAAATTCGGATTTATTTTTAATAGGATAAAAAAAATAGGTTAGATTTGTTTTTTGGAAATGTGAAGTAATTAGATTTATTTTAGAATATGTTAGAATTTATTTTGAAATTCGGATTTATATTTAATAGGTTAAGAAAATAGGTTAGAATTTATTTTTTGGAAATGTGAAGTAATTAGATTTATTTTAGAATATGTTAGAATTTATTTTGAAATTCGGATTTATTTTTAATAGGTTAAAAAAAATAAGTTAGATTTAATTTTTGGAAATGTGAAGTAATTAGATTTATTTTAGAATATGTTAGAATTTATTTTGAAATTCGGATTTTTTTAATAGGTAAAAAAAAATAGGTTAGAATTTATTTTTTGGAAATGTGAAGTAATTAGATTTATTTTAGAATATGTTAGAATTTATTTTGAAATTCGGATTTATTTTTAATAGGTTAAAAAAAATAGGTTAGATTTGTTTTTTGGAAATGTGAAGTAATTAGATTTATTTTAGAATATGTTAGAATTTAATTTGAAATTCGGATTTATTTTTAATAGGTTAAAAAAAATAGGTTAGATTTCTTTTTTGGAAATGTGAAGTAATTAGATTTATTTTAGAATATGTTAGAATTTATTTTGAAATTCGGATTTATTTTTAATAGGTTAAAAAAATAAGTTAGATTTAATTTTTGGAAATGTGAAGTAATTAGATTTATTTTAGAATATGTTAGAATTTATTTTGAAATTCGGATTTTTTTTTAATAGGTAAAAAAAAATAGGTTAGAATTTATTTTTTGGAAATGTGAAGTAATTAGATTTATTTTAGAATATGTTAGAATTTAGTTTCAAATTCGGATTTATTTTTAATAAGTTTAAAAAATAGGTTAGATTTAATTTTTGGAAATGTGAAGTAATTAGATTTATTTTAGAATATGTTAGAATTTAGTTTCAAATTCGGATTTATTTTTAATAGGTTTAAAAAATAGGTTAGAATTTATTTTTTGGAAATGTGAAGTAATTAGATTTATTTTAGAATATGTTAGAATTTAGTTTCAAATTCGGATTTAATTTTAATAGGTTTAAAAAATAGGTTAGAATTTATTTTTTGGAAATGTGAAGTAATTAGATTTATTTTAGAATATGTTAGAATTTATTTTGAAATTCGGATTTATTTTTAATAGGTTAAAAAAATTGGTTAGAATTTATTTTTTGGAAATGTGAAGTAATTAGATTTATTTTAGAATATGTTAGAATTTAGTTTCAAATTCGGATTTAATTTTAATAGGTTTAAAAAATAGGTTAGAATTTATTTTTTGGAAATGTGAAGTAATTAGATTTATTTTAGAATATGTTAGAATTTATTTTGAAATTCGGATTTATTTTTAATAGGATAAAAAAAATAGGTTAGATTTGTTTTTTGGAAATGTGAAGTAATTAGATTTATTTTAGAATATGTTAGAATTTATTTTGAAATTCGGATTTATTTTTAATAGGTTAAGAAAATAGGTTAGAATTTATTTTTTGGAAATGTGAAGTAATTAGATTTATTTTAGAATATGTTAGAATTTATTTTGAAATTCGGATTTATTTTTAATAGGTTAAAAAAAATAAGTTAGATTTAATTTTTGGAAATGTGAAGTAATTAGATTTATTTTAGAATATGTTAGAATTTATTTTGAAATTCGGATTTATTTTTCATAGGTTAAAAAAAATAAGTTAGATTTAATTTTTGGAAATGTGAAGTAATTAGATTTATTTTAGAATATATTAGAATTTAGTTTCAAATTCGGATTTATTTTTAATAGGTTTAAAAAATAGGTTAGAATTTATTTTTTGGAAATGTGAAGTAATTAGATTTATTTTAGAATATGTTAGAATTTATTTTGAAATTCGGATTTATTTTTAATAGGTTAAAAAAAAAGGTTAGATTTGTTTTTTAGAAATGTGAAGTAATTATATTTATTTTAGAATATGTTAGAATTTATTTTGAAATTCGGATTTATTTTTAATAGGTTAAAAAAATAGGTTAGAATTTATTTTTTGGAAATGTGAAGTAATTAGATTTATTTTAGAATATGTTAGAATTTAGTTTCAAATTCGGATTTAATTTTAATAGGTTTAAAAAATAGGTTAGAATTTATTTTTTGGAAATGTGAAGTAATTAGATTTATTTTAGAATATGTTAGAATTTATTTTGAAATTCGGATTTATTTTTAATAGGATAAAAAAAATAGGTTAGATTTGTTTTTTGGAAATGTGAAGTAATTAGATTTATTTTAGAATATGTTAGAATTTATTTTGAAATTCGGATTTATTTTTAATAGGTTAAGAAAATAGGTTAGAATTTATTTTTTGGAAATGTGAAGTAATTAGATTTATTTTAGAATATGTTAGAATTTATTTTGAAATTCGGATTAATTTTAATAGGTTAAAAAAAATAAGTTAGATTTAATTTTTGGAAATGTGAAGTAATTAGATTTATTTTAGAATATGTTAGAATTTATTTTGAAATTCGGATTTCTTTTAATAGGTAAAAAAAAATAGGTTAGAATTTATTTTTTGGAAATGTGAAGTAATTAGATTTATTTTAGAATATGTTAGAATTTATTTTGAAATTCGGATTTATTTTTAATAGGTTAAAAAAAATAAATTAGATTTGTTTTTTGGAAATGTGAAGTAATTAGATTTATTTTAGAATATGTTAGAATTTATTTTAAAATTCGGATTTATTTTTAATAGGTTAAAAAAATAGGTTAGAATTTATTTTTTGGAAATGTGAAGTAATTAGATTTATTTTAGAATATGTTAGAATTTAGTTTCAAATTCGGATTTATTTTTAATAGGTTTAAAAATTAGGTTAGAATTTTTTTTTTGGAAATATGAAGTAATTAGATTTATTTTAGAATATGTTAGAATTTATTTTGAAATTCGGATTTATTTTTAATAGGTTTAAAAAATAGGTTAGAATTTATTTTTTGGAAATGTGAAGTAATTAGATTTATTTTAGAATATGTTAGAATTTATTTTGAAATTCGGATTTATTTATAATAGGATAAAAAAAATAGGTTAGATTTGTTTTTTGGAAATGTGAAGTAATTAGATTTATTTTAGAATATGTTAGAATTTATTTTGAAATTCGGATTTATTTTTAATAGGTTAAAAAAAATAAGTTAGATTTAATTTTTGGAAATGTGAAGTAATTAGATTTATTTTAGAATATGTTAGAATTTAGTTTCAAATTCGGATTTATTTTTAATAGGTTTAAAAAATAGGTTAGAATTCATTTTTTGGAAATGTGAAGTAATTAGATTTATTTTAGAATATGTTAGAATTTATTTTGAAATTCGGATTTATTTTTAATAGGTTAAAAAAAATAGGTTAGATTTATTTTTTGAAAATGTGAAGTAATTAGATTTATTTTAGAATATGTTAGAATTTATTTTTAATAGTTAAAAAAAAATAGGTTAGAATTTATTTTTTGGAAATGTGAAGTAATTAGATTTATTTTAAAATATGTTAGAATTTATTTTGAAATTCGGATTTATTTTTAATAGGTTAAAAAAAATATGTTAGATTTGTTTTTTGGAAATGTGAAGTAATTAGATTTATTTTAGAATATGTTAGAATTTATTTTAAAATTCGGATTTATTTTTAATAGGTTAAAAAAAATAGGTTGGATTTCTTTTTTGGAAATGTGAAGTAATTAGATTTATTTTAGAATATGTTAGAATTTATTTTGAAATTCGGATTTATTTTTAATAGGTTAAAAAAAATAAGTTAGATTTATTTTTTGGAAATGTGAAGTAATTAGATTTATTTTAGAATATGTTAGAATTTATTTTGAAATTCGGATTTATTTTTAATAGGAAAAAAAATAGGTTAGAATTTATTTTTTGGAAATGTGAAGTAATTAGATTTATTTTAGAATATATTAGAATTTATTTTGAAATTCGGATTTATTTTTAATAGGTTAAAAAAAATAGGTTAGATTTGTTTTTTGAAAATGTGAAGTAATTAGATTTATTTTGGAATATGTTAGAATTTATTTTGAAATTCAGATTTATTTTTAATAGGTTAAAAAAAATAGGTTAGAATTTATTTTTTGGAAATGTGAAGTAATTAGATTTATTTTAGAATATGTTAGAATTTATTTTGAAATTCGGATTTATTTTTAATAGGTTAAAAAAAATAGGTTTGATTTATTTTTTGGAAATGTGAAGTAATTAGATTTATTTTAGAATATGTTAGAATTTATTTTGAAATTCGGATTTATTTTTAATAGGTAAAAAAAAAATAGGTTAGAATTTATTTTTTTGGAAATGTGAAGTAATTAGATTTATTTTAGAATATGTTAGAATTTATTTTGAAATTCGGATTTATTTTTTTAAATAGGTTTAAAAAATGACAACTCCTCATCGCGAATCGGTGGAAGAACAAATCGAAAGATTGTCGACCGAGCTTTTTGGCACTGTGGCCCCTGTCCGCCCCAATTATCAACCAAGTTCCTCCCAAATGCCACCATCTAATTATCCACTTAATTATCCACAAAATTATCAATGTCACACCCCGGTGCCCCACGAGGTGCGACAGGTGCTCCTGCCGTAGGCATACGGTTGCCCGTATACCTACTAGGCAATTACGATATGATTTAAAATGAAACATAACACGCAAACAAAACAAACAAATAACATATACAGATCTCAAATCCCAACTGGTCAGGTCACAGTATACAAAACCCGTATCTCGATGGATACGCATCACACAATGACATAGAGAATATATATATATACAACCAAAACATAACTATATACATAATCTCTAATGTCACCATACCAGACGAGCTATACAGCGGTGAAACCAGGGCCTACCGACCTCGTGCCTCTCTCGGATCCGCCAAACCGGAACCTGAAAATTTTACCCAAAAAGGGGATGAGAATTGAATTCTCAGTGCGATAATTGCCACAAAAGAATCCCTGGACTTGCAATCACAGATTATATTCAAAATGAAACACAAATAAAGTTCATATCAATTTATAACCATTTGTAAAAATGAATGAATGCATAAATCCGACAACATATATATCCAAATGAAATCACAATTCAGGAATTGCCAAGATGAAATTCAATCACACAATATCTGGTTTACTCGGTTTCAGAATATCGGGTAGTAACTACAGATGTTCCACCGATCTGGACCTTAATTCGTTCCCTCTCATCTGTAGGGTTACAGACACCTACAGACGGCTGCGCCAGGTACAATCTTTTCTCATGACACCCATCTGTAGTTACGGGCCTAACCATTTAATTAAAAGTCTGGTTTCAATTCACATCCGGGAAAATCCATATAAAGCCAATTGACCATCCAAACGCATTACCCCCGGGTAATGCCTCCGATCACACAAGTCACATAATCACAATCATAATACAAGTCACTTACCCCTCGTCCCAACCGGTCTCGGAAAGCTGCCGAGGGCGGGACGATCTAAAGCTTTAGAACACTTGGGCGTCAAAGTCCCCTGCGAGACTCGACAAATCCGATTTCACCCCCGGGTGACGTCATCACGGTGGATGACAATAATACCCTATCCACCAACCGATGGTGATATAAAGCACGGTGACTTTAATTCCAAAATCGGATCATTCGAGATCAACACAATTTATAACCATACCAAGCATGCAAGTCAATCGGATAAAACAATTCGAGTTTCACTTTATTTGGGCAATGCAATGCACATGCAACACAATCCGATATTGCAATTCAATCAATAATCAACATGTCAATCGAAACACGGTTTAATTCCGAATATAAAATATCAAACAAGTCCGGAAATCCCGCACTTTGAGTATGATGATCGTTAATAGATTCTAAAATCTGGACTTCCTACACGGGCCGAGTCATAATCCACACGGACCGTGTCAAACCCTACTCGGGCCGAGTCACAATCCACACGGACCGTGTCGTACCCTACTCGGGCCGAGTCACAATCCACACGGACCGTGTCGTACCCTACTCGACTCCCTACGCAGGCGCTGCACGGCCCGGACACCTTACCAAGTCTATTTAAAAGATACGCATAATCGTTATTTAACACTGTATGAATGGTGTATAACTAAGGCTTGTGCGATTACGATTCGGTACTCATTCGATTTGGCTTAACCATACTCAACAAACCATTTTGGATTACCAGGTTGCAGCCCGTAATGGGTCCGATTACGGCCCGCAACAAGTAACAGAACACCCTAATTCCTTTGGTTTCAATTCCGATCGGTCGACGCTCAATTCCGGTTAATCGGGGTTACTTACTGTATCACATTTCAAGGTATATGAAGCTATACGAGTATTCGACATAATTCATAATTCATGTTTTAATACCAAAACCCTAATCCCAAATTCAAAGTCCAAAGGGTAGTTTAATCCAATAATACGAATCGAACGGTTTTAACGAATTATAACTCGATCAATTCTAATCAAATTTGAATTTCACAAATAATCATCCCAAATTCCATACCAAACCTTAAATCATGATTCCCACTTTAAAAAGAATATCTATTCAATTCAACCCAATTCAATATACTAATCGAGTTATAATCGTTCGATTTACACCCGAATTCGAAATTCAAACGAAAATCAGAACAAATCGACTATTAGGGTTTTGCTAATTGAAAAGGAAAATATACCAATTTGAAGCTTTAGAATCGATCAAGGGTCGTCAATTCCGCTCGAATCTCAATTTTCCGACAAGTTCGATCAGTTTCCGCGCTCAATTTCTCTCTCTCTCTCTTTTTCCCTTTGCTCGGCACCCACCTCCACACTCACGGCTAAGAGACTAAATGAAATTGAAAGAGAGAGAAGGAAAGGAATAGATTATCTTTGGATTTTTGCTAATAAGTCCCTCCAAGTTTTTATTATTACACAAGGACTTAAATTATGCACATATAACCTTATATATATTTTTAATGCATATAAACCTTTTAATATAATTGATTTTATATAAGAATGTTACATTTCTCCCCCCCTTAAAATAAAGTTCAGTCCGCTGAACTTTAATTACGTACCTTAATTGTCGAATAATTCCGGATACTTCTCTCGAATGCTCTCTTCGAGCTCCCACGTCGCTTCCTTGTCGGAATGGCGTCCCCATTTTACCAACACGAGCCTGATCACCTTACTTCGGAGCCGTTGTTCTTTTCGGTCCAATATCTGCATTGGTTCTTCTTGATAGGTCAGATCATCTTGTACGTGCAAACCCGAGTGATCAATACAATGCGACGGATCTCGCACATATCGGCGTAGGCTGTGATACATGGAACACTTGGATGAACCCGGTCCAGCGGCTGGTGGTAGTGCAAGCTCGTATGCTACCGGCCCAACTCGTCGCAAAATCTGAAACGGCCCAATGTATCGGGGACTCAACTTGCCCGAAACACCAAATCGATGCACACCTCTAACGAGGCGAAACTCGAAGCCATACATGATCACTTTCTTGGAACTCCAACGGTCTTCGATGAATATCGGCGTATTTCCTTTGTCTCTCTTGAGCCGACTTAAGCCGACTCGGAACCATCTTCGTTTTCTCGGCAATTTCCTCTAACATTTGCGGCCCCGTAGGTGAATATGTACTCGTTGGTCCCCACCACAGCGGAGTACGGCATTGTTGCCCCCTGTCGGCGCCTCTTGCGGTGACATACCGATGCTTGCATGGTAAGCTGTTGTTATACGCAAACTCCACCGGATACAAATGATCAACCCATGAACCTTGTAAACTTAGCGCGCGGGAGCGCAACATGTCTTCCGGCGTTGCGAATGGTACGCTCGGACTGACCGTCGGTTTGCGGATGGTGCGCTGTACTAAATCTCAATTTGGTACCCATAGCTTCTTGAAAGCTCTCCCAGAAATGAGAAGTGAACCGAGGATCTCGGTCAGAAATGATATTGCGCGAGCAGCCATGATACTTGAACTGATATTTTAGAAACAATTCCGCCAATTCTTGCCCGGATGTCTCAATTCGAAGCGGAATAAAATGCGCTAGCTTTGTTAAGCGATCCACAATCACCCAAACTGTATTATACCTTCCAACAGTTCTTGGAAATCCACTTACAAAATCCATTGTGATCGACTCGAATTTTCTTGTAGGTATTTCCAGCGGTCTTAGCAATCCTGCTTTTCTCCGCCGATCCGCTTTAACTTGCTGACATATTTGACATTTTTCAACATACTTTTGCACCTCTTGTTTCATTTTCGGCCACCAAAAATACTTCTTTAAATCCTGATACATTTTTACGTCCCCTGGATGGATAGTGTAACCCGAGTCATGCGCCTCCGATAAAATCAGATCTTTCAACTCCGAATTACTTGGTACACAAATACGGTCGTGAAACCGCAAGATGCCATCTCTTTGAACTTGAAACGGTGAATCAGCATTTGATTCATAGTGCAGTTTAAATTTCTGACATTTCGGATCATTTTGTTGCGCTGCACGAATTTGCTCATGTAACTCTGATCGGATCTCAACCGCTGCTAGCACAATTGATGTAATTGCGGGTGTACCCGCCTCAATTCCACCTCCAATACACTTAGATGCAATATCCAACGCAAATTCGCGTGATGCGCCAACATGTATTTCCAATCTGCGCATTTCCTCAAGAAGATGCGCTTCCCTTGTAATCAGCGACGCCGGGTTTGCGACTCTTTCGCTTAATGCGTACGCTACCTTTGTTCGCTTTTCCTGCATGATACTGGATATCCAAGTCATAGTCTTTCATCAATTCTAACCACCGCCTTTGTCTCAAATTCAGCTCTTTTTGCGTGAAGATGTATTTCAAACTTTGGTGATCTGTAAATATACGGCACCTCACGCCATACAGATAATGCCGCCAAATCTTCAGCGCAAATATCACCGCCGCTAACTCCAAGTCATGCGTCGGGTAGTTTTGTTCGTGCGGTCGCAATTGCCGAGATGCGTAGGCAATTACATGATCATCTTGCATCAATACGCAACCCAAACCCGATCGAGATGCATCGGTATAAACCGTGTACTCTTTACCAGTAGTCGGCATAGCAAGGACTGGTGCGGATACCCGGCCGACTCTTTAATTCCTCAAAACTTTTATCTTGCGCGGTACCCCAATCGAATTTTACACCTTTATGCAACAATTTTGTAAGTGGCGCAGCTAATCGCGAAAACCCGAGTACAAATCTCCTGTAGTACCCGGCTAACCCCAGAAAGCTGCGAATTTCAGTAACTGTCTCTGGCCTCTTCCAATCTGTCACAGCCCGAATCTTTTCGGGATCCACCGCTAACCCTTTTCCAGAAACCACATGCCCCAAAAAATGAAACTTCCTCCAACCAAAACTCACATTTTGAAAATTTTGCGAATAACCGATGTTCGCGCAATCTTTGCAAAACAATTCTTAAGTGTACCTCATGTTCTTCTCGCGAGCGCGAATATATCAGTATATCATCAATGAACACCACAACTGTCGAATCCAACAAATCATGAAACACGCGGTGCATCAAGTCCATGAACGGCTGCTAGGTGCGTTCGTCGGCCCCAAACGGCATGACCAAGTATTCATAATGCCCGTACCTTGTACGGAATCTTTGTCTTATCCACATCGCTTGGCCGAATCCTCAGCTGATGATACCCTGTTCTCAGATCAATCTTTGAATATATCGAAGATCCCTGCAACTGATCAAACAAATCGTCAATCCGCGGTAACGGGTACTTATTTTTAACGGTTACCTTGTTCAATTCGCGGTAATCAATACACAACCGCAAAGTTCCGTCTTTCTTCTTGACAAACAACACTGGCGCGCCCCACGGCGACGTCTTTGGGTCCGATAAATCCACTCTCCAACATATCTTCCAATTGCGCCTTGAGTTCTTTCGGTTCTGCTAGGTGCCATTCGATACGGCGCCTTTGAAATCGGTGTTGTGCCCGGTACCAATTCGATACCGAACTCCACTTCTCGCTCAGGTGGCAACCCCACAATCTCATGCGGAAACACATCCGAAAATTACGATACCACTCGGTATAGTGCGATCTCTGGAGCTGCCGCAGCCGCATAAACCCACTGCCGCCAAGTAAGCATCACACCCGATTCTAGTAAATATTTCATCTCTACAGTAGAAATACACGGTGTTAGTTTCCCAATTTCTCTACAATTGAGTATACAAGACATACCTCTCGAAGTCGCGAAATGGATCCGACGATGCGGACAATCAATAGTAGCGGCGTGTCTCGTCAACCAGTCCATACCCAATAACACGTCGTAGCCGGTAATCTCCATCACCAACAAGTCCGCCTCGAACTCCCTCCCGTCTATCTTAATCTTTCGGTTTCGGCATAAGGTGATTTCTCGATCGGTTGAACCAAACGGGGTTTGAACATTTAAAACTTGATTACACGTCTCAATTGGCCAACTACACTTTTTCACCAACGCCCTTGACACAACGAGAATGAGCGCACCCCGTATCAATCAAACAATACGCATCATGATCGAGATATAGAGTATACTGTCATGACGTCGGTGCGGCCATTTCCCAGCGCGGTTGCGGCGTTGCGCGGCAGCTCCAGCGATGTTAAGCGCATGCGCGCCGCCCTGCCGTCGTTCTTGCCGGCGCTGCCAGCGCCGCTAACCCTGCCAACACTGCCGGCGCTGCTAGCCCTGCTAGCGCTAGCCCCGCTAGCATGAGATGCGCCGCGTCCGCGCCACGTCGGCGCGCCACGCCCAACGCTAGCCGACCCTCCCACGCTACTAGCGCCTCGCATCCTTATAAGCGCATTCGGGCACTCCTTTGCCCAATGTCCCGCGCTACCACACACGAAACAAGTATTAGCCTTGCGCCTACAATCAACCTCGTCGTGCGCTTGGTTGCACGATCGGCACCATTGCGAATGAACCACCGGTCTAAAACCCGGCGTAGAGGTGCTGTACGAATGGGGGTCTCGGCGCCATACTCGGCCGAGCGGGTCTAGCAAATGATGGTCCTCCCCTCGACCTCGACATCTGCCCACTCTGAGCCTCTTTCTGTTTCACATTCCTTTCAGCCACTTGCTCTTTCCTCCGCTTCCCATGCATCTCAATCTGTTCAGCGTGATCCATCATTGCTTGTAACTCCGTCGCCATCGGAGTATCCACGATCATAGAAATATGCCCATCCAACCCATCCAAGTATTGCCTATTATATCTTTCCACATCATTTCTTATATCCGTAGCATAGCGCGACAAAGCCAGAAATTCACTATTGTATTCCACCACCGGACGCCCGTCTTGCTTCAATTCCAAGAATTTTCTCCGCAGCGCTTCACGCTGTATATTGCTCAGAAACCTCCTATTGAAGTTATGTTCGAACCATTCCCAAGGAATCCTCGCTTCATCCCCGTCATAATTTCGTCGGACTCCATCCCACCGGGAATCGAGCATCACTCTCCAGCTGCTTGCTCAACTAACTCCACTTTATCTTCATCGGGGTACGGCATAAATTCAACTTTGCATTTATTTGCGCCGGCCATTCCTCGAGCTGCCGCATACCCGCCGGTTCCATCATAACGCGGCGGATTCAAGCGCAAAAATGCATCATATAACCTTCGAAATCTTCGGGTGCACCCCCGTGAGCTACCGGTATTGCATCCCGCATCGTGCTTGGCGACCTCTCTCATAGGCCGCAATCAACCGGTCATCCAAGTCACGGTCTCTACCAGCTCCTCCCGCGCCACCAGCACCAACTGGACCAGCCCCGGCCGATCCACAAGCGGCTCGATAACCAACTCCGGATTTGGTTACGGATTCCTCCGAGGTCCGCCTCTCGCCTCGGCGTGTTTCCATTTTACGAATAAACACGGTTAGTTTATAACATTCTATATTCTTTTCTTATTATACAATATTTGTATAGTCGCGACGACCCCATTAATACGCATATCACTCTCGTATCCAAACAAGTCTGGTTCAGGTTTTAAACCATGCTCGATACCACTGGGAGGAAGGACTGTCACACCCGGTGCCCCACGAGGTGCGACAGGTGCTCCTGCCGTAGGCATACGGTTGCCCGTATACCTACTAGGCAATTACGATATGATTTAAAATGAAACATAACACGCAAACAAAACAAACAAATAACATATACAGATCTCAAATCCCAACTGGTCAGGTCACAGTATACAAAACCCGTATCTCGATGGATACGCATCACACAATGACATAGAGAATATATATATATACAACCAAAACATAACTATATACATAATCTCTAATGTCACCATACCGAACGAGCTATACAAGCGGTGAAACCGGGGCCTACCGACCTCGTGCCTCTCTCGGATCCGCCAAACCGGAACCTGAAAATTTTACCCAAAAAGGGGATGAGAATTGAATTCTCAGTGCGATAATTGCCACAAAAGAATCCCTGGACTTGCAATCACAGATTATATTCAAAATGAAACACAAATAAAGTTCATATCAATTTATAACCATTTGTAAAAATGAATGAATGCATAAATCCGACAACATATATATCCAAATGAAATCACAATTCAGGAATTGCCAAGATGAAATTCAATCACACAATATCTGGTTTACTCGGTTTCAGAATATCGGGTAGTAACTACAGATGTTCCACCGATCTGGACCTTAATTCGTTCCCTCTCATCCGTAGGGTTACGAGACACCTACGGGCACGGCTGCGCCAGTACAATCTTTTCTCATGACACCCATCCGTAGTTACGGGCCTAACCATTTAATTAAAAGTCTGGTTTCAATTCACATCCGGGAAAATCCATATAAAGCCAATTGACCATCCAAACGCATTACCCCCTGGGTAATGCCTCCGATACACAAGTCACTATAATCACAATCATAATACAAGTCACTTACCCCTCGTCCCAACCGGTCTGGAAAGCGCCGAGGGCCGGACGATCTAAAGCTTTAGAACACTTTGGGCGTCAAAGTCCCCTGCGAGACTCGACAAATCCGATTTCACCCCCGGGTGACGTCATCACGGTGGATGACAATAATACCCTATCCACCAACCGATGGTGATATAAAGCACGGTGACTTTAATTCCAAAATCAGATCATTCAGATCAACACAATTTATAACCATACCAGCATGCAAGTCAATCAGATAAAACAATTCGAGTTTCACTTTATTTGGGCAATGCAATGCACATGCAACACAATCCGATATTGCAATTCAATCAATAATCAACATGTCAATCGAAACACAGTTTAATTCTGAATATAAAATATCAAACAAGTCCAGAAATCCCTTTTTGAGTATGATGATCGTTAATAGATTCTAAAATCTGGACTTCCTACACGGGCCGAGTCATAATCCACACGGACCGTGTCAAACCCTACTCGGGCCGAGTCACAATCCACACGGACCGTGTCGTACCCTACTCGGGCCGAGTCACAATCCACACGGACCGTGTCGTACCCTACTCGACTCCCTACGCAGGCGCTGCACGGCCCGGACACCTTACCAAGTCTATTTAAAAGATACGCATAATCGTTATTTAACACTGTATGAATGGTGTATAACTAAGGCTTGTGCGATTACGATTCGGTACTCATTCGATTTGGCTTAACCATACTCAACAAACCATTTTGGATTACCAGGTTGCAGCCCGTAATGGGTCCGATTACGGCCCGCAACAAGTAACAGAACACCCTAATTCCTTTGGTTTCAATTCCGATCGGTCGACGCTCAATTCCGGTTAATCGGGGTTACTTACTGTATCACATTTCAAGGTATATGAAGCTATACGAGTATTCGACATAATTCATAATTCATGTTTTAATACCAAAACCCTAATCCCAAATTCAAAGTCCAAAGGGTAGTTTAATCCAATAATACGAATCGAACGGTTTTAACGAATTATAACTCGATCAATTCTAATCAAATTTGAATTTCACAAATAATCATCCCAAATTCCATACCAAACCTTAAATCATGATTCCCACTTTAAAAAGAATATCTATTCAATTCAACCCAATTCAATATACTAATCGAGTTATAATCGTTCGATTTACACCCGAATTCGAAATTCAAACGAAAATCAGAACAAATCGACTATTAGGGTTTTGCTAATTGAAAAGGAAAATATACCAATTTGAAGCTTTAGAATCGATCAAGGGTCGTCAATTCCGCTCGAATCTCAATTTTCCGACAAGTTCGATCAGTTTCCGCGCTCAATTTCTCTCTCTCCCTTTTTTCCCTTTGCTCGGCACCCACCTCCACACTCACGGCTAAGAGACGAATAAATGAAATTGAAAGAGAGAGAAGGAAAGGAATAGATTATCTTTGGATTTTTGCTAATAAGTCCCTCCAAGTTTTTATTATTACACAAGGACTTAAATTATGCACATATAACCTTATATATATTTTTAATGCATATAAACCTTTTAATATAATTGATTTTATATAAGAATGTTACAATCAAAGAAGGGACTAAATGCTAGATTTAAATTATCAACAAACCACTCAAATGACCACACCGTATTATACTTCAAATGATCCAAACATGTCTATTCCACAACAAGCACATCAACCGATACCATCGTATGCACATGGAGGCACTTCTTCTGTAGCATCGAGTCAATTCACGGACACTGCCCCTACCGGAGATACTCCTTCGGCAGGTCTCCTTGAAATTCAAGAAGAAGATGTCCCTCCCTCGACAGAAGAAGTGCCCCCGCAAGAACATAGCTTCCCTTAAGAGGAATCTACATAATAAGATTTTTTCTATTTCATTCGATAATGCTAGCAACAACATAGCTTCCATTGAGATTTTTAAACGGTCACTAAACCCGATTATGAATGGTGAAATGTTTCACCAAAAGTGTGCTTGTCACATACTTAACCTCGTCGTGAAGGCGGGTCTTAAAACAGAAGCCGTAAAGGTATTGATAATTAAATTTAAAGATGCTCTCAACCACATTGTTTCGAACCAAGAAAGAAAACAACGGTTTGCGAGATTATGTGTCCACTATAATATGAGCAAGTTGAAAGTACCTTGGGATATAGATACCCGTTGGAACTCTACCTATAGGATGTTACACCGATGTCTTTCTTACAGAGCTGTCATAGGGGAGACTTTGAAAGGCTCAATCCCTGAGGGATTGGCATTGGAACTCACTAATGGAGAATGGGAGCAACTAGAAAGGCTTAAAGAGTTCCTAAAAACCTTCTTTACAGCAACCGTTCAACTATCCTGCTCGTACTCACCAACGTCGTTTAAGTTGCTCGAACATCTCTATTACATCTCCAAGGTATATAATGATTTGGAATGAGCTGAAATCAATGATAAATCTCTCACACCGATCGTAGATGCTGTAACATTCTTATATAAAATCAATTATATTAAAAGGTTTATATGCATTAAAAATATATATAAGGTTATATGTGCATAATTTAAGTCCTTGTGTAATAATAAAAACTTGGAGGGACTTATTAGCAAAAATCCAAAGATAATCTATTCCTTTCCTTCTCTCTCTTTCAATTTCATTTTTTCTGTCTCTTGGCCGTGGGTTGTGGGGTGGGTGCCGAGCAAAAGGGAAAAAGAGAGAGAGAGAGAAATTGAGCGCGGAAACTGATCGAACTTGTCGGAAACTTGAGATTCGAGCGGAATTGACGATCCTTGATCGGTTCTAAAGCTTCAAATTGGTATATTTTCCTTTTCAATTAGTAAAACCCTAATAGTCGATTTGTTGTGATTTTCGTTTGAATTTCGAATTCGGGTGTGAATCGAACGATTATAACTTGATTAGTATATTGAATTGGGTTGAATTGAATAGATATTCTTTTTAAAGTGGGAATCATGATTTAAGGTTTGGTATGGAATTTGGGATGATTATTTGTGAAATTCAAATTGATTAGAATTGATCGAGTTATAATTCGTTAAAACCGTTCGATTCGTATCATTGAATTAAACTACCCTTTGGACTTTGAATTTGGAATTAGGGTTTTGGTATTAAAACTTGAATTATGAATTATGTCGAATACTCGTATAGCTTCATATACCTTGAAATGTGATAGGATTTCGAGTTATTCTCGGATTCCTCCAACTTATTTTATTGTTGTTGTTTGCTTGTTAGTTCCATTGCTTGATGCTTGTGGCTTATTGCTTGAATGTTATTTTCTTAATTGAATAGTTGTTTACTTGTTTGGTTGTCGGGTTATAGGTAGAATTGGGTTATAATCCTTGATACATAGATATGCATGATCATATTTCCCATATGAAAAATCTGAAAATAAAGTATGGGGTTGATTTTAGAATTTAGCTATGCATGAATAAATTACTTATAGTTGATTATGGGTTATATTTCTCAAGTGAATTCAAAAGGTGTATGAACATAATTGCTTAAATAGAAACATAATTTAAATTGGCTAGGTTTCCAATTTGTTTTGTTGCGTGTTGTTGCTTACTTGTTTTCTTTAGGACTGTTATTCGATTGTGTGGTTTACTTAGTGGTTGATTTATCCAATTAATTATGGTGCATACTTGCATGGCACACATTATGTGACTTAGTATGTGAAATATTGACCACATACTATTATAATAGTTCTGAACATGATTTAAGTAAGATTTGAAATTTATTTTTAAAGAAAATGTGCGGCGCATGAATGCAAGAACTATTCGGACATTAGTCTCATTAAATGAATGATAGACCGTGTGTAGTGGCAAATATTATATATGTAGGCCTTGGAATAGCATCTAAGCAATAGTTAATGACTTTGTTATGGTTTCTAATTGTATGACATAAAAGCATAGATTTGACATGAGACAAGACCATATTTTCATATAATGATTTTTGAAATTAAATGAGGTTACTCCTACGCATTCGGTTTTGAAAATAAAAATTTATATATATATATATATGAAGTGCATTGACTTTTAAGGAACTGTGAAATAATAACTTTGATAATTTGTTGACCAATGGCAAGTATTGTACTTATAGCACAAGGTTGTTTGTTTTATTGTAATTGTAGTACTTGTAGTGCATAGTATTAGTCATATGCATTTGACTTCCTTGCATGCTTGTTGTTGCTTGTTCCTATGCTTAGTTGCTAATAAGTTTGCTGAATTCTTGGAATTGGTTTCGAATTGCATTATATTACATGAATGAATGAGATATCATAAGAAGCTTGAGTACAATTATCTCGAAACTGAAATGTGATACGATAAGTAACCCCGATTAACCGGAATTGAGCGTCGACCGGTCGGAATCGAAACCAAAGGAATTAGGGTTTTCTGTTACTTGTTGCGGGCCGCAATCGGACCCATTACGGGCTGCAACCTGGTAATCCGAAATGGTAAGTTGAGTATTGTTAAGCCAAATCGAATGAGTACCGAACCGTAATCGCACTAGCCTTAGTTATACACCATTCATACAGTGTTAAATAACGATTATGCGTATCTTTTAAATAGACTTGGTAAGGTGTCCGGGCCGTGCAGCGCCTGCGTAGGGAGTCGAGTAGGGTATGACTCGGCCCGTGTAGGAAGTCCAGATTTTAGAATCTATTAATGATCATCATACTCAGGTGCGGGATTTCTGGACTTGTTTGATATTTTATATTCAGAATTAAACTGTGTTTCGATTGACATGTTGATTATTGATTGAATTGCAACATCGGATTGTGTTACATATGCATTGCATTGCCCAAATAAAGTGAAACTCGAATTGTTTTATCTGATTGACTTGCATGCTGGTATGGTTATAAATTGCGTTGATCTAAATGATCTGATTTTGGAATTAAAGTCACCGTGCTTTATATCACCATCGGTTGGTGGATAGGGTATTATTGTCATCCACCGTGATGAGCGTCACCTCGGGGGTGAAACCGGATTTGTCGAGTCTCTGCGGGGACTTTGACGCCCAGGTGTTCTAAAGCTTTAGATCGTCTGGCCCTCGGCAGTTTCCAGTACCGGTTGGGACGAGGGGTAAGTGACTTGTATTATGATTGTGGTTATATGTGACTTGTGTATCGGAGGCATTACCCAGGGGGTAATGCGTTTGGATAGTCAATTGGCTTTATATGGATTTTCTGGATGTGAATTGAAACCGGACTTTTAATTAAATGGTTAGGCTCGTAACTACGAGATGGGTGTCATGAGAAAAAGATTTTACCGCGGCGCAGCTGTCAGTAGGTGTCCGTAACCCTACGGACGAGAGGGAACGAATTAAGGTCCAGATCGGTGGAACATCCGTAGTTACTACCCGATATTCTCGAAACCGAGTGAACCAAATATTGTGTGATTGAATTTCATCTTGGCAATTCCTGAATTGTGATTTCATTTGGATATATATGTTGTCGGATTTATGCATTCATTCATTTTTACAAATGGTTATAAATGGATGTGAATTTTATTTGTGTTTCATTTTGAATATAATCTGTGATTGCAAGTCCAGGGATTCTTTTGTGGCAATTATCGCACTGAGAATTCAATTCTCATCCCCTTTTTGGGTAAAATTTTCAGGTTCCGGTTTGGCGGATCCGAGAGAGGCACGAGGTCGGTAGGCCCTGGTTTCACCCATTTGTATAGCTCAAGTGCGGTATGGTGACATTAGAGATTATGTATATAGTTATGTTTTGGTTGTATATATATATATTCTCTATGTCATTGTGTGATGCGTATCCATCGAGATACGGGTTTTGTATCTTGTGACCTAACCGGTTGGGATTTGAGATCGTATATGTTATTTGTTTGTTTTGTTTGCGTGTTATGTTTCATTTTAAATCATATCGTAATTGCCTAGTAGGTATACGGGCAACCGTATGCCTACGGCAGAGCACTCTGTCGTGCCTCGTGGGCCTCGAGGTGTGACAGGTCTTCCTTTGGTGGTATCGAGCATGGTTTAAAACCCGAACCAGACTTGTTTGGATACGAGAGTGATATGCGTATTAATGGGGTCGTCGCGACTATACAAATATTGTATAATAATAAAAGAATATAGAAGGTTATAAACTAACTTTGTTTATTCGGGAAAATGGAAACACGCCGAGGCAGAGGCGGACCTCGGAGGAATCCCAGAACCAAATCCGGAGTTGGTTATCGAGCCGGTTGTGGATCGAGCCGGGCTGGTCCGGTTAGTCTTGGTGGCGCCGGGAGGAGCTGGTAGAGACCGTGACTTGGATGGCCAGGTTGATTGCGGCCTATGAGAGAGGTCGCCAAGCACGAGATGCGGGATGCAACACCGGTAGCTCACGGGGTGCACCTGAAGATTTCGAAGGTTATATGATGCATTTTTGCGCTTGAATCCGCCGCGCTATGATGGAACCGGCGGGTATGCGGCAGCCGAGGAATGGTTGGTGCAGATAAATGCAAAGTTGAATTTATGCCGTACCCCGATGAAGATAAAGTGGAGTTAGTTGAGCAGCGACTGGAGAGTGATGCTCGATTCGGTGGGATGGAGTCCGACGAAATTATGACGGGGATGAAGCGAGGATTCCTTGGGAATGGTTCGAACATAACTTCAATAAGAGGTTTCTGAGCAATATACGGCGTGAACGCTGCAGGAGAAAATTCTTGGAGTTGAAGCAAGATGGGCGTCCGGTGGTGGAATACAATAGTGAATTTCTGGCTTTGTCGCGCTATGCTACGGATATAAGAAATGATGTGGAAAGATATAATAGGCAATATTTGGATGGGTTGGATGGGCATATTTCTATGATCGTGGATACTCCGATGGCGACGGAGTTACAAGCAATGATGGATCACGCTAAACAGATTGAGATGCATGGGAAGCGGAGGAAAGAGCAAGTGGCTGAAAGGAATGTGAAACAGAAAGAGGCTCAGAGTGGGCAGATGTCGAGGTCGAGGGGAGGACCATCATTTGCTAGACCCGCTCGGCCGAGTATGGCTCCAAGACCCCCGTTCAAACAGATGTCCATGCCGGGTTTTAGACCGGTGGTTCATTCGCAATGGTGCCGATCGTGCAACCAAGCGCACGACGAGGTTGATTGTAGGCGCAAGGCTAATACTTGTTTCGTGTGCGGTAGCGCGGGACATTGGGCAAAGGAGTGCCCGAATGCGCTTATGAGGATGCGAGGCGCTAGTAGCGTGGGAGGGTCGGCTAGCGTTGGGCGTGGCGCGCCGACGTGGCGCGGATGCGGCGCATCTCATGCTAGCGGGGCTAGCGCTAGCAGGGCTAGCAGCGCCGGCAGTGTTGGCAGGGTTAGCGGCGCTGGCAGCGCCGCGCAAGCAAGAACGACAGCGGGCGGCGGCGCATGCGCTTAACATCGCTGGAACTTCGCGCAACGCTGCAAGCTCGCGCGGAAATGGCCGGGCGACGTCATGACAGGTATACTCTCTATATCCGATCATGATGCGTATTGTTTGATTGATACGGGGTGCAGTCATTACGTAGTGTCGAGGGCGTTGGTGAAAAAGTGTAGTTGGCCAATTGAGACGTGTAATCAAGTTTTAAATGTTCAAACCCCGTTTGGTTCAAGCGATCGAGAAATCACCTTATGCCGAAACCGAAAGATTAAGATAGACGGGAGGGAGTTCGAGGCGGACTTGTTGGTGATGGAGATTACCGGTTACGACGTGTTATTGGGTATGGACTGGTTGACGAGACACGCTGCTACTATTGATTGTCCGCATCGTCGGATCCATTTCGCGAATTCGAGAGGTATGTCTTGCATACTCAATTGTAGAGAAATTGGGAAACTAACACCGTGTATTTCGGCTGTAGAGATGAAACATTTACTAGAATCAGGGTGTGATGCTTACTTGGCGGCCGTGGTTTCTGCGGATGCGGTAGTTGCAGAGATCAGCACTATACCGGTGGTATCAGAATTTTCGGATGTGTTTCCAGATGAGATTGTGGGGTTGCCACCTGAGCGAGAAGTGGAGTTCGGTATCGAATTGGTACCGGGCACAACACCGATTTCAAAGGCGCCGTATCGAATGGCACCGGCAGAACTGAAAGAACTCAAGGCGCAATTGGAAGATATGTTGGAGAGTGGATTTATCAGACCCAGCACGTCGCCGTGGGGCGCGCCAGTGTTATTTGTCAAGAAGAAAGACGGAACTTTGCGGTTGTGTATTGATTACCGCGAATTGAACAAGGTAACCGTTAAAAACAAGTACCCGTTACCGCGGATTGACGATTTGTTTGATCAGTTACAGGGATCTTCGATATACTCAAAGATTGATCTGAGAACAGGGTATCATCAGTTGAGGATTCGGCCGAGCGATGTGGATAAGACAGCATTCCGTACAAGGTACGGGCATTATGAATACTTGGTCATGCCGTTTGGGCTGACGAACGCACCGGCAGCGTTCATGGACTTGATGCACCGCGTGTTTCATGATTTGTTGGATTCGGCAGTTGTGGTGTTCATTGATGATATCTTGATATATTTCGCTCGCGAGAGGAACATGAGGTACACTTAAGAATTGTTTTGCAAAGATTGCGAGAACATCAGTTATTCGCAAAATTTTCAAAATGTGAGTTTTGGTTGGAGGAAGTTTCATTTTTGGGGCATGTGGTTTCTGGAAAAGGGTTAGCGGTGGATCCCGAAAAGATTCGGGCTGTGACAGATTGGAAGAGGCCAGAGACAGTTACTGAAATTCGCAGTTTTCTGGGGCTAGCCGGGTACTACAGGAGATTTGTACTCGGGTTTTCGCGATTAGCTGCGCCACTTACAAAATTGTTGCATAAAGGTGTAAAATTCGATTGGGGTACCGCGCAAGATAAAAGTTTTGAGGAATTAAAGAGTCGGCTGGTATCCGCACTCGAGTCCTTGCTATGCCAACTACTGGTAAAGAGTACACGGTTTATACCGATGCATCTCGATCGGGTTTGGGTTGCGTATTGATGCAAGATGATCATGTAATTGCCTACGCATCTCGGCAATTGCGACCGCACGAGCAAAATTACCCGACTCATGATTTGGAGTTGGCGGCGGTGATATTTGCGCTAAAGATTTGGCGGCATTATCTGTATGGCGTGAGATGCCGTATATTTACAGATCACCAAAGTTTGAAATACATTTTCACGCAAAAAGAGCTGAATTTGAGACAAAGGCGGTGGTTAGAATTGATGAAAGACTACGACTTGGATATTCAGTATCATGCAGGAAAAGCGAACAGTGTAGCAGACGCATTAAGCAGAAAGAGTCAGGTAAACCTGGCGTCAGTGATTACAAGTGAAGCGCATCTTCTTGAGGAAATGCGCAGATTGGAAATACATGTTGGCGCATCACGCGAATTTGCGTTGAATATTGCATCTAAGTGTATTGGAGGTGGAATTGAGGCGGGTACACCCGCAATTACATCAGTTGTACTAGCAGCGGTTGAGTTCCGATCAGAGTTACATGAACAAATTCGTGCAGCGCAACAAAATGATCTGAAATGTCAAAAATTCAAACTGCACTACGAGTCAAATGCTGATTCACCGTTTCAAGTTCAAGGAGATGGCATTTTGCGGTTTCACGACCGCATTTGTATACCAAGTAATTCGGAGTTGAAAGATCTAATTTTATCGGAGGCGCATGACTCGGGTTACGCTATCCATCCAAGGGGAAGTAAAGATGTATCAAGATTTAAAGAAGTATTTTTGGTGGCCGAAAATGAAGCGAGATGTGCAAAGGTATGTTGAAAAATGTCAAATATGTCAACAAGTTAAAGCGGATCGGCGGAGAAAAGCAGGATTGCTAAGACCGCTGGAGATACCTACAAGGAAATTCGAGTCGATCACAATGGATTTCGTAAGTGGATTTCCAAGAACTGTTGGAAGGTATAATACAGTTTGGGTGATTGTGGATCGATTAACAAAGATAGCGCATTTTATTCCGCTCGAATTGAGACATCAGGGCAAGAATTGGCGGAATTGTTTCTAAAATATCGGTTCAAGTATCATGGCTGCTCGCGCAATATCATTTCGACCGAGATCCTCGGTTCACTTCTCATTTCTGGGAGAGCTTTCAAGAAGCTATGGGTACCAAATTGAGATTTAGTACAGCGCACCATCCGCAAACTGACGGTCAGTCCGAGCGTACCATTCAGACACTGGAAGACATGTTGCGCTCCTGCGCGCTAAGTTTACAAGGTTCATGGGTTGATCATTTGTATCTGGTGGAGTTTGCGTATAACAACAGTTACCATGCAAGCATCGGTATGTCACCGCAAGAGGCGCCGACGGGGCAACAATGCCGTACTCCGCTGTGGTGGGGACCAACGAGTACATATTCACCTACGGGCCGCAAATGTTAGAGGAAATTGCTGAGAAAACGAAGATGGTTCTGAGTCGGCTTAAGTCGGCTCAAGAGAGACAAAGGAAATACGCTGATATTCATCGAAGACCGTTGGAGTTCCAAGAAAGTGATCATGTATGGCTTCGAGTTTCGCCTGTTAGAGGTGTGCATCGATTTGGTGTTTCGGGCAAGTTGAGTCCCCGATACATTGGGCCGTTTCAGATTTTGCGACGAGTTGGGCCGGTAGCATACGAGCTTGCGCTACCACCAGCCGCTGGACCGGGTTCATCCAAGTGTTCCATGTATCACGGCTACGCCGATATGTGCGAGATCCGTCGCATTGTATTGATCACTCGGGTTTGCACGTACAAGATGATCTGACCTATCAAGAAGAACCAATGCAGATATTGGACCGAAAAGAACAACGGCTTCGAAGTAAGGTGATCAGGCTCGTGTTGGTAAAATGGGGACGCCATTCCGATAAGGAAGCGACGTGGGAACTCGAGGAGAGCATCGAGAGAAAATATCGGAATTATTCGACAATTAAGGTACGTAATTAAGTTCAGCGGACTGAACTTTATTTTAAGGGGGGAGAAATGTAACATTCTTATATAAAATCAATTATATTAAAAGGTTTATATGCATTAAAAATATATATAAGGTTATATGTGCATAATTTAAGTCCTTGTGTAATAATAAAAACTTGGAGGGACTTATTAGCAAAAATCCAAAGATAATCTATTCCTTTCCTTCTCTCTCTTTCAATTTCATTTTTTCTGTCTCTTGGCCGTGGGTTGTGGGGTGGGTGCCGAGCAAAAGGGAAAAAGAGAGAGAGAGAGAAATTGAGCGAAACCGATCGAACTTGTCGGAAACTTGAGATTCGAGCGGAATTGACGATCCTTGATCGGTTCTAAAGCTTCAAATTGGTATATTTTCCTTTTCAATTAGTAAAACCCTAATAGTCGATTTGTTGTGATTTTCGTTTGAATTTCGAATTCGGGTGTGAATCGAACGATTATAACTTGATTAGTATATTGAATTGGGTTGAATTGAATAGATATTCTTTTTAAAGTGGGAATCATGATTTAAGGTTTGGTATGGAATTTGGGATGATTATTTGTGAAATTCAAATTGATTAGAATTGATCGAGTTATAATTCGTTAAAACCGTTCGATTCGTATCATTGAATTAAACTACCCTTTGGACTTTGAATTTGGAATTAGGGTTTTGGTATTAAAACTTGAATTATGAATTATGTCGAATACTCGTATAGCTTCATATACCTTGAAATGTGATAGGATTTCGAGTTATTCTCAGATTCCTCCAACTTATTTTATTGTTGTTGTTTGCTTGTTAGTTCCATTGCTTGATGCTTGTGGCTTATTGCTTGAATGTTATTTTCTTAATTGAATAGTTGTTTACTTGTTTGGTTGTCGGGTTATAGGTAGAATTGGGTTATAATCCTTGATACATAGATATGCATGATCATATTTCCCATATGAAAAATCTGAAAATAAAGTATGGGGTTGATTTTAGAATTTAGCTATGCATGAATAAATTACTTATAGTTGATTATGGGTTATATTTCTCAAGTGAATTCAAAAGGTGTATGAACATAATTGCTTAAATAGAAACATAATTTAAATTGGCTAGGTTTCCAATTTGTTTTGTTGCGTGTTGTTGCTTACTGTTTTCTTTAGGACTGTTATTCGATTGTGTGGTTTACTTAGTGGTTGATTTATCCAATTAATTATGGTGCATACTTGCATGGCACACATTATGTGACTTAGTATGTGAAATATTGACCACATACTATTATAATAGTTCTGAACATGATTTAAGTAAGATTTGAAATTTATTTTTAAAGAAAATGTGCGGCGCATGAATGCAAGAACTATTCGGACATTAGTCTCATTAAATGAATGATAGACCGTGTGTAGTGGCAAATATTATATATGTAGGCCTTGGAATAGCATCTAAGCAATAGTTAATGACTTTGTTATGGTTTCTAATTGTATGACATAAAAGCATAGATTTGACATGAGACAAGACCATATTTTCATATAATGATTTTTGAAATTAAATGAGGTTACTCCTACGCATTCGGTTTTGAAAATAAAAATTTATATATATATATATATGAAGTGCATTGACTTTTAAGGAACTGTGAAATAATAACTTTGATAATTTGTTGACCAATGGCAAGTATTGTACTTATAGCACAGGTTGTTTGTTTTATTGTAATTGTAGTACTTGTAGTGCATAGTATTAGTCATATGCATTTGACTTCCTTGCATGCTTGTTGTTGCTTGTTCCTATGCTTAGTTGCTAATAAGTTTGCTGAATTCTTGGAATTGGTTTCGAATTGCATTATATTACATGAATGAATGAGATATCATAAGAAGCTTGAGTACAATTATCTGAAACTGAAATGTGATACAGTAAGTAACCCCGATTAACCGGAATTGAGCGTCGACCGGTCGGAATCGAAACCAAAGGAATTAGGGTTTTTGTTACTTGTTGCGGGCCGCAATCGGACCCATTACGGGCTGCAACCTGGTAATCCGAAATGGTAAGTTGAGTATTGTTAAGCCAAATCGAATGAGTACCGAACCGTAATCGCACTAGCCTTAGTTATACACCATTCATACAGTGTTAAATAACGATTATGCGTATCTTTTAAATAGACTTGGTAAGGTGTCGGGCCGTGCGCCTGCGTAGGGAGTCGAGTAGGGTATGACTCGGCCCGTGTAGGAAGTCCCAGATTTTAGAATCTATTAATGATCATCATACTCGGGTGCGGGATTTCCGGACTTGTTTGATATTTTATATTCAGAATTAAAGCGTGTTTCGATTGACATGTTGATTATTGATTGAATTGCAACATCGGATTGTGTTACATATGCATTGCATTGCCCAAATAAAGTGAAACTCGAATTGTTTTATCCGATTGACTTGCATCTTTGGTATGGTTATAAATTGCGTTGATCTAAATGATCTCGATTTTGGAATTAAAGTCACCGTGCTTTATATCACCATCGGTTGGTGGATAGGGTATTATTGTCATCCACCGTGATGACGTCACCCTGTGGGGTGAAACCGGATTTGTCGAGTCTGCGGGGACTTTGACGCCCAAGGTGTTCTAAAGCTTTAGATCGTCTGGCCCTCGGCAGTTTCCAGTACCGGTTGGGACGAGGGGTAAGTGACTTGTATTATGATTGTGGTTATATGTGACTTGTGTATCGGAGGCATTACCCAGGGGGTAATGCGTTTGGATAGTCAATTGGCTTTATATGGATTTTACGGATGTGAATTGAAACCAGACTTTTAATTAAATGGTTAGGCCTCGTAACTACAGATGGGTGTCATGAGAAAAAGATTTTACCAGGCGCAGCCGGCCCGTAGGTGTCTGTAACCCTACAGACGAGAGGGAACGAATTAAGGTCCAGATCGGTGGAACATCTGTAGTTACTACCCGATATTCTGAAACCGAGTGAACCAAATATTGTGTGATTGAATTTCATCTTGGCAATTCCTGAATTGTGATTTCATTTGGATATATATGTTGTCGGATTTATGCATTCATTCATTTTTACAAATGGTTATAAATGGATGTGAATTTTATTTGTGTTTCATTTTGAATATAATCTGTGATTGCAAGTCCAGGGATTCTTTTGTGGCAATTATCGCACTGAGAATTCAATTCTCATCCCCTTTTTGGGTAAAATTTTCAGGTTCCGGTTTGGCGGATCCGAGAGAGGCACGAGGTCGGTAGGCCCTGGTTTCACCGCTGTATAGCTCGTCTGGTATGGTGACATTAGAGATTATGTATATAGTTATGTTTTGGTTGTATATATATATATTCTCTATGTCATTGTGTGATGCGTATCCATCGAGATACGGGTTTTGTATACTGTGACCTGACCAGTTGGGTTTTGAGATCTGTATATGTTATTTGTTTGTTTTGTTTGCGTGTTATGTTTCATTTTAAATCATATCGTAATTGCCTAGTAGGTATACGGGCAACCGTATGCCTACGGCAGGAGCACCTGTCGTGCCTCGTGGGCCTCGAGGTGTGACAGATGCCATGAAACAAAAATTCCTAAAATATTGGGAAGATGTACCTCTCTTGGCCGTTATCGCAAACTGCCTCAACCCGGCATACAAGAAGTATTACACGATCAAATTTATTGAAAGGTACAAAGAATATCTACATTTAGACAGACGGGGTGGAGGCATACGTGGATTCGAAGTTCGATGAGATGTTTCACATATACAGCTCAAGAATGAGTGGCAATCAGAACCTGTCTTCGTCCCATGCGGGCCCGAGGTATAAATAAAAATATACATGTATTTTTAATATTTATTATTTATAATATCTACATTATTTATCTGCTAATTTTTATTTTTATTTTTTAATAGTTCTACTTCTAGGAGCACTAGCAGTGGTGGATTGTTAGCAGATTTTCAGTTGGAGAGCCAACCGCACACATCCACAAATGAGATATTGAGCTATATGGCGATGCTCAATGAACCTGAAAATGTTGACGTCGTTGGGTGGTGGAGGAGGCATGCAAGGATCTATCCAATCCTGGCGATGATGGCCCGTGATATATTTGCCGTGCCGGTGTCAATCGTCCCTTCCGAAAGTTGTTTTAGTTCGGCAAACAGGATCCTCTCCGATAAACGCAGTAAGTTGGGTCCACATGTCTTTGAGAGACTTGTGTGCTTAAAAGACACTACTACAAAAAACGTCTTCCTACACTGCACCTTATACACGGATTTTCTCAATTTTATAAAAAAACGTGTATGAAATAAGATTTTTCCGTGTTCTAGGAATCCTACACGAATATTAACTTAAAAATTAGTGTCCGTGTGGAAATTAATCTTTTATACACGGATATTTCATTAAATATCCGTGTAGGAATGTTGAGAGAGCTACACGGATTTTTATTACAAAATCCGTGTAGGAATGAGTTATTGTACACGGATTATTGTTTAAATAACAGTGTAGAAAGGCTAGAGAGCTACACGGATTTTTACTAAAAAATCCGTGTAGGATAGCTAAAAAAAAAAAAGATTCAGCAACCTTTCTACACGGATTTTTAAAATCTGTGTAGAAAGGGTAGAGAGCTACACGGATTTATAGTGAAAAATCCGTGTAAAAATGTAGTTTTAGAATTTTGGTTATATAAGAAGACATTTTCCCTCCAACGCCGTTTTGATTTCAACTTATAGCACAACTGGAATCTTGAGATATCTTACTAAGGTTAGCCATGAATATATATATATATATATTTTTTCTTTATCTAATTTTCTGTTACTTATTATTGCTTATTTAGGTCATGTGTAATTATTATTGTTTATTTCTCTTTTATTTTTCTTTTCAGTTTTGTATGGTTTTCTTTTCAGTCATGCGCATGCCTCACGAAAAGGGGCGTAACTTTTGATCCGTCCGTCGGATCGGGCTGAAATTTTGACAGGAACTCCACAGCCCAAAATCGGATCAAAAAATAGATGGGAATCCATTTTTGCCATTTTACGGGCTCAGATTCGCGATCCGAGCCTTCCTTCATGGACTTTTGGTCCTTTCTTTATAATTTTAGATAATTTTAGAGTTTTTAGGGACTTTTATGTAATTTCTATTTTAGGGTTTGTATTTTAAACAGAAGCGATGTCTTTTAGTAACAGATTATAACTTCCTTCATGGACTTTTGGAAAAGACTATGTATATTCAATCTGAAATATATAATTACTGACTAGCAAAACTGGAGGCTAGCTAACAAAAAAAAAAAAAAAAAAAAATGGTTCAGCAACCTTCCTACACGGATTTTAAATAAAAATCCGTGTAGGAAACTAATTCTACACGGATTTTTACTTAAAAATCCGTGTAGGAATGTTCTTGAACCCGGTTTATTTATTTAATATTCTATTGAGGAGCTACACGGATTTTAACTAAATATCCGTGTAGGAAGGTATTCCTACACGGATATTTAGTTAAAATCCGTGTAGCTCTCTTGTTTTTCCAAACGGCTCTTTATTAATAATCCGTGTAGGATTAGTGTAGTCGTACACGGATAAATTATCCGTGTGTAAATGTGGACTTTTCTACACCCCAGAATCGCACACGTTTCCAAATCCGTGTAGCTCTCCAGTTATAATCCGTGTACAAACTGTTTTTTTGTAGTAGTGAGACTGGATTGATGCTGAAGAGCGCACACAACATCTGCCTCAACAACAATCATCACCCGAAGCCAACACTGAAGAGAGCAGTACTGGCGAGGCTAATTCAGATTCAGATGGTGCGGAAGAGAGCGAACAATGGTATAGGAATGCGAACTTCTAGTCTTCTAGATAAATAGCGTCGGTATATATTTCTAACATCTTTTATTTTTATGGTTATTTTTTAAATTATAAATTTCTAAACATTTCAATTAGTTTTTAAATTATTCATTTTAACGAAAAATTACTAACAAAAAAAAAGTTAGAACTCTGCCCATGTTATTTTACATAGCCGGTCCCAAGCCCCGGAATAAAAGAGGAGGGTAACTTTTATTTTTTAATCTATTGTTTTAAAATAAGAGCTTAATTATTTTTAAAGTAATTGATTTAAGAAATTTTTAATTTATATTTTATTATAACAAAAATTATCGAGTTACAACCATGTCAAATGAATTTAAATTGGCATGAATTTGGATTTATAATTTATTGGTTTTCAAAGAAAAAAACCGAAAAATAAACCGAAAAAAAAGAAAAAAAAACCGGAAAAAAAAAACAGAAAAAAAACGAAAAAAAAAAAATAATGCCCGCGGGCGCGGGCGCGGGCGTCGCGGACGCGCGGGCATGCGGGCGCGGGCATTATGCGGGCGGGCGTGAGTTTTGAAATTTTTGCACTGCGGCGCCCGTGCCCGCATGCTCGCGCGCCCGCGACGCCCGCGCCCGCATCCGCCCGCGCCCGCACCCGCGAGGCCCCGCCTGGCCCGCCTGTAGACCACTACTGTGAATTCATATCAATTTCTTTTTAGATCCGGACCGTTTGATGAGAATTCGGATTAATATTAGCACGGCTCAAATTTGTGCAGATTTTGATCGGACAGTCCAGATCTAAACATAAATATTATGTTACCTTAGGTAATATGAATTCACTCGACGTACAGTACTACTCCAGTACATTATAATAGATAAAGTAATAATTGTACGTGTCAGACAAGGATAATCATAAAAATAATAAAATAAGAACATTAATTATTAACTTGGCAATGGTTGGAGACTATAATAAAGAATTTTTTTTTCTAAGCAATTATTTGATTTGATTGTTCCCAAGGCCCATCATGATCTCATCTTTGGAATTTCAAAGTAGATGACAACAGACTATCAGGTCAATTACCACCTGATCTTTGCTCTGGAAATAATCTCGTGGCAATTATTGTATTTGATACAATTTTACTGGTAAGATAACATCTTCTCTCACGGATCACTACATGCTAAATAAGTAAATAGTATCCAATTGTACAAAAATAGATTTTCTGAACAGTTTCCATTAAAAATTTGGTCAATTGCTAATCTTGTTATGATAATGATCCATGACAACGAGTTCACCGGTGAACTCCCTAAAAAGCAACAGTTGAACCTTACTCTGCTTGAAATATATTACAATAATTTCACAGGTGAAATTCCATCATTTGTTGATCGACTTGTAGATTTTAAGGAATAAAATGACTTCTTATACGAGAAAACTCCCATCAACATGTACTAACTTCCCACAATCATAAGAGCCGTCCCTTACAACAACAAGATTACACGAACTTCTCTACATGAGTCACGTATCTCGACCAACTGTCGTTACGACTCCCTTTTACGGTGAGCGTTTGACAACACCACACGTATATATTTCTCATGCAATAAAACTGAATATCTCAGACACAAGACATTTACACTATGTAAATATTAATGAGGGTCTGTTCGGCCGCTCCACTGTTCTCACGGAAAAAAAAAAATTCAGTTGAACTGAATTTCTTTTTTCCACGTGAACATTGATTTTTAGTTCAATTCTCGTGCCCATGCCCATTCCCAATAATCTGCCGAACACAGGCGCTAACACAACATCCTTTATAATGTTCACATAAGGACATTCTAATATGTCATATACTATATATTATTCACCCAATATATATCCTTGAGATTAAAACCAATACACTATCTCTTGATTTGTGAAACCTTATCAATATTTAATCCTAACGTTAATCTTAATTGTATTTAGTGTTTCTTGCTAATTATAATAATTAAGAATATTTAGAGTTTTTTACTTATTTATGATATAGTGTTCCACAATCCAGAATCGTATTTCAGACTAACTATTAAGTAATGTAAAAGTCAAAGAGCAATTAAGTTGATCATATCAACCATTTATAAACAAAAACAAGAAACTACAGTTTGTTCTAGGACACTGACACTATTAAAGAAATGAAAAGGAAATGTGGGACCTACATGAGTATTTTATAAATTTTGTTTTTGAAGGAAAGGTATTTTGTTTGATTTTTTTCAAAAGGTAAGTTACTTAACATAAATAATGTTATAAATGTCCTTCAAACTTTTAGTTTGGAATAAATAAACCTAAATTTTTTATTTGTAAAAACATTGTTTCAGACTTCCTAATTCGTGACAATCACCCTAACTGCTAATCCAACATAACCACATTCTAGATAACTGCAACATTATGCAAAATACAAATCTGAAATTAATAATTAAAATCGAGATAACAAATTGCTGTAAGAATTTTCAAGACAAACACGTAACATTTAATGGAATATCATTTACTAACCCGAAGTAGTAGTTTGAATTACACTTTAATATGAAAATACATGTTCTCGAAATTTCTTTGTCATTTGATGGTTAATTTATTAAAACGACTAATTGATTGAATTTAAAATTTGTATCATATTAGATTAGAAAGTTATACCTTCGAAAGGTGAGAATTAAATTATTAAAGGTTAATAAATACACTATAAATATTATGGAAATGGTTAGTTGGTAGTTAATTCTTAAGAAAAGTAATAAAATTTTACAAATCAAGGATTTAGGTTTTGTGGCTGATTTTCAAAATTTGAAAACCCCAATGTTTATTAAAGAAGGAATCTTTAATTGGATAGGTGGACCCGCACCCACCCTTATCCCCTCTTTTCTTTTCTTCTTTCCTCACCGTTTATTCCTTCTCTCTTTCTTTCTCTCTCTTCCTATTTTGTTTGTTTTCTTCTCTTATCCCCTCTTATGTTTGGGTTTGTGTTAAGTGGTTGAAGATAATGCTTGTAGCGAGGAAGAAATTTGGGATTCAGAGAGTTAAGTAGGGAGGTGTAGTGTATATCTATTTTTTGAGGGAATGTAGTAACTCTATTAAAGAAGGTCAAAAGAGGAGTATGAAATGTGCTATTCTTCACAGAAATTGTAGTTACAATATTGAAAGAAATCGAAGAGGGGAAGTAAATTTGGCATTCTTCAGTAAGGTAAAGATTTGTTGATTGAGAGTAGGGGTGTCAATCATATACACTTTTAACCGTTTATCCTACCCATACCGTTTTTGATAAGGCGGATATGAATAAGGTTTTTTTTCTTTAGCTTATTGGGTATGAATGTGTTAGGATTTTTTTCATTAGTTACACATGTAAGGGTACGGGCAAAAACTATTTCGTGCCCAGTACCCTATATGGTAATTATATAAAATAAAATTATATGATAATGTTTGAGCAATAATTAGTGATGGTAAAATTTGTTTGCGTGATATTTTATATGATAGTGTTCGAACAATAATTAGTGCTGTACTTTTGTTATTCTGTTATTCGTATATGCTTTTTGTCATAGGAAAAAGGGTTAAACATATTATTTTTATTTGCATATTTTGTTATTTAGTTAAATAATTAGTTAGCACAATTAATTAGATATATGACATCTAATGTATAGCTGGTGTAAAGGAGACGGTCATAACATAGGGGAGAGAGGAAAGAGAGTCACAAGCAGAGATGGCGTCTAATTCTCGGAGAATTTCTTTAGATCGGAGACTATATGATGCAGCAAAGAATGGCAACATGGTTCGCTTACAAAATGTTCTTTTTCCCCAACCCTTACAAGTAGATGAGGAAGCTGAGGCAAGATACCTCTTATTAGGAGTTACCCATGGTGGAGATACAGCCCTACACATTGCTGCTCGCTTTGGCCAACTCCAGGTGGCTAGAGTGATTTGTCATATAAATGTATTTCTTTTGATGAAGGACAATGACAAGTCTGAGACACCTCTGCATTACGCCGCCAAAGCTGGGAAGTGCGACTTAGTCACCTACTTCATTGAACTCGCTAACTACCATCTTGTGCAGCGAAATATGCTGAGAAAGCGAAACAGAGATGGAGAGACTGTCTTATATCAGGCAATTCTTTACAAACATCCAGATGTTGTAGAGAAGTTCCGAAATGCAGATCATGAGAACCAAGTTTTTTCTCAACTGGTGAGCATCCCCAACAACGAAAACATATCTCCACTGTACCTGGCAATAATGCATGATCAAAGTGATATTGTTACTTCTTTGATCGCATCATTACGTGAGGTGGAGGACGTGCCGCCAGAAGCATATGCAGGACCAGATGGACAAACAGCTCTGCATGCTGCGGCTCTAAGACCTGGTAAAACTATGTGCAAATCATTTTTTATCTTTTAAGCTCAACTAATTAAGTTGTAGAATAGCGTGTGTGTATATGTATATTATCAAAAATATGAATATCTATATGCTGTTACAGGTGGTAGTTTTCAAGTTTTGTACGATAGAGATAGAATACGATTGAAGACAGTCACATTATGATTTGAATAATACTATTTTAACATGGTTTATTTTGATTAATTGCATAATATTTTATCCAAATTCACGTATATAATTTTATAATTACAAAAAATGCATTATGTTAATTAGAATTTGAAATAACAAATAAGTATCTCTTTGTCGATTCTTTTGAATACATATAACTAGAAGTTGTAAAATCCACCATGATATAAAATCGCTGATCCAACGGTTTCACTGTTCATTATGAGCCACCGTTGGATCAGCGATTTTCAAAGTGGCTTAATAAATAGTAAAAAAATTCCAAAAAATGTAAAATTTGGTCTCCAAGCACATTTCAATATGGAGAACACATCTAACGGTTTGGATCGGTTATTTGAACTTTGAAAATCACGATATGAGCACGAATTAAAAGGGGCCTTTTAATTTGCAATGCATAATAGCATCACTCTATATATATATATATATATAATATATATATATAATATATATATATATATATATATATATATATATATATATATATATATATATGTTTTTTTTATATATAAAAATAATAATATTTAAAACAAGTAAATAAATAAATATAATTTTCTTGTAATTATTATAAATAAAAGGACTTCGCTTATAAAGTTTCAAAATTAGATAACTAGCATCAACCGTTATAATGGCTAAATTAACCGTTATAACAGTTGATCCCAATTGACTGGTTTCAATGCATTTAGTAAGATCATTTACGAACTTAGCGTTAAATTGAATAGTTCATTTAATTCTTGGTGCTTGTCTTATCTATTAGGAATCAAAAAGATTAAAAAAAGATTCATTTAATAACCGCTTGTTTTATTAATTTTCTTGTTTTCAATTCTTATCATGCATGTACTCTCTCTCCTCTCGTCTCTTAAATAATGTTTAAAACCTCTCCATTTGGTGTCCCTCTCTCTCTTGCTTGTTCCGAGAAACAATGAAAATGTTTTTCCTTACAATGACATTATTTATTTCATTGTCATCGCTTATCAAATTCCAATTAACTATTGGATATTGCGGGTTAATTTATGGTCAGATGTTTTCGTAGTTTTGATCTAAGAATAACAGTCTCGAATTTTCGTAGTGGAGATTTTGTAAATCTCGCACAATAGAGATAGCATGCGTTTAAAATTAATAACATGACAATCGGGATAATATTATTTCAATTTGGTTTACACTACGATCCACTTAATTTTTTTCTAAATTTTTGTTCCAGGATATGATGTGAATAGTGTTTGACATGTATGTGCCTTTGTTTTTTTATTAAAGGGTCAGCATCTGTTCGAGAATTGATGAGAACTCGTACCACTACACTAAATCCACGGTTCACATGTAGGTGCCTTTATAATAGCTACTTTAAGATTTTTGTTTCACTTTGCATGCATACTCAATCGCTTCAGAAACTTGGAATATATTTTTTTACAAGGTTTTGAGACCTCAACTTATCAGGATTTCTCTTGAAATATGAATTAATTAATGTTGCCAGTACACAATTTGCTGTGATTGTGTATGATATATTTTCTATTCCTTACCCAGTATGTTGTGTCCGTGAAAAGCTCACTTGTAATAATTCAACAGTGTTTTTTCAGCAGTTACTAGACTGGAAACTAGAATTAGCAAAATCCACAGACACATCAGGCAACACAGCTCTTCACTGTGCAGCATCATCTGGCAATCTGGAAGCAGTAAGCGCGATACTGCAGAGAGAAATAACTTGTGCATACATGGCTGACTCCTCAGGATTATATCCTGTGCACATTGCAGTCAAGATGGGTTTTGTGCTAGTAGCGGCCATGCTCTTCGACCTATGTCCTGACTTGGACCAGTTACTTGATAATAATGGCAGAAACTTTGTTCATCTTGCAGTGGAAGAAAAAATATATGGCATTGTGCGGTGGATCTGCACAAAAACTGAACTTACAGAAGCAATGAATGCCCAGGATAACAACGGCGACACAGCGATGCATCTGGCTGTAAAAGCCGGACAATTAAATATATTTGCTCATATTCTGGCGACCGGAAAGGCACACTTATGTGTCACAAACAAGGACGGGTTCACACCTCTTGATCTTGCCATATCCAACGAGACAGCTGGCTTCTCCAGTGCGCAGGTGATCCATGCATGTCATCTCTCTCTAGATCTAATTATTTATTACTATTTGATTACCAGCCAGTCATCTACCTTTTCCACATAGCAAATAATTACATCAAAATAAGTGTTCCTATAACATGTTTCGAAATTAATTATGGAACACAGAATAATTAAAGAATGTGACTCTCCACTTATCTGGTATATATCCGTGGTCTACAATGAGCTCTGATTTTGGGCAAGTGTTGACGAAATTAAATGACCCATTTTTTAATTAAGAACCCAAAATTTTTTTTTAATAAAAATAACCTTAAAATAAACAAATTAAAATAACCAAGGGGACGGTTTGGGTCTACTACAATAATATATTTTTTTTTTCATATTCATTTTTTTTAGCGGACTACAATATTTATTTTTTTAGGAATCTTAATATTTTCACCTAAAAATGAAAAATAAAAAATGTTCAATTTTATAGCAAACAAAAATATTCAATCTTACAAATTGTTCTCAAATTTTTTTTAATATTTTCATTTAAAAATGGGAAATTTAAAATGTTCAATTAAATAGCAAACAAAAATGTTCAATCTTATACTATGTCCTCATTTTTTTAATATTTTAAATTAAAAAATAGGAAATGAAAAGTGTTCGATTTTACAACAAACAAAAATGTTAATTCCTATAATATGTCCTCAATTTTCTTTACCAACCCCATAAGCCAAAATAAAAATTTATAACAAGCATAGGGTCTTAATTATTTATTATTTTGTTTATTATTGCTCTAGGATAAAAAATCCAAAAAATGTTGTAAACAATATATTGTATTAAAATAGTAACTGAAATTCTAAAATTAAAAACTACATTTTTTTTTGAATTAGAGGGTTTGTCCCAAAGAAAATAAGAGAATGATTTGTTTATGTACCACATTGTTACTTTGAATAGTCTGCAATAATTTTAAATTATTTTAGAAACTCTATGTCTAAAAATTATTTACAAGTGTAAGATTGAACATTTTTGTTTGCTATAAAATTGAACAATTTTTATTTCTCATTTTTAAATGAAAATATTAAAAAAATTTAAGACATAGTGTAAAATTGAACATTTTTGTTTACTATAAAATTGAACAATTTTCATTTCTTATTTTTAAATGAAAATATTAAAAAAATGGAGGATAGTGTGTAAGATTGAATATTTTTGTTTGCTATAAAATTTAGTTTTTTTCATTTTTCATTTTTAGATAAAAATATTAAGATCCTAAAAAAAAAAACTATAGCAGATCAATACCGCCCCTTGGGGCAGTTTGGGTATTTTTAAAAAAATTTTATATTAAGATTATTTTTATTAATTCTTTTTTGGATTAATTATAAAAAATCAGCGAAAAGGACAAACAACTTAAGAGAAAAACAAGGGTTCTGGAAGTTACACATCAAACAACAAATGATGACTCATGAAACACGTGAGCAGCCGATGCAATTCATAGAGTATCTTAATCTTTTAGTTGAAAGATCTGTCAGTCGCGAGACATCATGTTAGATTATTTAATTTCGTTATTAAAAATAATGCAATTAAAAGTTGCTCTGGAATATAGATTTTCGAGAAATATTTATTTAATTTTAATGTACTTAACTGGATTGTGGATATCATTCTGGAACTCTTTTCCATCATCTTTTCATTGTTCTCTTGGTAGAACAAATTATCAATAAATAATGAAACAATTAAACTATCGGTACCTCTTTTCTTGGTGTATAAGGTCGGCTCGGCCTTACTTGTTGATCAGACTGTACCACATCATTGGTGCTTGCTTGAGGTCGATCATACAATGGCTTTTAGTATGTGTTTTAACACATTTTACTTTCTTATGCAGAACCCAGACCGCACGATGATTCGTATTCTTGAACAGATCAGATGTTGCCGGGGTATAAAGAGGAGGGATCATTTTGTATCAGAACATCGTCTGAAACGTGCCCAAATGGAAGAGAAAATGGTGGAGCAGTTTGATAGCATGGCCAAAACCAATGCCATTGGTGCCGTCCTAATCGCCTCAGCAGCATTTGCAGGAGCATTCAGTGTATCTGCAGCATATAGAGATATCAAGTCCTTTATTACCATGGTCGTTTTTGCATTTGTTTGCTCCATAGTGGCCACGTCTATAATTATGCAATCTGCCTTGACCTTTTTAGCTCCCATATACCGTCAGAATTACATCCGAATGTGCTATGGGTTGATCAAATTGGCAACAATGGCTTTTGTGGCTTCATTTGCAATTGGAGTATATATTGTACTCAGTCCAGTGTCCAAGTGGCTCGCATACCTAGTCTGTATCTCCCTTGCAGTTGTGCCTGTTTTAGTGCATCCACACCTCTGGCCAAATTGTTTGCTCATAGGGGCGCTAATCAAATATTTAGGATGGAAAGGACTTTGGTTTGGATGTTATAGTCTAAAATTCTTTATACATCAAATTTTGTTTAGCATCTTTGTTCTCTTAGTTTTGCTATGTAGTTTTGAGCCTGATCTAGTTGTCGTAGTGTTGCTTTATGGCACTGCAATAATCTTCTTCTTTGGGTTTTTCCTTTATTTCTCACATGTTAGGTACCTAATCCTGACAATTTGAGGTCAATTCAGGGACTCTTCGAAAATTGTGGAAGAGAGAAGGAAAGAAAGGGTAGAAAAAGATGGAGAGAATAGAGAGAGAGACAGTACAAAACTTAATTTATTGATTATAAAGATTGTTTGAATATTTATAGCTATTTCTTTTTCACTTGTCACTCTAGTTATTTTAAACACTATCAACTGTTTATCTCCTATTCTCTGATAAATTCACAACCCACAAGCATTCTATATGACGGGTACGCATAATTATTTTCTTTTGTATAGCTTATTTGGTATAGGTAAGGGTAAAAAAATTATTAGCATAACGGGTAAGGGTATGGATAAAATCTGTTTCTAATTTGTCCTGAACTGTTATCCAATATGGTAGTAAATAAAAATAAAAATTATAAAATTTAGTATATATAGATATATAATTATATGGAGATTATGAATAACATATTAGTAATTTTTAATTTATTACTTTTAATTGATTTTCTTTCGAATGTCTACTTAATATACCGTAAAAACAGCTGGACGTAAATAATAATTATTATCCTAACTAAATGTTCTTTATTTCTTTTCTGTACTTGTAACAGTTAGCTCGTAAACTCCAGTTCCGTTTCTAAATGATGACGTACTAAATTTGCTAATGTGAGTAATTTGGGGAGAGGGAGCGGGGAGGGTAGGAGTGTCAATGGGTATGATACGCATAAGCCGGGTGGAAGTATTTTCATAACCATACCAACTAAGAATAGACATTACTCATACTTTACTATTATACATTAAAAATTGATTTGACTCTATCCTATCCTTTCTGTTAAAATCATCCGGTAACGAAACAGTCAGGTGAATAACCAGTAATACTAATATAATATTTTTTTTATGTTTTACAAATTATATATCAAAAACTCAATCATTTCACGCATATGCAATCACATTACTAATAAAAATTTCAAAAAATAACTGTACATCAATTTCAACTAAATTATATTTTTTATAACAGTAAAATAATATATCTTTTTGGACAATTTAATTATTCAACTAAATTGAAGACATGCAAAAAAAGTCATATGTTTCACATTTTTCTTTTAACAAAAAAAATATTATATAACAAAATTACATCACTAATTATTGCTCAAACATTATCATATGAAATATCACGCAAATTAATTTTACTATCACTAATTATTTCTCAAGCATTATTATATAATTTTCCTATTAGGTATCAAGTAAGAAATGACACTTACCCATACCTTTACCTGTTAAGATTATGAAGAAAAAAACCTTACCCATACGAATACCCGATAAGCTAACAAAAAAAAAATACCCGTACCCTCCTTATCGAATATGGTACGGATATGATAAATGGTTGAGAGGGCATCATTGACACCCCTACGAGAGGGAGGGAAACAAAAAGTGGGGCCTAGATAAGTATTTTATTAACAAATTATTTAATGATTTATAAATAGAGGAGGGTTAAAATACACAATTGGTTTGTGTTCCAACTAAAGTTCACATCTTTATCTCTGTTTTCAAATTTGAAACAGTCGATCTGAATTGCTCAACACGATATCCATATTAAAATGTGCTTAGAGACCAAATTTAATACTTTTAGAAATTTTTTACTACTTGTTTAGATAGGTACAAAATCACTAGTTTTGGATGGTCCAGTAGGAGTATTGATATTGTACATATCTTAAAAAATAGTAAAAAAATTTCAAAAAGAAAATACAATTTTGGTATGTAAGCACATTTTAATATAGATATCATGTTGAGAGCTTCGAATCAACCATTTTAACTTTGAAACCGGAGATAAAGATGTGGGATATGATTAGAGACTTTGCACAAAACTAATGGTGCGTTTTAATCCTACTCTTAAAACTAATGGTGCTAGATTCGTTGATTTTTTCTCAACTATAGTCTAGAGAATCTTATTTAAGATAGATAATATCAATGTTTTATGTATCGATTTGTTTAAACCAACTAGTTTTTACGTTAGCGCCCGGATTGTCCCATAAATCTAATATAAATTTAATCGATTCCTCGATAAAAATAACTCTTGCGGAAATAGCGGAAGAGATAACGATTCTTGATTAACGAGATGCACATGCTTAGAACTGCCAGACAGTCCATTCTTCTAAGCCAATTAATTTAAATTCACAATTAACACTATTTGTTGAATCGATGTTATCCCTGGATAGTCAACTTACAGTATCGGAAACTTAATTGATACCCACTATCTTACATTTTTAAATAATTAATTAGCACAGTTAATTAGATAATGTCTAATACTCTAATGCAGTTGGTGTATGGGAGACAGTGGTAACGTAGGGGAGAGAGGAAGGAGAGTCACAAGCAGAGATGGCGTCTAATTCTCGGAGAATTTCTTTAGATCGGAGACTATATGATGCAGCAAAGAATGGCAACATGGTTCGCTTACAAAATGTTCTTTTTCCCCAACCCTTACAAGTAGATGAGGAAGCTGAGGCAAGATACCTCTTATTAGGAGTTACCCATGGTGGAGATACAGCCTTACATATTGCTGCTCGCTTTGGCCACCTCCAGGTGGCTATAGTGATTTGTCATATAAATGTATCTCTTCTGATGAAGGACAATGACAAGTCAGAGACACCCCTGCATTACGCCGCCAAAGCTGGGAAGGGCGACTTAGTGGCCTACTTCATTCACCTCGCTAACAGCATTATTGAGCTTGGTGATACATTGAGAAAGCGAAACAGAGATGGCGAGACTGCCTTATATCAGGCAATTCTTTACAAACATACACATGTTGTAGAGAACTTTCAAAATGCAATCGAGAACCTAGTTTTTTCTCAACTGGTGAGCATCCCCAACAACGAAAATATATCTCCACTGTACCTGGCAATAATCCATGGCCAACGTCGTACTGTTACTTCTTTGATCGGGTCATTACGTGAGGCTGAGGATGTGTCGCCAGAAGCATATGCAGGACCAGATGGACAAACAGCTCTGCATGCTGCGGCTCTAAGATATGGTAAAACTATGTGCAAATCATTTTTTTATCTTTTAAGCTCAACTAATTAAGTTGCAGAATAGCGTGTGTGTGTATATGTATATTATAAAAAATATGAATATCTATATGCTGTTACAGGTGGCAGTTTTCAAGTCTTGTACGAAAGAGATAGAATACGGTTGAAGACAGTCACATTATGATTTGAATAATACTATTTTAACTTGGTTTATTTTGATTAATTGCATAATATTTTATCCAAATTCACATATATAATTTCATAATTACAAAAAACTGCATTATGTTAATTAGAATTTGAAATAACAAATAAGTATCTCTTTGTTGATTTTTTTGAATACATATAACTAGAAGTTGTAAAATCCACCATGATATAAAAGTGTGAAAGAATATATATAGATTGTTAATTTCGAATTTTTATTCTGATAATCTTAAACTCATCTTTTGTTTTAATTCACAAGTATGCTCACCATATTTACTGATGACTCGTTAAAACTCCTAATTGACGGCCCCATTATTGTTGTCTGTTTTCACCGCATAATTTCATTGAATTTCAACTACGTACGTACTACAAACAATTTTGATTAATTAGTTGTCCGTCATGTGTTAACATCCAAAATACAAAACTAAAGATAAAAAATCATCATGAAGCAATGTTCTTCATATCTCCTGTTTAATCACTTCATCGATTTCAACTATATATATGTTTTTTATATATAAAAATAATAATATTTAAAAAAATAAATAAATATAATTTCTTGTAATTATTATAAATAAAAGGACTTCCCTTATAAAGTTTCAAAATTAGATTACTGGCATCAACCGTTATAATGGCTAAATCAACCGTTATAACAGTTGGTCCCAATTGACTGGTTTCAATGCATTAGTAAGATCATTTACGAACTTAGGGTTTAATTGAATAGTTCATTTAATTCTTGGTGCTTGTCTTATCTATTAGGAATAAAAAAGATTAAAAAAAGATTCATTTAATAACCGCTTGCTTTATTAATTTTCATGTTTTCAATTCTTATCATGCATGCACTCTCTCTCCTCTCGTCTCCTAAAAAATGTTTAAAACCTCTCCATTTGGTGTCCCTCTCTTGCTTGTTCCGAGAAACAAAGAAAATGTTTTACCTTACAATGACATTATTTATTTCATTGTCATCGCTTATTGAATTCCAATTAACTATTGGATATTGCGGGTTAATTTATGGTCAGATGTTTTCGTAGTTTTGATCTAAGAATAACAGTTTCGAATTTTCGTAGTAGAGATTTTGTAAGTCTCGCACAATAGAGACAACAAGCGTTTAAAATTAATAAGATGTGAATATTATTTCAATTTGGTTTAAACTACGATCCACTTAATTTTTTTTCTGAATTTTTGTTCCAGGATATGATGTGAATAAGTGTTTGACATGTATGCGCCTTTGTTTTTTATTAAAGGGTCAGCATCTATTCGAGAATTGAAGAATCCAACTAGGAGAGAGATGAGGACTCGTGCCACTACACTAAATCTGCAGTTCACATGTAGTTGCAGTTCACATGTAGGTGCCTTTATAGTAGCTAATTTAAGATTTTTGTTTCACTTTCCCTAGATGTATCCACAAGCATACTCAATCGCTTAAGAAACTTGGAATATATTTTTCACAAGGTTTTGGGACCTCAACTTATCAGGATTTTGTTGAAAATAATCCAAGTCATCAGGTGTCCCCACACGGCCCGCATGACTAGGGACACAGCCCGCATAGCTAGGGACACGGCCCGCATGGATAGGGACACGGCCCGTGTCCTGGCGCTAAATCTGTCCTTTGTTATAACTGTCTGTAAACACGTTTTTTTCTATTTTTGGTAAGTCCCTGTAATAGAGTTAGTGGGTGTAGTTGTAAGCCAATTATAGCACCAGAATTTTAGGGTAGTGGATGCTAAATTGGGATTATGTTCTAGTATTTATACTATGTCTCTTGTATGTGTAATTTGTCTAAGTTGAGTAATAAGAAATTATTGTGAGTTTTTTCTGTTATCTCAATTTATTCCCAACAAATTTGGTATCAGAGCCAAAGGTGAGAGATCAAGGCAGATCCGACCATGGCAGAGAACATGAATGTTTCGAATCCCTCGATTCCGCTGTTCAAGGGAGACAACTATGAGTTCTGGAGCATCAAGATTCGAACTTTGCTCAAGTCGCAAGGTCTATGGGAATTGGTAGAGAAGGGAGCACCGGCCCCTGATCCCACACCAACAGAAACAGTGAAGTGCGATGCAAAGGCGCTGTTTTTCATACAACAAGCCGTTGCTGACACAGTGTTCACAAAGATCGCAGCAGCGACATCGGCAAAGGAGGCATGGACAACCCTGCAAACCGCCTTCCGAGGAAATATGAAAGTTCTCGAGATAAGGCTACAAGGATTGAGAAGAGAGTTCGAGACGTTGAATATGAATCAAGGCGAATCTGTTCAAGCGTTTCTCACAAGAGTCACATCCACCGTCAACCAAATCAAGAGTTGTGGCGAGGATCTTACAGAAAAGATCGTAGTTATGAAGGTGCTTCGCAGCCTTACAGCAAAATTCGACCATGTCATGGCAGCAATCGAAGAGTCCAAGGATCCGTCCACATGCTCTTTCGACGAGTTGATGGGTTCGCTGCAAGCCCATGAAGTTCGACTTCTCAGATCTGAAGAGAAGGATGACTCTAAGGCATTCCTCACCAAAGGCAACTCAAGTAGAGGAGGAGGTCGCAGCGGTAGAGGTCGTGGAAGAGGCACGAGCAGTGGAGACAACCGTCAACAACAAGCAACAAAGAAGGATATCGAGTGCTACTATTGCCACAAGTTGGGTCATGTCAAGGCAGATTGCTACAAGAAGAAGAGGGAAGACGGACAAGGCAAGCAAGGCGTTGAATGTCATTATTGTCACAAATTCGGCCATGTGCAGGCTGATTGTTACAAGAAGAAACGTGAGGAAGAGCAAGCTAATGTTGCAGAGGAGAAAGGCAACAAAGAAGACACCAAAACCAAGCTCTTCATGACGAAAACTGCTGATGCGACCCGTACCATGCCTGACACGGCCCGCACCATGCCTGACACGGCCCGTGTCCAAAGCACACGGACCGTACAGGATACTGATGCAAGTCAAGTTTGGTTCCTAGACAGTGGGTGTTCTAATCACATGACCGGTTACAAGTATCTCTTCGAAGAATTGGACGAGTCATACAAGAAGCCTGTGAGACTTGGCAACGACAAACAAATTCAAGTTGAAGGAATCGGCAAGGTGCTGTCAAAACCGCAAGCAACACAAGGTATCTACACAATGCATACTTCATCCCACAACTTGCACAAAACCTCCTGAGCATCGGCCAAATGATGGAGAGCGGGTATACGATCAAATTCGAAGGCTGCACTTGCAAAATCGAGGATTCATCAACAAAGCATGTGATGGCAACCATCCAGAAGACTCAAAACAACCTATTTCCACTAGAAACAACCTCTGTTGATGATACTGCACTTGCAATGGTGGAAACTAATCAAAGCAAATTATGACATCTAAGATATGGGCACTTAAATATGAATGGTTTGAAGTTACTAAACCAGAAAAGTATGGTAATAGGTCTACCAGAGATAGATGAAGTTGGGTTATGCGAAGGGTGTGTACTTGGCAAACAATCAAAATTACCATTTCCGAAGGACCAATCTCTCCGTGCAACTCGAATACTTGAACTAGTGCATACCGACTTATGTGGACCCATGGAGACGAGTTCAATGGGAGGAAGCAAATATTTCATGCTATTCATCGACGACTACAGTAGATTGACATGGGTATTCTTCCTTACCTATAAGAGCGAAGCATTCAAGATGTTCAAGAAGTACAAAGCCATGACAGAAACTCAAACCGGCATGAAGCTGAAGGTGCTGAGATCGGATCGGGGTGGTGAGTATCAATCAAACGAATTCAAGAAATTCTGTGAACAAGAAGGCATTTTGCAGCAACTAACCACCCCCTGCACCCCCGATCAAAACGGTGTAGCCGAGCGAAAGAATTGAACTGTTGTTGACTTGACAAGAAGCATGCTGAGATCAAAAGGGATGCCAAACTCTTTTTGGGCAGAAGCCGTAGCCACTGCAGTATACATCCTCAACCTTTCTTCGACAAAGGCAGTCATGAACAAAACTCCGTATGAGGCGTGGTTTGGAATAAAACCAAATGTGAGTCACTTGCGAGTATTTGGATGCATTGCGTACACCCTAATCAGCTCACACAACCGAAAGAAGTTGGATGAAAAATCAGAAAAGTGCATATTCATAGGGTACTGTATTCAATTGAAGGGATACCGACTCTACAACCCTGAAACAAAGAAGACAATAGTCAGCCGCAACGTGACATTCGATGAAGATGCTAACTGGAGTTGGTCTATGGCAGAAATAAAAACAGATACGTACGAATATAATTTTACCACTATTCAATCCGTATCTAATCAGTTTGCATCCCTAATTCTATTGTCATTTGTCAGTCTGATAAAACTACAACAGGATGTGTCATGTTTTAATAGAATGGAGGGGAGAGATATATGCAATGCAAATGGATCAGTATCAGATTCTTTCTCAATCTTTATTGTCTATACAATTTCCTAGTTACCTTCCCCAAATTACATACTATTTCTTATTTAATAATAATGCACCACTTGCACTTGGAAAGTTGGAATCAGACAGAAGTGAAGAGCTAGCAAAAGCATGGGAAATAGGAAAGAGGGGAATGGACGGCTGAGATGAAGAAAGTACAGGCTGGCTGGACAATGGACAAATTGATATGCATGCATGCAACTAGGTATACTGTACTAGTAGTCTAAGATATAAATAAATAGATAAGATACAACAAGCTCATCACTTTTGTTTGTTTTCATTTCTTTTTTCTTTTATGATAAGGTGTGGAAGCTTCCTCTTCTCCTCTACTGTGAATTCATATCAATTTCTGTTTAGATCCGGACCGTTTGATGAGAATTCGGATTAATATTAGCACGGCTCAAATTTGTGCAGATTTTGATCGGACGGTCCAGATCTAAACATAAATATTATGTTACCTTCGGTAATATGAATTCCCTCTACGTACAGTACTACTCCAGTACATTATAATAGATAAAGTAATAATTGTACGTGTCAGACAAGGATAATCATAAAAATAATAGAACTAACATTATTTATTAACTTGGCAATTCTTGGAGACTATAATGTAGAATTTTTTTATAATAAGCAATTTCATTATTTTCTTTTAAGCAATTATTTGATTTGATTGATCCCAAGGCCCATCATTCCGCCTTTTTCTTAATAACCATAAAATTAATACAAATAACCATGATTTTTTTTCAAAACTAACCAAACCGCCCTCCGGGGGTCTACTACTTTTTTTTTATATATAAAATCTATTTTTTTTATAAATTGTTTGGAATTGTTAGAATTATTTGAAATTATTTTATTGATTTGAATTGTTAGAAATTATTAGAAATTAGGTACAAATTGTTAGAATTGTTTGATTGGAATTGTTAAAAATATTAGAATTGTTTAATTAGAATTGTTAGAATTGTTTGATTGGATTGGAATTGTTAGATATTGTTTGATTGAAATGGTTAGAAATTGTTTGATTGGAATTGTTAGAAATTGTTTGATTGGAATTGTTAGAAATTGATTGAAATTGTTAGAATTGTTTGGAGTTGTTAAAAATTATTATAAATTATGTATAAATTGTTTGTATGAATTAATAGGTAATTTTATTGATTGGAACTAGGTTATGAATTGATTGGGAAATTTATGAATTGATTGTGAATTGATGTGATTGAAGTTAGATTTTAAAAATTATTATTATTATTATTATTATTATTATTATTATGATCATCTCAATATTATTATTATTATTATTATTATTATTATTATTATTATTATTATTATTATTATTATTATTATTATTATTATTATCATCATCATCTCAATATTATTATTATTATTATTATTATTATTATTATTATTATCATTTCGGTTTGGCCAAGGTGTGTCATCGGTGTTTTTACAGTGGAACATCGATTTATTACTACCCTTGGTATTGGAAATTAAAGCATCGATGCATCACCGATGTTTTTGCAATGAAGCATCGATACATTTTTTCCGTCGCCGGCTCGGACAGAAAGCACCGGCGCATCATTAATGTTTTTGGCCGGAAGCATCATTTTTTTTTTTAACTTTAAACGGCCATAACTTTGGCTAGGAAAGTCGGATCGGCGCGTACGACCTCAATTCGTAAAGGGGGGAGGAGACGGTGGGGACTGGCACCTCGGGGTGTAACCCCAGGCATCTGACGAATCAGAATCACCAAAGAACGTTGTTTAGTGTCTCAAAAATTAAGTTTAAGATTTTTATCATCGGTAAACATATAACGACCTCTATGCAGCTAGACGTTGTATGTACTAGTGACAATATTGTACGTAGGATAGTAAAAGTCATAACTTGTATCAAATTTTAATGATTAGAAAGGATCGGGATAATTAAACACCTTACAGTACTACTTAGTTGCTTGTTTGTTTATTCATCCTAATCACATTAAAACAACTTGATCAACCTGAACTAGCTTGTGAAATTGTTAAAACTTAGTACCTAAAAAAAGTCGTTTAGTATTTTTCTTTTAATTTTTCTAGCTCGTCTCCGAGAATTTAATTTGACAATGACCATACTTTCTAAAATTGAGTATCTGGCATTTTGCATGTTCATACTATTCAAACTTCTCTTACAAAAATAAAAAAATAAAAAAAATAAAAATAGATAAACCGTCTCCTCGGGGGCGGTTTGCTCTGTAGAGTAGACCGCCCCCCCGGAGGGCGGTTTGGTTATGTTGTGAATTTTTTTCAGAAACCCGGTTATTTGTATTAATTTTATTAATTTTATGGTTACTAAAAAAAAGACGGCCCATCGTGATCTCAAATCTTAGCCCTCTTATTTATGGGCCCATATATACTTGCAAAATTATACACATCTGAGATCTCTCAATACAGGCCCATTTTCATAGCATTACTTTGCTCTTTTGTTTATCTATCTGTATCTGTTGCTCTGCTAGCCCAGATGTTGATATCAATCAATCATCTAATTAAACTGTGTAATTTGAGTACTAGTATGGTTTACTTATTTCACTGTGTAATTTGAGTAGAATTGGGGTGTTCTTAAGTTCATCAATTTTTTGTAAACTTAACTTTAAAATATACCTATGACAAAAAAATGCAAGCTGTTAAAATCAATCTACTTCACAAGTGAGGTGCTTAAAATGTCAAATTTATAAATTTGTGAATTAATTTAGTAGGAAATCAAACGATAAAGAAACGATGAAAAAATGAATGCCTTAAAACTAATTGATAAACCTTTATTTTCTGACTGCTTGACTTTATACTAAATCAAAATTCTCTAATTCATGAACATACCACTAGTAAAATATATAAAAATCAAAAGAAAGAAAACAAAAGGAAAGTTGTATTGACACTACTACAAAAAACGTCTTCCTACACTGCACCTTATACACGGATTTTCTCAATTTTATAAAAAAACGTGTATGAAATAAGATTTTTCCAGTGTTCTAGGAATCCTACACGAATATTAACTTAAAAATCAGTGTCCGTGTGGAAATTAATCTTTTATATACGGATATTTCATTAAATATCCGTGTAGGAATAGTGAGAGAGCTACACGGATTTTCAGTTACAAATCCGTGTAGGAAGGGTGATTCTTCATCTTCCTACACGGATATTCAACTAAATATCCGTGTAGGATAGCCCACGGATGTGAAATTTTATTAAATGTTACCCAAATATTTTATTATATTATGTCATATTCCTACACGGATATGTAGTTAAATATCCGTGTAGGATTTCCCTTTTTTTATTTTTTTAAATATAATATACTTTCAATTTCATATTTTGTTATTATTTAAATATAAAAATGAACATGTTTTCATTGCTGTGAAGCTCTTTAAATATTCATTCTTATAAATTAAGAAATTTATTCATTTAGATATGAACTTTGTAAATATTAATTTCTTTATAATTTATGTATTCATTCTTGTACACTATTTTACAAATAAAAATATTCATCACTGTGTTAGAAATATTAAATATTAACAAATTTAAAATTGTACAATTAATACATAAAATAAATACATAAGAACAAAAATGGAAACAAGTAAACTTTCATATATTACTACTGATATAAATATTACAAAAGTTACCCAAAAATTGATATAATAAAACAAAAAAAAAACTCCTACAATAACAAAAAAAAAAGAAACTCTAAACAACAGATTTTTTCTTTGTGCGACGAATGTAGGGCTTTGGTGGTGGATGGCCCCCGGGGGCTGCGACGTGGGCGAGTTGGCCATGGTGGCCATGGCCAACTTCTGGGGATAACTTGGTGGTGGTCGTTCGTAACCGGGTGGGATCCAAGGCACTGGCTTGAAGTCCTCTGGAATTGGTGGTAGTGCCTCAATAGGATGTTCTTCATCGACATTTGACATTTTTTCACTTAGAGAAATTAAGATATGTTTAAGAGGAACCAATTCGGAAGATATATAGGGATTAAGGTGACTCTTCGTTTTTCTGTGTTTATTTTCGGTATATTCAATATTAAATTTGTAATTAATTACATAGGGCGCGCATGTTTTGAAATAAATATGCATGTCCCTGGCAAGAAGTTGTACCGATCTTTTCCTACACGGATAGTTACGTAAATATTCGTGTTGAAAGACTATTCCTACACGGATATTTAATAAAAACCGTGTAGGAAAAGAGGAGAGCTACACGGATATGTATTTAAATATCCGTGTAGGATACCTATTGCATACGGATTTGTAATAAAAATCCGTGTAGGAAACCTTGCACATGAATCATTGCCCACTAGATTATATCTTCCGAAATTTTGTAAGTCCCCAGTTCACTTCTTCTTCCTCTGATTTTAAAATTCTTCCAAGTCCGAGTTCAAAACCCTCACCTCTGGTCCGCTGCACTTTCTCTTCTCTCTTCTCTTTGTCTCTCTCTCTCTTTCTTTTGTCAGGGTTTAGGTGGTGTGTGCGCCTCCATTGCTGCCTCTCTCTCTTTCTTTTGTCAGTTCACTTCTTCCTCTAATTTTGTTTGAAGACTTTTGGTAATTTACATAGAATCCAACTGCCTCTAAGGTACCTCTCTTGTTACTAACTCAAATTATAATTGTAGTATAACCGGAGACAAGCTGTTTACTCACCCAAGCAAGTCGACGAAGTGAGAGAGATGTGGGCAAGGTGGTTTATTTCCCAATTTTGTACTCCACAATATGGATTCGTATAAATTAATTTGTGTAATTATTAAATTTGAATTGTTATGTTGTTTTGGCAATTTCTATCTGTTTTGGGTTAAAAAAACATTATGATATTATATATAATGGCTAGCAAAAGTGGAGGCTAGCCAAAAATAGAAAAAAATACAAAAAAAAGAAAATTGTACACGGATATTTGAAAAAATCCGTGTAGGATGTGTTAAAAATAAAAATTGATTTAGGATCTTCCTACACGGATTTGTACTAAAAAAAACCGTGTAGGAATATATTTCATACACGGTTTTTTGTTAAAAAACCGTGTAGCTCCATACCCTAGCTACACGGATCTTGAGTAGAAAATCCGTGTAGGAATATATTTCATACACGGTTTTTTGTTAAAAAACCGTGTAGCTCCATACCCTAGCTACACGGATCTTGAGTAGAAAATCCGTGTAGGATTAGTGTAATCGTACACGTATAAATTATCCGTGTGTAAATGGTGGACTTTCCTACACCCCAGTATCGCACACGTTTCCAAATCCGTGTAGCTCTCCAGTTAAAGGCCGTGTACAAACTGTTTTTTTGTAGTAGTGTGAATCAAATGCAAGGACAATGGCAGCTGAAAATGAATATTCTATTTCCATACTTAATGATACAAAAAATAAAAACAAAATAGAGATGCCAATCAATCTATTGTTTAAACTATCATGAAAATCCAAATATAGAGCTTGATGACATGTATTTAGGACCTAGCTAGGCTGATATTGGGGTACTCATTTTCACAGCTATGATTTTAATTTTCGCAGATATGTGGTTAGAGAAAAAATAATTTTGGATCAAATTGCCCATGGAAACAATAGAGCTGGATTTCTTTACCATCGGACATAATGAAATATTTATGCTACTCGATTTCAAATATGTTAAGATGAGAAGGCTATCATGATGTATGATGTGGATCACCAACATTTATTTCCTAGATGGAAATTTATAGAGGTTCTTTGCTTTTACAGTTGAGCAAAAAAAATAGTCGCAATTGTCAAGTTCACAATTTTGTTTCAATATTCCAAACAACCAGATTATTTAGAATTTCTCAAGTTTCAAACTCAAACTCAACAATGGTAATTCAATATTTTTTAATTAATTTTATTTTTCAAACAGTTTGAAATTGTTTCTCTTTTATTTTTGTAAATACAAAATTACATGATAGAAGTATAATTGTAATTTGTAACAATAAAATTACAGTTAAAAAAATTATTTTATGTATTCTTTTGTTTGCTAGATGGATATTGATGAGTCGGCAATTTCATTCGAAAATGAGGCCGAAAAACTTGAATTACTCAATTTTAAGTACGAATTACTTAATTAATGGTGTTAGAGAATTTTACTCAGCTATAGGATACACATTATTTGCAATTCAAAGTTAAAAGAGATATGTGGTTTTACAATGTGATAGAGGTGGTCAATATCGTGATACATGCGATGTGCCTTTAGATGAAAGAGAAAAAAACTCTGGAACATGTCGGATCAATTGTCCTTTAAAAAATAGGGGTAAATGGACAGATGAAGGAATTTGGATAATTAAAATTTGTAACTTATCGCACAACTGTTAAGCATCTGCTGATATCTCTGGCCATCCTTCTCTTCAACAGCTATCACAAGAAGATATCAATAGTGTTGACCACATGACTCAATCTGGAATACCACCTAGACAAATTATCTTTTCTTTATGCCAAAATAACCCGAAGCTCAAAGCTATTTCTACAACATTATATAATGTGAACGCAGATATTCGTAGAGAAAAGTTATGTGGTCTAACAATGATTCAAGCTTTACTTAAAGAACTAGGAGAATGTCGGTTTGAGTATTACACAATGAAAGTGATACTCTTACACATCCTTTTTTTTATCCATCCTATGTCAATCACTCTGGTTAAGAATTTCTCGAGTGTTTTTATTATGGATTGTAACTATAAAACAAATAGGTATAAAATGCCATTACTTAATAATGTTGGGGTCTCATGCTTTAACACATCTTTTATGTTGGTTGTGCATTTCTAAAGAATGAAAGAAAAGAATATTTCATACGGACACTAAACATGTTAAATAAAGTTCTTCCAAAAGAGACTCCACCTTCGGTTACAATGTCAGATAGGCAACAAGCATTTGTAAATGCAGTAAATGTGGTATTTTCAGCTACTACACATTTAGTGTGTGTGTGGCATACTGAAAAGAACTTGTCATTGTCTAAAATATATCAATTACAAAGAGAATTATGATATATTTCTATATATCTAGAAGCAGAATTTAATCAAAGTTGGTTGAAACTTCAGTCACTTTATAAAGATAAAAAAGTTGCGCTAGATTACATAATAAAAGTATAATTTAGTTTTCAATTTGTTTATATGAACATTATTTTATTGTTTATATGAACATAATAAAGGTACAATTTGTTTATTTTATTCATGTGTGATTTTATTTATGCAGCTGCATGGTTTCAAATTTAATTTTCTAATTCGATAATATTATAATATGATTGGAACCTTACATTTACTACCATTGAAAGAAAAAATTATTGGAGCATGGACAGATAAGTGCTTACATCTATAGGCAATCATGCATCTTCAAGAGCCGAAAGGGCACATGCGAAATTAAAAATGTATTTGCAAGCTTTCTTTACCCAATGTGAAATGGGCACAAGATGAAACCGGTGAGCCCTTTACAAACCTTAAGGAAGTCCCACTTTACAAACCTTAAGGAAGTCACACGTTCCGAGCACACTAATAGATTCAAGTATAAGAAGTGAACACACACGGCTCAAAAAGGAGAAGCGAACACTCAAGGCTTTAGAGTTTGAATAAACAAAAGATCTCTCACAAATCACTCTAATTCTTACAATAGATTGAGTATGGTGGAGTAGATTATCAGCTGAAGATATTGACATATAGCAGTTTTTGATTCGCCCAGCGCACATATAGTAGAGTCAAAATAGCGCTCATATAATTTGTATGCTGCATTTACCAAACGTTGCTCTATCAATATATTATAAAATGACCAGTTATTGAAAACGGCCTAAAAAAATTAAGATTATTCGACATTTACAATATATTATTTAATGATTTCATTAGAAAAAAAAAGTATAGTTGAAATTTGAAAATAAAATTGTCATTTTGATGAGAAACATGACATTAAATCTTTGCGGAGAGGATTTCAAACTGAGGTAGCAATGCATAAATGAATGATTCAAGCATTCAGATATATTCTACATCTCACAATCTATTATATTAGATTTAAAAATCAAATTTTATAATTGTAGTAATTCTTTTAATGCTTTGATACGTACAGAAAAAAATAATTTTAATTGGATGATCTACCATTCTTAACAAAAATTCTTTTTAACAGAATTATTCGATCATGCTAAATTTTAAATTATATCAAATATACAGAGTCGAACCTGAATTTATGGAGATACATCAATTTGAATAAAATGATTGAGAATTAAATATTAGTCCTTAAGAATCTTGTGTTAAGTTAAATATGAAGATTACCATTTAAGATTAGAGCAAATCAAACAAGATATATATATATATATATATATATATATATATATATATATATATATATATATATATCATATGAGAATTGGTATTAATGACTATGTGTTCCTCATATTATTTTTTTTATGTACAGTTGTTTGGTCAAACAATTTTTATTTTTTATTTTTTTCAAATATTATTAAATCTCCAATTTATCTAAGTAAATTGTAATTAATTTTTCAACCGTCCACATGAGCTGGAAAAATAAAAGGCTAATTTATTTTACAGTAATATACCGAAATGAATCAATCAATACAAAGGTTGGTAGAAAGTAAGCTCAATAGCATTATATGAGTGAAATTTTAAATTGAGGTCATATTACTTTCATTTATTATTTATTTATTTTTATTTTTTTGCTATAATTGTATGTACATATAACAAAAAGAACAAGATTCATATTTTAGTTTTAGTATTGTGACCAAAATTGCAATTTCCAATATAGGATATGAGAATTTTGGAATTTTGTATAAATTCAGAGGAATTTCCAAAATGGTCGCACAAAGAATTATAGAAAAACAAAAAAAAAATGAACAAAGAGTTAAGGATTCAGTTGTTGCCCAAGTTATTATTTTAGAATTCCATGTGATTGTTGTTTTAATCAGGTACCAAAATTACATGTGACAGTTGTGGGATCCATGAATCAGTGACTGCTGCTGGCTCTTGGTATTGCTGTTTTCTCGGCCCAAGCCCACTAATTGCGGTCCGTCTCTCTTGTTATAATTGAAGGGTTCGATAATAATATGAACTTGTAAGAATTTGGGTTGGTAAAAGAGATTGTAGCTTGGTTGAGACTGGCTAAGAAAAATATTGTAATTAGCTTGTTACAAGAAGATGTAATTTTTTTCTTTTTTAAATATTTCACTATTACTCATTGTACCCAAAATATATGAAAGGATGAATCTTATTGTAAAAAAAAAAAAAAAAAAGAACGACAAATTTTTTTTTTGACTTGTTGTCCATGCACAGCTAATAGCAAGATCAAGTTGTTAACAAACCGATAGTAAAAAGCTACTGGACCATTGGAAACAACGATTTTCAAATCATATTTATGTAAAAACATTAAAAAAAATGTAAAATTTGGTTTCAAAGAACATTTTAATATAAAAATCAAGTTGAACAGTTTGGATCGACTGTTTGGGCTTTGAAAATCGCAAAACCGAAGAAATCATTTTGATCTTAGCCAGTCTCTCTCTCTATATGCATGTACATTTGTATATATTAATTTACATTAACAAACAAAATGATTACATTATTCAAACAAGATTCTAGGCATGTCCATCCCACAAATAGGCTGAAGTTCACACAATGAAAAATGAATTAAATTGCAAAACTACATATATAAACGTATCTTAGCTCAAACAAGTCAAAAGATAGTAAAGAAGAAACTTTGCAACCTTAATTGTATCATTCTTACTATAACACACATAACAAAATATAATTAAGAGCACTAATTATTGCTCAACAGTAACACATGCATATATACATATATGCAGTATTGCTGTCAGAATAAGTTGTCAAATTTCGTACGTCATGCCAACTTTAAGAATTTGGTCCCTCGGGATAAGCAATGCCTTCTCTCCTTGCCTAGAGTTCATCTTTATGAAATTGTAAACATAATTCACAATTATCTTCTTGAAGATACCTGAGTTATGCTCTGCTCTCACTTCGGTCTCACCCAGCAGGTACACCACTCCATTTGCCAACTCTTGTTCATATATCTGGTTGTCTTCTTGTATTATGTTCTGAGGTTCACTGATCTGGTCATCAAGTTTTTCTTCAACGTGTTCTGCAGATTGTGCCTCTGGCCTGAATCTAATATTTTCATTATTATTGATCAGCTGCGATTGGGTTGTTTGTGCAAACATATCAGTTTCATCATGCTCAAAGGATTTCAGTTCTTCTATGAGGGAAGCAGCAAATGCATTTGCGTCTTCCTTTTTATCATTGTATCCATACCTCGCAACACACCGAAACAACCTTTGTTCTTTTGGTTCAACTCGTCTAAAAATAAACCTCTCTCCACTACTCACATAAGGGATTGGCAAGGTCTTTACTGAGATAAAAACGAGAACTGAATGAATGTAAGGTACTTTCTCCACGAGATGCGCGAATATAGGTGGTACACCTTGTACAAGTTCGGAGTAAAGAAACCCGATTCCAGGTATTCTTCCTCTGATGCGCCTTGTGGTTAATTCTTCTAGTTTTTCCTTGGAAACCATGTGAGTTAGCTCATACCAGTATCTCTTCACGTGTACGTAGTGCCAAATTCCCATGAGTGTCATCAAGACAGCCGCAACAGCTATAGGAAAGTAGCCTCCATCTTTGAATTTGTAAAAGGCGGAAGAGAGAAAGATGAGTTCTGTTGTGCCGAATATTATGAAGAATAATATGATCCAGAAAATTGATGTTTTCCAGATCAGAAGCATTACTAATGCTAGAAAGATGGTTGTTATGAACATGACGGTAGTAACTGCAATTCCTGAGAAAAAAAAAATTATGAATAAGAAACATCTCATGTTACATTGCATGTTTCAGTTAACTTTTTCTGGTTGACCTGAAAAAGAACAAGAATACAAGATCTTTGAACTTTCAATACATTAGAATTACTTGAGCTCTCAATGATTCAAAATGGAGTCAGATATTGAGTTCTATAAGATCTCTAGTAATTGACATGTTGTATGTCATAAAATAATTCTCAGTAAACAAATTTTGAAATGTATTAGATTTCATTCTTCTTTATATAGATGAAATTCAATAAATAACCTGTATTAATTAGAGTGGTTTCTTCCAAAATTCATGTCATCATATATAAGTGAATTAATTTATATAAAAAACAGTAAGGCTATCATAATAAACTGATGGCTTAATATTTCAGATTGAACAGCATATATATATATATATATATATATATATATATATCAATCTATAACGTGCTCCACTAAATCAACCATATGTTTCTGGCCTTGAACTCTTTTCAACTCCATTTTCATGCGTAAGAATAAAAATATATATTATTTTTCTTTGTACCATAAGCATGGCCAATCCTCTCCGTGTCTTTGAATGCAAAGGTCAATATCACACAAAGTAGTCCAATTGCAAAGTTTACTTCTGGGATGTATACTTGCCCTTCATATTTCTTCGAAGTGTGCAATACTTTCACTCGAGGGAAGCATCCCAAAGTCTGTGACTGTGATATGATCGCAAATGCTCCAGATATCATGGCTTGACTTGCAATAATTGCCGCTCCCACTGATACTATAAAGGTTGGCCAGAACAGTGGACCTAGGTATATATACATATGAAAAATGATCAGTAAAGAAAATTAAGGATTAAGGATTTCAATTTTGAAATTTAATATAATTTTATATGTATCGGTCTTACTTGGAATAGATTTGTAGTAAGTACTGGCGACATCTTCTGGGTGTTTTCTAAGATAAGCAGCTTGGCCTATATAAGCCAATGATACAGCCGGAAACAAAGCACAGCCAAAGCCAATCTGAATTTCAATTCAAAATATATCAATAGTGCTAATGATACAAATTTAGGTTGTTATCTCCTAATCAGAAATAGAAGAACAAAAGAAATGAAAAAAAAATGTGGATTTTGAGGATAACATCAGAGAATAAATACACACACACACATATTACCTGGATAGCTCGGACACTAAAGTGGCCTAAATCAGCAAACATAGCCTCCGTTCCTGCACACAAAACACATGCACTCTTAGCTTAAAAAGACCCTTTATATTAAGTAATTAAGCTAAGAAACTTGCTCTTTATGATTAAATTTTTATTACCTGTATAGCATAGGAGAACACCTCCAAGTGAGATCCATCCTTGCTTCCCATTTCTGCTGAAGTAGTCTACAATGTACTTCGGATTGAATGCCCGTAAAACTCCGATATCATAATGTATAAGGTTATATAACCCGATGCCACCAATAAAAAGAAAGTACAAAGAAACAATTGGAGCAAACGAGTAACCAACTCTGTCTGTACCAAATCTTTGGACTGCAAAAAGGATTACAAATATGGCTGCAGATATCCAGTCTATTTGATCTGTGTTCAAATTTAAGGAAGAGTAAGTCATTACAATGATCATAAAAATCAATATCAATAGAATAAATTTTTAAAAGATTTGAACTCCTCTGTCATACTTGTTGTTAAATTAACTTTCTCAGTTAGCCCACCTCCTACAGCAGATATAACTGCAAAAACCAAAGATATTCATTAATTGAAGCAATGAGGTAAACAACAGTTAATTTAATATCTCTATTTCTACTGTCTAATACTCATCATCTGTTTATATTGGCCTTTATCAGAAAAATTAGAATGCATCTGTGTTGTCTAAAGATGCACAGAAGTGAATTAAGCAAACACATATATTCAGGAAGATAAATTGATAAGGTGAACACTGAAAGTAAACATTGAACATGCGTAATAACTAAGAGCTCCAATGTAAATTATACTCCACAGCTTGAATTTCGAACAAGACGTAATATCGAAAAGAAATTATGGAATCATGCAATTAAGATGGCAGGATAAGATAATTTAACTTAAAACTAGCAAAAACAAGTATTAACTAGAATTTCAAGATCATGATTCCCGAAAAGTTTAATTACCAGAGATTAGAGGGGTTAGTACACCATCACCCATAACCAAGGAGGTGGCAAATATTGTGCAGCTGAAAAGCAAGATCTTTGCAACTATGCTATTTTCTAGCTTTTGCTTGAGCCAGTGTGCCCTCTTTAGCTCTGGTGTCAGCCCTTCCAAATGGTAATTTGATACCAGTGCATCTTCTGCCTGTTGGTTTGGTACCAGGCTGATCTTTGCGTACCTTGAGATCAGCGAGTACAATGCAAATGTTCCACCTACATATTAAAGTTCTTTATTTTTATGCTTCTTAATTTATGCATGAAGAAAAAGTTACATAACATAACCTTCCTTTGATGGTGAAAAACATATTAGATCTATCTTTCTTATTACCCTTTTTATTAAATAATTTGATTATACAATAGAACTGAAAATAAAATAATGAATGAATGAATTAATTGTGGGAAAAGAAAACCTTACCATCACCATTGTCGTTAGCCCATAAAACTATCATGCAATACTTCAACAAAGGAAGGAGAATAAGACTGTAGATAATTAAGGATAGAACTCCTAAGATGTCATCTTTATGTTTGATTCCGTCGGTAAAAGTACTGGCATACACATAGAGAGGTGATGTGCCAATATCTCCATACACAATACCGATAGACTGGAACGCCAAACTTATTGTTCTTGCCCAATCATCCTATTTTGCAGTTATAAAATAATAATATAAACAACCTAATAATGAAGGAAATTAATGAAGATGGATTGATTGATACAGCCGCCTTCATACTGGCAAGATTCAATACTGCTTTGGCGTTTTACCAATCTTGTCAGAAATTTTTGTGTTAATCTAGTTCCATTTTTTTCTCCTTTTAAATAATTTAATAAAAAAAAAGGTTCACAAGTCCGCTATTCCTGTATTAAACTTGATTACTTGGGTTAATTGTTGGGCCATTTGCTCTGATTGCTATGGTTTCTTTCTTTAATTTGTTTTGCTCAATACATAACTACAATTAAAATATCTATATATCCTCATTGTTTTGGCATCAAACCAAGAATTAATATGTCTTTTTCTAAACATTTGTACACAATCAAAACTAGAAACCATGGCAGAAAAAACTATATTATACATACATTGGCACCATGGTGTCCTGCATAAGTAACTTTCTCTGCATCATGGAACAATGAGTCGTGTCGAGGTAGCCTTCTCTTTGATTGGTTTCTTGACACTTGCACCGACTCCATCGTCTCAACTTCAGTTGACATTTTCGAAGTATAAGTTTACAAATGAGAGAATGGTGCTCTCACTGTAGAGATGACATGCCTTTGCTGTGTTTTAATTAGATATTTATAGACAAATCAATAGTGTTTAGGTTGTCTAGTACTAGGTTGGTCAATGCATCCAATTTTATAGTTCAATTATTGATCTGAAATTGATATTTATTGCAACCTTCAATTTAATCAATAACATAATAAACCGTTGCTTTCCGCTAGGGAAAATTCTTTACCTTCAATTTAGTCAATGAAACATTATTGATTTTGATACACCTCTATATTGAATTTGGAGAACAAGCTGACGGCATTATAAACTTCGTATGTTCATATCACAATCTGCAAAAACTATAGGCGCCTCTGCTTTGTACTATCAAAGAAAAGAATAAATTGAAGTACCTCAAGTTTCTCTCTCTATTTTTTTCCTCCTCTTTAACCAAATAATTATATCTATTTTGTACATTAATTGTTAAACGGACAAAAACCAGTGGAGGAGCCACATCAGTTTTACAAAAGTACATTTAAAACTAAAACATATATATTTGTGGAATATGCTATCCTTTATATCCTTCTACATGGCACATGTTAGCATTGCAAAAACCAGCATCCAAATCTCAAACACTATTGAATTTGTTCGATTTAATATCAGAATAAATATATTAGTTCAACAAAGAGGAAATATAACAGTAACTACTAAATAATTTCTATCGAAATAGCATTTAATTTGAAATATGACCTTGGATTGCTGTCAAATGTTCTGATAAAATAATAATATGTTCAAATTATGAATGAGCAAGCCCAAGAGTTGTGAATTTTCGAATGACAGGAAATAGTCGTGCCAGGAAATTAACATTACACCAAATTCTATTGAATTTAATTCACTTCAGATTGAATCCATCGGGTCAACTTTTTTCATTGTCAGGCTCAAAATTATTTGAAGTTCATATCATTTCAAGTTAAATCGGGTGAGAGGTCATATATATTTTAACAACTTTGAAATAAACCATCTATTTCAGATAAGTTAAATAACACGAAATATATATGTTATGAGTACTAGTCAACTTAAATACTGTCATATCAGTTTCTGGCGACATGCATGCATGTCGACTTTTGACTTGGCTAATTGCAGTTCTGACTTTGTAAATAAAACAAAAAGAAATTTTATTTTATAATTAATATGGAACAAGATGCCTAACTTGTCAAACTAGAGACGCTTCTTTAACATCAACCCAATTTCAATTTGGTTGGTTGAGAACAATAGCATCTGTCATTTAATTAACACAACATTACATTGCCCAATAGGACAATAGAGAAGAAGAAAAAGAAGAAGAGACACTACTAGAATCTGAGTTTTTTTTATCATAGAGAGGAAAATGACTTGTTGCATGGAGATACTCTTACAACAAGTCCGAAAAAATCATTTGTATGCACTACCCTTGCAACTGCACTCTTGTAACAAGCTTTGACACAAATAGTCAATATTTGTAAGACCGCCCATGCAAATACTTGCAAGCTTTTACATGAGACTTCCCTTGCAACAGTGGCGCATGCAAATATTTTGAGAGCTGACCCCGTTTCTAGTATTTGCAAGGCGATACAGCGTGGCCCCATCCGGTTATTTGCAAGGGGAGCAAACGTGGGTCCCACCTCACCATTTACAAGACTAGGGAACTTGGGTCCTACCTCACCATTTACAAGAATATCGCGCGTGGGTCCCACAAGACTAGGGAACGTGGGTCTCATCTGACTATTAGCATGGGAAGATTATTAGCTTATTACATGGCTGATTATTTTCAAAGATATGATTTACATTATTTGCATGCACTGCAGTTCATAATATTTGCGTGGATGTACCAAATTATATGATAACAGGAAATGGCTGCAAATCAGCATGCTCCAGTTCTACAATTCTCCCTCCCTGTACCAATTTGGTACCAGCGCAGTGCTATTTTACAATTTCCATTCATCAAGATTTACATAAAACAATTTGAAATATATGTAGAAAGCAACTAATAAACATTGACCAACATAGTATAGTCATCCTACATTTTCCCAAAATTTAAAAAGCAATAAAACAATATCGCTAATAAAAGACTTAAAAAAAGAGTATTATATTAACAAGTACTTGTAACTTACTTTCATACACTGATATTAATTTCAACAATCGAATTCAGAGCAACAAGAGCACTTTATTCCTCTTGTATTTCACTTGAGTTTTCATCTGAAATGTTGCAAATAACAAATATGAATTTTAACAACAACCATTACATTTGTAAACTTCTATCAAGTTTACTAACCTCAACAGATTTTTTGTAAATAACAAATATGCTTGCTTACTGTTGTTTTGATGGTTGATGCTTACTATTGTTGGATGATTTGTGCTTCAGATACATAATTGATCTAATATTTATCTAACTTAATTTGTACAAGCAATTATTGGAATAAGGGAATGAATTGACCACTCTCATTTCCTGACTAAGCAAAACCAGCAATTTATTGTTTTACAGGAGAGAGAAACACACAGGGCTCTCACTTAACTTTAACCATAACCAGTCAAAGATAATTTTTTTTTTTTTTTTACAAAAATAACTTTCCTTGATTGGAAAATTCAAGTACTTGCAATCAAATTGTCATCCCAAGATTCCCGATCAAAGACAACACGAAGGCTAGTCATGTAGTTTTCTGCATGAAAATAATTTTCTCATTTTATGTAAGAAATTACAAAGTAAAATGTTAAAACTAACACACAGAACGAATGCTGAAGTTATTCAACTCATTTAAAATACTACGAGAAAAAATAACAGTAAAAATAATATATGAAATTGAACTTACCCCCAATTATACAAAAAACTACTACTCTTCACAATGGCAAGGCAATATCCAACCGCATCACTCTATATGTGAAGACCAGTAACTTATATTAAGTTACGAAATTTATTTATACAATGAAACATGCAAGTACACAAATAGTACATATTGAATAAAATTTTGTTCCCATGTGGCTTCAGACCTAACTGAGAGAATTGTGCAAGAAGCACATGATATATTTAACAGTGTGGGAGCCTTTAGAGATTTATGGTGCAATACGGGGCTCTAACTTATGGCCTTTAGGACACTTGAAGGTCATAATAAAGATAACCACAATTGTTCTTCATTGTTCCATACAAAATTAATCAAAATCAAGTCTCTTAATAATTGCTTTGTCTTGACTTCAAGGGAAGTATCTTTGAATTTTCATGGCTTGATTTCAGTTTTATTTGGCCATGTGAAACGAAGATTTCATGTGATTAGCGCGCGCGTATGCGTCACTAACAGGCTTTATGAAACAATATGTAATTTGCAACTATCTGTAATTTGCAAATTTCTCAAATAACATGTGGTCATAGTTGTAGATATATAAGAAAATTAAGTCTCATTTGCAACTATGATAACGCATTTGATATTTGATTGCATACTCAACTTCCTGTTTTGCTTCAGATTGATAGTTTCTGGCATATCATCCTAATTTACTAGTTGGATTACAAATATTATATCATGGGTAAGATGCTTACACTATTCCAATTATAGCATCTGGTCGAGAGTAAGGGACTCGAATGAGGGCACAATGATTCCAATTATAGCATACGGCGTACATTTAAGCTCCGTTTGAACATCTAGACAAGGACTCGAATGGGGGTACAATTATAAAAAATTAACAGAGTATACCTTTGCAATAATATTATCTTGTTTCCGCTTTTCTTCTTTATTTCCTTTATCCACTGTACTTTTATGACACAACTTGTGTCTTAATTAATGAAATTTAGAAGCTTGAACCCTGTATTTCTCTCAAATTAAAAAAGCAGGGTGTTCTAGAACCAACTCTGCTGCTCTCCAAATAGGAAAACAGGATTCTGTTATTTCAAATCTAACAATTAATATGTGTTGATATTCGTACATGAAAAAATTTAACGGTTGGATTTGGAATAATAGGGTCCTGCTCTCCTATTAGGAGAAGAGCAACGGAGTCAGATCGGGTGTTCTTAAGTTAAACACACTACTACAAAAAACGTCTTCCTACACTGTACCTATACACGGATTTTCTCAATTTTATAAAAAAACGTGTATGAAATAAGATTTTTCCAGTGTTCTAGGAATCCTACACGAATATTAACTTAAAAATTAGTGTCCGTGTGGAAATTAATCTTTTATACACGGATATTTCATTAAATATCCGTGTAGGAATGTTCAGAGAGCTACACGGATTTTTATTACAAAATCCGTGTAGGAAGGGTTTATTGTACATGGATTATTGTTTAAATAACAGTGTAGAAAAGCTAGAGAGCTACACGGATTTTTACTAAAAAATCCGTGTAGGCTAGCTAAAAAAAAAAAAAAAAACGGTTCAGCAACCTTCCTACACGGATTTTTAAATAAAAATCCGTGTAGGATAGTTAAAAAAAAAAAAAAGATTCAGCAACCTTCCTACACGGATTTTTAAAATCCGTGTAGAAAGGCTAGAGAGCTACACGGATTTATAGTGAAAAATCCGTGTAAAAATGTAGTTTTAGGGTTTTGGTTATATAAGAAGGCATTTTCCCTCTAACGCCGTTTTGATTTCAACTCATAGCACAACTGGGATCTGAGATATTTGAAGTTGTTATTTTCTCCTCTCTATCTTACTAAGGTTAGCCATGAATATATATATATATATATTTTTCTTTATCTAATTTTCTGTTACTTATTATTGCTTAGTTAGATCATGTGTAATTATTATTGCTTATTTCTCTTTTATTTTTCTTTTCAGTTTTGTATGGTTTTCTTTTCAGTCCTGCGCATGCCTCACGAAAAGGGGCGTAACTTTTGATCCGTCCGTCGGATCGGGCTGAATTTTTGACAGGAACTCCACGAAAAGTTTTGTACGATTCGTTTCGCCCATGTTACGGGTTCAGATTCGCGATCCGAGTCTTCCTTCATGGACTTTTGGACTTTTTAGACTTTTGGACATTTTTTTTGCAAAATACTATGTATATTCAATCTGAAATATATAATTACTGACTAGCAAAACTGGAGGCCAGCTAAAAAAATAAATAAATAAAAAAAAAAATCAGCAACCTTCCTACACGGATTTTTAAATAAAAATCCGTGTAGGAAACAATTCTACACGGATTTTTACTTAAAAATCCGTGTAGGAATGTTACTGAACCCGGTTTATTTATTTAATATTCTATTGAGGAGAGCTACACGGATTTTAATTAAATATCCGTGTATGAATACTCTTCCTACACGGATTTTTAATAAAAAATCGTGTAGGAAGAAGTTTCATACATGGTTTTTTTTTACAAAACCGTGTAGCTCTGAGTATTTTCACACGGCTATTTAGTAAAAAATCCGTGTAGGATTAGTGTAACCGTACACGGATAAATGATGGACTTTTCTACACCCCAGGATTGCACACGTTGCCAAATCCGTGTAGCTCTCCAGTTAAAGTCCGTGTACAAACTGTATTTTTGTAGTAGTGACAAGTATATTGGTGAACTTAACTCTAAAATTTATGGGATTGACTTCCAATGATTAATTTAAACTGTTGAAATCCATCTATTTTACGAGTAATGCATCTACATAAAATAAATTTAGAATTATTTTAGTACAAAGTCAAGTATTAAAATTATAAGGATTCTCTAGTCCATATTGAAGGTCAATCCTTCCTGCATAAATTTAATATTCTTATGATATACATATATTTTAGGAATTTCAAACTATTTAATATCCATTAATATTTAGGACCCAGATAACTGTCCCCGCACCCCCATCCCCCCTCTATCCCCGTACTAAAAGACAAAAAAGTCCGCACTAAAAGACAATAAAGTCTGGCTCCGCGTAGTATTTAACATTTATATGTAGTGTATTTACAGTGCATCGAACAAGTATTTAACTCTATTCATTAGAGTATTAACTGTCTGTCCAACAGCGAAACAATATCTATCCCCACAAAAAATTAACATATCTGTCACGGCATCCCCGCACTAAAAGACAAAAAAATTATGTTCTGACATTTAATGGTTTATATTTCCTGCAGTATTTAACTTCAATCTTTAGTGTATTAATAGTGCATCGAACAAGTATTTAACTCTATTCATTGGAGTATTTAACCATCCGCGTCCAACAGCAACACAATCTTTGTCCCCGCAAAAAATGACAAAATAATTTGGTATCGCCCCGCCCATCAGTATTTTACTTTAGGAATGTTAGTATTTAACAATATGAACGTTAATATTTATCTTTAAAGTCAAAAGTATTAATCTCTAAAATTATAAATAAGTTGCATGGATTCTATTTAACATCATATATATTAGTATTTAACTTTATACACATCAGTATTTAACTTTAGAAACGTTAGTATTTAACATTATGAAAGTTAGTATTTATCTGATGAAATGACAAAAGAAAAAAATATAATATTTATTCAGATTAAGGAAAGAAATCAAATTTAATTAAGGTAGATCATTAATGTGGGGAATGATGTTAATTATGGTAGTTAATATGGAAAAAGTGAAGGGATGGAAATGGAATGTGGGAAGGATGTTAATTAAGGTAGTTAATTAATATGAGGAGGGTGTGGGGATAGTGGGGGGATGGAAGTGGGGTGATGGAAATAATTATTCTAATATTTAATATCCATTAAGATTTTCTTATCAAAATTTCGAACCTACCAATTCCAACATACGTAGCATTATATTTGTTAGAGTAAAGATTTTGTCCCCCACCATTTGGTCCCCTAAATGTCCCCCTAACTAACTTATCCATAAAGTACAATGGGGACCACTAACTAATTGGGGGAACACAATAATTACTTGGATGGACCACTTAAATTTGAACAAATTTACAACTGGTGCGCACATGTATGAACTTATGCGCGCAAGTATTCCTATATAATATATCAAGTATTCATACCTAAGATATTAAGTATTTAAACAAAAAAACTGAATATCAACTTTTTTTTCTCCATAGTCACACACCCATCTTTTACATATTTTTAGAAGTGGGTTTTTTTTCTCCGTTTAATATAATCAATATTTCTAACGATCTGCGAGGAATTTTGCAAATCTAAAACCACGAATATTTTTTACGTAATTTTCTCTTTCAAATGAGATCCATGATGAATACTTTCGGATTCTTCGTCATTCAAGTACTCATACATCGGCATGCAAGTATTCATACCTCGTCAAGCAAGTATTCATATCTAAGATATTAAGTATTTAAACAAAAAACTGGACATCAACTTTCTTTTCTATCTAGTCACACACCTTTTACATGTTTTTAGAAGTGGGTTTTTTTTTTCTCCGTTTAATCTAATTAATATTTCTAATGATCCGTGAGGAATTTTTCAAATCTAAAACCGCGAATATTTTCTACGTAATTTTCTCTTTCAAATGAGATCCATGATGAAGTATTTTCGGGTTCTTTGTCGTTCAAGTACTCATACCTCGGCATGCAAGTATTCATATCTCGTCGAGCAAGTATTCATACCTTGTAGTGTGAATACTTTCAATCTTATAGTGTGAATACTTATATTATTTTAGTAAGATTAATTTTATTGATTTTGTTATGCATACTTCCAATGTTCTAGTATGAATATTTTATATGCTTTAGTATGAATACTTTGCAATATGAATATTTTATAGTAATGATACTTTGAAAGTTATATTATGAATACTTTATATGTTTTAGTATTTATATTTTTTAAAGTTTATTCATTTGTGTATTATTTTGTAGGACATTAGACCTACTCTTTTATGAAATTATTCCATGCACGGGCAAATTTGTTCTCTAAACAATTTGAAATAACAAAATGACTCTTTATTGAGTAAGTATTAATACTTGACAATGTATGAATACTTGCTAGTTGAGTTATGAATACTTGCATGCCGAGATATAAGTACTTGAACGACGAAGAACCCGAAAGTACTTCATCATGGATCTCATTTGAAATAGAAAATTACGTAGAAAATATTCGTGGTTTTAGATTTGAAAAATTCCTCGCGGATCGTTAGAAATATTGATTAGATTAAACGGAGAAAAAAAGACCCACTTCTAAAAACATGTAAAAGGTGTGTGACTAGAGAGAAAAGAAAATTGATGTCCAGCTTTTTGTTTAAATACTTAACATCTTAGGTATGAATACTTGATATATTATATATGAATACTTGTGCGCATAAGTGTTCATATATGTGGCCGCCAGTTGTAATTTTTTTTCAAATTTAAGTGGTCCCCCAAGTAATTAATGTTGCTTTCAGTTAGTTAGTGGTCCCATTGTATTTTTTATGAATAAGTTAGTTAGGGGGACATTTAGGGGATAGAATGGAGGGGACTATTAGTCGTTCCCTATTTGTTAATAGAGCATAATCTTGTTCTCCGCAACCAAATTCTTTTGTTTTCTCTCAAAAGATAATTATTTAATGTTATTAGCTTTTTTATTCTTTATTCATATATATATATATAGTACTCCTAATTGGCCGTGATTTTTATTAATATCCAAAACTAAATAAAAATGCCAAATAATTTTATTAATATCCAGAATTAAGTAGAAAATGTCAAATGTCAAATGCCTTATTTTTGTTCTCTCATTTTGTCCTTTATTAAAAAAAAGTAGCACGTTTTCTAGTAAAAAAAAAGTAGCACGTTTTCTAGTAAAAAGGTTCAAATGCCTTATTTTTTGTCTCTATTATCTCTAATTTTTTAAACATTAATAATTTATAAATTTTTAAACTCAAATATTAAGATAGAAGAATTAGATGTGATTTATTATGTTCTCTACATGCACATAAATTTTTTACCACTTTTTGACAATACTTTTATCGGTATCAAAAGATTACAAAAATACATTGATATTGATAAATTATGGATGTTCATTTTATTGATTCGTATAAAAATAAAACAGAAAAGTGATATTTTTTTATGTGCATATAAAGAAAATAAATCATATTTCACAGTTTTATTTTGATATTTAAATTTTAAAATTTAGATTTTAGAGTTGAGTTCACAAAAAGACTTGGTGAACTTAGAAGCACCCTAGTTCTACTCTAACAAATCCAGTATAAAATTTTGACTATGTGGTTTTGGAGAATACGAAGATAGGTATCTACAAAAGTGACAGTATTAATTTAAACCTAATTAGTGTATTACCTCATTATAATTTTGTAAACAAATGACTTCTATACGATTACACTATTGTTGTAAATATGTGTTTAATTTTTGGGGAATCCGTTTTATCCGAATTCGGATCGATTAGGAAAGGATAATCTGATCCGTTTTCAGTCCTTAGTACTGTTAGGTGAATAATAAGTCTGTGCTGGATAAAGTTATCTCTGTCTTGTCAATTTTTTAACTCAAACGACGCACATAAGAGGAGAGCAAAATGTTCATTTTTTTTGTACCTTTTTGTAGTTTTTAGAAATAAAATAAATATTTTTAATGAAATAGAAAATGGCAGTGGTATGCGATAACATGAAAATAACAACATCAAATATGTAATTATTAAAAAAATAACATATTTGATGCGGTTCTTACTCATAACCAATTTAAAACGCAGTCTTATTAAAAAAAATAGGAGGAGCCTCACATCTAGTGTTGTTTCTTGCTTTATTTCTTGTTCTAGCTTTATCTGTTTATGATGCATTTTCGCAAGCTTTCTAAAAAGTAGTCATTTGCTAAAATAAGACACTCAAAAACCATTTTATGGCTGTTTGAAGTTTCTTCGTTATTTTACATCTTCTTAGTGAAAATATCATCTCTTGTATTTTTTTTATCCTAGTCACATGTTTACGAGAGATGTCTTAAATAAATACATATAAAACTTAAAAGTGCTTTTAAAAGTGCTTTAGAAATGAGATAAATAACTTAAAAAAAATAATATATATGAATTACAATAGAAAGACACATGTCAAATTTATTATAACTTTACATATCAAATTTATTATAACTTTTAAAATATGTTAGCGATTAATTTTTATTTTATTTTCAAAATAATACAATCCAGACGAAAATGGAAACTTTGGAATTCCTTTTCTACACGACGGGTCACTATGTTAATTAACTCCAAATACAAGAGTACTACTGAATTCTTTCAAAAAAGGAGTTCCAAAGATACAATGTATTATACAATGAACACTTTATAAATTTAAGAGAGTGTCTTCTATGGATATAAGGACCTATTTGTAAAATGAACATATTTTTATTTTCAAAGTTCAAACAGTCAATCCGAACTGTTCATCTCGTTCTCCATATTAATATGTGCTTGAAGACCAAATTTTACATTTTTATGAATTTTTTTACTATTTATTAAGATGGGTACAAAAAATATCAAATTCAGACCATTGAATTTTGTACCCATCTTAATAAATAGTAAAAAATTCAGAAAAATGTAAAATTTGGTCTCCAAGCACATATTAATATGGAGAACAAGATGAACGGTTCGGATCGACTGTTTGAACTTTGAAAATAAAAATATGTTCATTTTACAAATAGGTCCTTATGTCCATAGAAGTCTTTGCCTAAATGTAATATGAGTTTTAATAGAAAAGTTGAGTAAATTTGTGAGTTCATGGATTTAGATGGGGTAAATATGATATACTAAGAATTTTAGAGGAAGAAATATATAATTTTAAAATTTTTAAGGGGTGCACATGAGAAATTCCACCTAAGAAATTTAATCCTTTGCAATAAACGAACTTGAAATAAGTTTTAAAAAAATGAAAAATGTTAAAAAGATGGCGAAGAAAATTGAGGCTATACGCATTTGATGCGGTAGAAAATGAATGAAAGTGATGGAAAATAATGAGTTCCGTAACTTTTGTTTAAATCAATATTTTTAAAATCCGTAGAAAGGCTAGAGAGCTACACGGATTTATAGTGAAAAATCCATGTAAAAATGTAGTTTTAGGGTTTTGGTTATATAAGAAGGCATTTTCTCTCTAACGCCATTTTGATTTCAACTCATAGCACAACTGGGATCTGAGATATTTGAAGTTGTTATTTTCTCCTCTCTATCTTACTAAGGTTAGCCATGAATATATATATTTTTTTTCTTTATCTAATTTTCTGTTAGTTATTATTGCTTAGTTAGATCATGTGTAATTATTATTGCTTATTTCTCTTTTATTTTTCTTTTCAGTTTTGTATGGTTTTCTTTTCAGTCCTGCGCATGCCTTACGAAAAGGGGCGTAACTTTTCAGCCTCGTTTTTATTAAAAAAATAGATTCTTATGTCCATGGAAGGCACACTCGTTTTTAATTTATTTTGTAATAGTTAGCTCTGTTTTATTTTCAGCCTCTAACGAAAAAGAGAAAAAAAAAATTATACGGCTTTTTAGTTACTATTATTAAAAAAAAATAATATCTCATCTATTTTCAAAAAGTTATAGATCTTAAAAAAATAATATTCGCATGCAGTTTTAAATTTTAAATTTTTTTAGGCATGTGACATGTAAGTTCAGGTGACATACATCCATTTGCTTTCCTTGACTACTGCAACAGCAATCTATATCCCCTGCAATAAGATATCTGCATTAAAGATTCAAATCTGCTACAATTCTTTACTCATGAACAGCATTCTACAATTTTTATTTTTCTAAATCCAACTATTCAATTGGTTCAAGATTCTTACAAAAAAAAATCAGCTGTTTTGAAATATGTGCACAGAAATTATCCGACAACTAGATTATTTATTTCTTTAGATACAACGTTACTCTTAGTTTTAAATTTGTTAATAAAAATTAAGTTGACAATTCCAATGCTAGTTAGCTGCACTTGCATGTAATGTCAAGAATACTTGTGTTTAATATGTTCTACCAATAGAATACCGACATCTTTTTGACATTTTAATATATTTTTTTAATAAAAAATTATCATAATTCATTTGATCCACGAAGAGTCGACGACCTTGAAATTAATGATGTTTACAGATATAATAAAGTTCGGATGAAAATATTTTTATATCTATATCCGTTGAGAATATATAGACATTATCTGTATTTCTTTTAACGGCACACCAAAAGGAAGTGCCAAAATAAGAAGAGGATAGTAAAAGGTACTTTTATTGTAATTTCATTGTACAATTTTTTTTTTTTAAATATGTAGATGTTTTAAAATGTTTAAAAAAAATAAAAGAATGAAGCAATGATTGAACCGAATAAAATATAAATCATACTTGAACTATTATAATTTAATCAGTTCGGTTTAGTCAGAATTGAAAAATCTAAACCAAATAGAATCATTTAAACCAAAATAATTCAAAAATTCAATCGAATCGATCCATTTGAACTGTAAAATCGATCCATTTAAACTGACAAATTTCGGTTTGGTTAAAAACCGAACAAACCAAACTGTTTGAACACCCCCATTCATAATATCATATTTACCCTTCTAATCTTGAAAAACTTACAAATTTATCCATTTTATTGATTAGTTACTGTAAAATGTAGAATATTTATTTATCTAAATTTATCCATTCATTTATCTAAATTACTCATTTTGTCCTTTATTAAAACAAAATGTAGCATGTTTTCTAGTAAAATGGTTCAAATGCCTTATTTTTTGTGCCGCTATTATCTCTAATTTTTAAATGTTAATAACATATAAATTTTTAAACTCAAATATTAAGATAGAACAGTTAGATGTGATATATTATTTTCTCTACATACACATAAATTTTTTTATCACTTTTTGACAATATTTTTATCGGTATCAAGAGATTATAAAAATATATTGATATTGATAAATTATGGATGTTGATTTTATTGATTCGTATTAAAACAAAATAAAAAAGTGATAATTTTTTATGTGCATATAAAGAAAATAGTATAAATCATATTTAACGGTATTATTTTGATATTTAAATTTTAGAACTTAAAATTATTAGTTTAAAAAAAAATAAAAGTATTACAGCGGTACAAAAATAGAGAGACATTTTAACCCTCCTCACTATTAAAAGTTTACTGTTAGGTTGTTGGTGCTCATCTAGCTATTTACAAATAATTAATCATTCAACTTGTTAGACTTTTCTTTATGGATTGAACAGTCATCTATCTATTATTCTATAATTGTGTTATTATTCTATAAAATTTTGACAATGAGGTTTTGGAGAATACGAGGATAGGCATCTACAATGTGGTGACAGTATTAGTTAGTGTATTACCTCTTTTTTTAAACCTAATTAGTGTATTACCTCATTATAATTTTGTAAGTAAATGACTTCTATACGATTACACTATTGTTGTAAATATGTGTTTAATTGTTGGTAATTTAATTGCTTCCTACAATTATTTATTTTAAAATACTATCAATTCGCAGCGGGGCGCAAACATCGAACATTTTTGTAATTCGATCAACAAGTTAGTATTAAATAATATAGAAAAACATAAAAAGTACGTTGATGTTTTTATGGCATAGATGAATCAGAAAAGAAATTCATATTCTAATTTTGAAGCAGATTTTTTTTTTATCCAATGTTTTTTTTTCCTGGCGCATATAGCTTCACAGTCCAATGACCACAAAGAATCCCTTTTGCAATAAAAATTTTTTGGATTCGAAATTTTTTTTTTCGGTTAAATAATAAATTCTCTTTGATCACCTAGATTTATTATTATTTAAAACATACATCTTATTGTAAAATATTTATAATATTAGTTACTCTCTGACAAGATTCCCTGTCACATTTTTTCTCTCTGACAAGTTTGACGTTGTAGACACTTAGAATTAAAAATTATAGCAACTTGCATGAGGCTTTAATTGCATCAATTAAATAATAGGGTCTTCATCTTTTGAAATTGTTTAAATAAGACTTAATTATATAAACCATAAATTTTCTGTCAAAAAAAACATAAACCATAGATTCATATACAAAGCATCCCACACTACAAATTCCAATATGAATGTGAAGTTATTGTATATGTGTGATAAAAAAAATATTCAATGATGAAACTTTTGAATATATATGAATCAAATGAACACTTTTGACCTTATAGCTGTATTCAAGCGATTGGACACATAAAAGTTCTTACATGAAGCTAGGCAATCGGTTGGAAGAAGCTGGATCGACTCTTTATATATGTATATATAAATAAACTTTAAACTGGTCACGTTTGAAGTAATTATTACATTTTTTTTTGCCAGAATACCAGAAAATGTGTATATATATATTAAGACTGAAAAAAAAAATCCATTGTGAAGATAAGAAAATTTTGAATTAATTTCAATTAATGAAATACTAGTAGCTGGCTCTTTAAAAATCCAAGTACTCAAATTAAATTTTATAACATGTGACCGGATATCTCTCCATACCATAGTTGCTTCTGGAGAAAGTTGCTCCAAATTAAATTTATTTAGGTAGATTAAATATATTATGTTTGATTGAAAGTTTGGTTGAGTAAATTGATGAAAAAAGAAAATTATAAAATTAATAGTGCTCTAACCACTAGCTAGGGCTATACAAAACATTGATTAAATAATTTACTTCTTCACTTACTTCACAGTCAAACATGACCTATAACTAGGGCTACACAAAAAATTCGTAGTTTGTGATTCAATTCAAATTTGATTCGAAAAAGTTCGTACAAATTTAATTTCAAAAAAGTTCAAAATTAATTCAAATGAAACTCAAACTGGATCTGATTCATTCGAAATAGGTTCACAAACTATTCTAGTTCGAATCTCAAAGTAACATGAACCACTGATGACTTATGTTCGCTCATAACTTGAAAGTTAAAACATAAGGCCGTCCAGCCATATGTCATAACTCGTAAGTCATAAGTCTTGCTCTTAGTTTTGAAATCCTAGACGACTTTAACCTTTAGCTCTCGGCGACTACGATCACTCTTTCTTGTCGTAAAAAAGTTAGTAAAAAGTTCAAAATTGAATTCGTAAAAAATTCGATTCGAAATTAATTCAAACCAAACTTAGTTCAAAATTAATTCAAACCAAACTCAAACTGAGGTAAGTTCGATTCGGTTCGATTCGTTTGCAGCCCTACCTATAGGTATGATTTTTTTTGCTTTGATAATACTATCTAGGAAAATTGTAATAATTTGAATGATTTGTAATTTGATAAAATTTTATCTTTCATGAAATGTTTTAAAGATTGATTGATACACAACTAATTTACAAGCTGATACAGTGTTTAAATTTTTTTAATCTTTATTTTTCTGGTCATATTTGACAAAGTATTATTAAAATTATCAAGCCATTCTTGATCGATGAGTGGAATCTAACTCCGTACGATAAATTTGACTTGATTTGTCGCAATGATACAGATGGAATCATGGTTTGTATTGCCTCAGTGATGCTAACTAGGACATATATATTTATATATTATGAGATGAGAAAGTTCAAAATGCTGGTCAATGTAATTATCTCAAAATAAATGCTGTCAATGACACCTCATTTAGATAATTGCCAGATGTCATGCAAGTAATATAATTAGAATACAATATAATATCCAACTAACTACAATTTTATTTGACAACACAATTCCAACATAATATTTCTAGTCTCCGTATATACTGAATAAACCGGTCGAATTCAAAATGTTTAATCTTCCACCAATCCAGTAAATTCAAACCGTTCAAATAAAAAAAGTATTTCTTGTTTGAATAAACAATTTGTTTCTTAGATTTTTCAAATTTAAACTTCAGCCATTTGAAGGGTGATAAACTAATAACTATACACCAATTTTTATATATAGAATCACAATATTATTAAAATACGAAGTTTGACAAAGTAAAGATCATTGCAGAAGTTTCATGCATAACAATGCGGTGCATGTGAAAATTTATAAAATATATATCTTTGGGTTTTTAATTGTTGGGTTTTTATTTCCTCCTGTTTGTAATTGTAGGAGATAGTAGCCTGCTTATTTATTAATTTATTCTTTCTTTTACTTTTTCACTTCTTCTTTGTGGGATTCTAGCCTGCTTTTTTCCTATTTTTTTAGACAAGCTATTTTCTTTATTCTTTTAGGCCTTTGAGTCCTCATGGGTTATGGTTTCACATAATGATTGAAGAAGGCCTGAGAGTGAAAGGTTTTAAATTTAATGACAAAAAAGCTGGTTGGCTAATCTTTTTTAAAAAACAAAATTGGTAATCTCTCTTTTCCAAGTAAACTAATTTTTTTGGGTATAATCTTTCAAAAAAAATTGTGACAGGTGTGCTTAGAGAAAATAACTAAATATTACGCGGCAGGACCTCAATTTTAATGAACACGAGGATACTATCATATATAGAAATCAATTAAGGCTAAACAAATGTACAAAATTTGATAAAAGGTAACTAATTGGTAAAACACACTTTTCAGGACATCAAATTAACAGGAGCAATTAATTACATAGTTTTATTAATACATGAAAAGTATGTATTTTTCTTAAATAAAAACTGAATCATGAATAAATTAATGAATGAAATTTGAGCATAATTTATATATATATTATTATATATATGTGTTTACATCACAATCCTACTTAAATATACAAAAATATATGCTACTCTCACGTCCTTTCTGTACCCAACATAAATCTATGGCATGTTGCAGTAGTTTCCCTACAAAATTGAAACCATAGCATCATTTTCTCGATAATCTTAGATGTGAGTGAAGATTGCCTTATTTCTTTGTTTCCACACATGCCACAACACCACTATGAATTTTGTGAATTTTGTTGCTCATACCCGCTTTCCTCTTGCCCCTCCGGTACCGGAGCATGAGGATAGAGCCACGTTTGCACAACATAATCACTTCTCACCAAAACAGATTATCCAATTCTAGTTTGTACCTGATCCCAAACTTGTGTTTAATATGTACAATAAAACATCAAATACAAAGTAGTTTCTACTAAACAGTTATTACATAAGATAGTTATACATAACATAGTATATATTTTCTCATCTTAAAGAAACTATGATCACTTATTAATATTTGCCATTTTTTCCATCTTCAGAAGCCTATTGCGTCGCTCATCAGAGAGTATCTTGGCAAACCGACTCAATTCCTCTTCATTTGTTCCACCATTCACAACTGGTTCAATATTTCCGTTCTCCAAGTTCACTCTAGACACCGGCTTTTTTAGAAGCTCATTTCCAATTTCGACAAGTTTTAGCAAGTTCTGATTGGATGAATTGTCGATTGATGCCGCGATGCCCTCCAAGCAATCATCCTACAATGACCCAAGATTGAATAAATTAATATTGGAGCTTCAAAGGAACTAATATATTTAAATATAGCATCAATTATCATACTAATTTTCTACCTGTATGCGTAAGTAGTTCTTCTCGCAACGCAATGCTTGGAAAAGAACCGATGCGTGGATATCAACCAGGTCAGCACTCGCTTGGCTAAAACAATCGATCAGGGGGTTTGAACCATTATGGGTTAACCAGCTGAACAGGCCCCACTTGGCCGCTGCCTCTGCTTTGTACTTCTGTTCCAGTTTTGCTGATCCTGTTCCAAGCGAGAGGATCAGGAAATTTCCATAATCCACTGGCTTGACAGGGAAATAATCAGTTCTTTGTACCACAATCTCCTTTGTCACGTGATTTACAGCAAGAAGTGTCTGAAATGTCACAAAGAAAGAAAAATAAAAAACCAAGAAGCGAATATTAGTCTTATTAATTAAATTAACAATTAAGAGAACTGGGCACTTATCAGATCAAATTGTATTTGGTTGCAGTATATGGGATTTATTTAATTATTCGGTGATGGTGTTTTCTGGAACAAATTGATTAACTATTGGGGCCAAAACAGTGTATAAAATAGGTCAAACTGTAAGTATGCGCAGTATGTTTATTTTGTTATTTGATTTCATTTATTTTTGAAAGAAATATATACCGGATTATTTGCAGCAACACCTCCATCAATAAGATTGAAGCTCTGTGTTTTTCCGAAACGATCCTTAGTTGTGAAATGATGTGATGGAAGATATGTTGGAGCAGCAGAAGTGCTGATGCATACATCCGATAGCAGAGAATCCTTTGATGGATCCGCGTTCACCTACATGTTATAAAGCCCATATATCAAATTGTAATTGACATTCTAATTTACTTTACAAATTTACTTGTGGAAAGCAGCTCGGCTGTTTCATTTTTAAATGCACAAATCTACAAAAATGCATAAATAAGATTTATAAGAGATATGTTTCTATGTACCTCGTTCGTAGAAAAGATGGTCGGCTGAAGAAAATTAATATCGAATGTAGGAACCACCACTTCTGTTACTGTTTCATGAAGCCTTGTTTCACCGAGCAGTTCTTGGATTTTGCTATGAAGGTATTCTCCTGTGTATCTAGGACCAATTATACTGCTTAACATGCCTCCAAACCCATTCCTACAGTAAGAGTTGCTCATCATTATGTATATTGCATAAATTTACATATGTTCCAAGAGTCTTGCATTTACGAAGTAGATTTTTGCCGAAAGAGTAAAGAGAAGTCAGAATGGCTTACCTATTAGAAGGGAAAATCTTTGGAATTTTCATTGTAGAAGGTTATAATATCTTCAGCTGAGAAGAGAGGTCTCTTCTGCTCGTTAGGCGCAGCAAGCATGGTTGTCACTAAGCCTCCGGTACTAGTTCCTGAAATCACATCAAAGTAATCTGCAATTCTTGCATCTTCTCCATCAAGTTCCTACAAGTACATGTACAAGAAGTAATTATGACCAAGTTTTCTATAAATTAGTAATGAAAGAAAATTGATAAAAACCTATCTCAACATGGGGAAACTTCATTTTCGTGCTGTGAAAGTAAATCAATATTTATTTGTCAGACTTTTATTACTACAATTGTCTTATTAAATTAGGTAGGCTTCAAGTGTTAATTATTATATATTGGTGATAGTGTTTCAATACCATACATCTATATATTTATATACACCTTACATTGTTTTCCATGCTTTAAGATGATAATCACACAATAATATGTCCATGATCTCGAGCAATGAAAAGAGTATAATATATGCTTCTTTTTATCATTTAGAATAAATCTGATGAACTAGTTTGCTGAGCTCACAATACAAACTCGGTTAAATAAAATACTTAATCTCCAAATAAAATAATAACTCACTTGTAGCTTAGATTCGAGGAATACAAGGACGACAGCAGGGATGAGTCCCCTAACACCACCACCATCGATGCTTAGGATTGTCACTATGTTGCCTCTTGATGGTGGAGTTTTGGGACTAGACAGACTGCTAGTTCTGCTAGTTGGCACTTTCTTTGAAGGAACTTGCACTCCTAAAGAACTCATTAGAGATGATTTTATTAACTCTGAACTCTCACTAGAAAAAAGTTGAAAAGTTGTAGCTAGCTAGGTTATAGAGATCTTGAAGCGTATGTTACTTCTAAACTATCTTGGCTTTGCTTTTGTATAGCGTGGGAGGAGGAGAAGAGGTGTGCTTTCTTGCATTATATAGGCAGGAGAAACTTAAGAGGTACAAGTAGTCAAGCGCATTAATTGTAGTCAAGGTCAATTCTGTGAAACTGGGGATAGTTTGAAAAATCAAATGATATGAAAGCACCACCAAGTCACACTGCATGAAAGGTCAAATCACCAAAAAACACTTGAGGCCGTTCAGCAATAGGGACTAAGACCGGAGGATTAAGAATTTAAGGAGCGTAAGGAATTAATATTTGGTTGTCTTAATTCGTGGATAAAAGCTAAGGAAGTTAAACTAAGGAAGTTAAAGGAAGGAGTAGAGGTATCTTAAAATCTGGATAAAGAATTATGATGTGGGCAAAAATAAGTTAAAGGTGATGATCTTAATCCGAACTAAGGAACTGGTATTCGGTATGATTAAGTAACTAAGGAAGTTAAAGAAAGCATGTTAGACTTTAGGGAGACTTAATCCAATGTTGCCAAACAGTCCATATAGATTTAAAAAAAAAATAGAAAGGTTAGCTACTTAGCTTTGTGATATTTCGGCCCATGGGCTTCATTGTACACCCGAAAAGGACCTGGCTTCGTTTCTTCGTGTGTGATCTGCATGCGTGGGAAGCCCTCTGCATAGTGAGCGGTTGACCGTGTGAAGTCGTTTTGTGGACCATATCGCAACACCGCCGTGTAGATTAATTAAGGATGCTTTAGGTTCAGTTAAAACTGCGTTAAAATAATCAAATTAAAATTTTATTTGGTTTTAGAAAAATGTTACTTAATTAATCAATTAATTTTCTCAATTGAATAACAAACAATCATAATCAAAATAAATTTGGGTTTGATTGATTGAAGCGAAATAAGATACATTAAATTTGAAATGATCAAATATTAATACATAGACAAATATATTCAATAATCATATACATACATACATACATACATACATACATACATACATACATACATACATACATACATATGTGTGTGTGTTTGTGTGTGTGTGTGTATGTATGTATGTATATCTATATATATTAACATTTGTAACAGTCGAACTGAAATATGAGATACTAAATTGAATCATATATAAGAAAAAAAAATGAAGTAATTCAAGTAAACATCATGTTAATTTTAATTTATTTGATTCAACCAAAATATTATAGATTAAAGTGAATTAAACATAAAATATCAAAGGAATTACAAAAATCATTTGAATCAAAACATTTAAAAAAAAAGGACCATTAATAAAAAATTTGAAGAATTTGTTTAAAATCAAATAAATCGGTTCAATGAACACCGCTATTCGCAACTTGTGATTTCATATCTGGAAAGTTAAATTTCTAGTAATTAACTCGGGAATTTAGTTGTTCGTGCAATCTTGAATTTCTGGTAACTCAGGAATTTAGTTATTCATGAAAAGTTCAATTTTGGTAAATCGGGAAATGATTTAGGGATTAAGGTTAATCGTATTTTCTGGATCATCATCAATACTGATCATACGGTGGGTGCTAAACTTGTGCAATTCTCCAGTACAAAGCATCAATTTTGTTACCAATGTTGTCATTTTGCGATCACAATTCTAATACTTGACCTCCTCCATCTTCAGATTTTGTTTCGGAGATGTTACAACCACCGGGACTGGATTTTTTCTATTAGCAAATGTTACTGGATCAAAACAATACTACTACCAAGGAAGCTGATAACTGATAGGATTGATTTTATATAGAGGTGAACTTAATATATTTTAGCAGTGAAAGAAAGATAACACTTTATGATAAAAAAAATTAACTTATATTATCAGTATAATAAGCAATTTTTTTTTTTTTTTTTACTAAGCAATCCAAAGGCCCAGTTGATATCAACTCTTAGCCCACTAATTTCTGGGCCCATATATCATCTCAAAGCAGGCCCAATTTCATAGCGTTACTCAGCTCTTTGGTTTGTCTTTATGTGCTAGCACAGATGTTGTAATCTCATCAATCATCTAATTTGAGTTTGTTGCTAAAAGTTTGAATTGAATTAATTGCTATCCATCCCAAGTTCCAAAAGAACAATGCAATGGGCCCAAGTAAATGTGACATTTGTTTTGGAACAAAATAAACTGATTTAGAGGTTAGAAGAACCAATTCCAATTTGACTCTTCTATCTAAATAATTTATTAATTAAGAAAGAAGGTCTCAACTTGTTTGTTCAATCCAGAAGCGCATCTCTGCAATTTTCTATTGCATCAAGATCTGTGCGGTGCAAGGAAAGATATCAGCAATTGGTTGCTGCTTTTGTCCAATTTTTTTTTTTCTCACAACAACTCAACCATTAAAGCAATGGCGATCCTTTCAATTCTTCCTTTCTCCATTCTCACTATCTGGCACATTGTAATATATTCTTAATTTAATTAATTGGAGAATAATTTTGATATATTTTAAGTAATATGAATATAATAGTTCTATAATTATGTTTTTCCCATCATTAAAATAATATATGAAACACCGATACCTTCAGAAAGCAAACAAAAACTGTATATTTTCATGAATAATATTACGAAACAAATAGAGTAATATTCATAGAATTTCTTCAATTAACACATAATTAATAAACATACTAAAAAATAATATAAAATAATACGAATATTATTAAAAATCTTGTTAGTATGCTCAGAAATTGCTTCATTTATTTATTTTGCTATGGATGTATGAGCTGGCGGCGGGAAAATTAAGCTCAATTATTCATATTCTCTCGAGCATAGAATTAAGATTATAAGGTACTTCTCTCTCATACTGCTTATAAATAAACATATCTATATCTTATATTATGTGAAATCAAATATGATGTGCAGTATGAAGCAAGAATATATTAATTAGGCCTCCACGATGCATCTTGTTTGCTTCCAGAAACAAAATAACATCATGACAAACCAGAAAGAAAGAAAAAAAAATAGAAAAAAATCAGAAAATAAAATCAGAAAAAGAAATCAGAAAAAAAAAACAGAAAAAACAGGGAAATAACAGCAAAAAAACAGAAAGAATCAGAAAAAGAAATCAGAAAAAAAAAACAGGAAAAAAAAAGAAAAAAACAGGGAAATAACAGCAAAAAAACAGAAAAAGAAAACAGAAAAAAAGCAAAAATTAAACTTAAAAACTGAACAAATAACAGAAAAGAACGGGATTTTTGTCTCTAAATGCTATCATACAAACATTTGGCGTTTTATAACTACACTAACTAAAAAATAAATTTAAGAAAAACAGAGAGAGAGAGGGTCAGATAGAGACAGCACCGAGAGAGAGAATCAGAGAGCAAGGCGGAGATCAGATCCTCGGCAGCCGGGGTCAGTAGCGCGACATTGGTTTTTAAGGTTTTAAACCTAAAACGCGGGAGTCAAAGAAAAAAAGAAGGATTTGCGCGCTGTGGGTTTTCAATGGAAACCCTTCAGCGACCGGTCCAATCGGTCGCAGAAGGGTTTTGTCGCCGGTCACAGAAGGAGTTTGTCACCGATGGTTTCGGTTTTTTTTTTTTTTTTTTTTAAATGGTCTTCTGCGACTGGCATCCCAACCGGTCACTGATGCCGGTCGCTGAAGACCAAAATTGCTGTAGTGATTAAGAAGATATAATAATTAAGAGCATCATTAATGCTTAATGATCACATGCATGTCCTTAGTGGCACCAAAAACTAATTACTAGTATATATCATAATAACAGCAAATCAATTCCAATACGACACTTTAGCAAGTTTAACAATTTCCAAAAAATAATAACACAAATCCGCACAAACTTACAAAGGTGATTTATTGTTTCAGTAACATCCATAAAATTATGCCATTTGCAATATCTTCTTAATCACTACAGCAATTTTAGTGTATCCACATGTAGTTATAGTACAAAAGTTAATTTGAGGTTTGTTTATTACAAACTAAAAGTTTGAAGGACATCCATAACATTATTTATGCCATGGTAACTTACTTCCAGAAAAAAAGTTAAACAAAATATATTTTTTCTTCAAATTTCTTAACAAAATGTCTTTGTGGTGGGTCTCACATTTTCTTTTGTCTCCTTCCCTCTTCTCTCTCCCCAGGTTACTCTCATTACCAAATTGACTACATCAGAGATTTAAAGTTACTTAGAGGAGGGCATCAATGACACCTTTTTATCTGTTTATCCAATCCGTGTCATATTTGAAAAGACTGATAAGGATAGGATTTTTTTTCATTAGCTTATAAGATACTAGTAAGGATAAAAAAAAATTTCGTTATCATAAACGGCTAAGGGTATAGATAAAGACCATTTCTTATCCGTTATCCTATAATATAATTTTTAAAAATAAAATTATGTGTAGGTATATATTTGTTTGGAGATGATACTTGATATGATAAGTCTTGTTGGTTTGAAAAATATTTTATCAAAAACACAAATCGGAATGTCAATGTTATTTTTTTCCATTTATCCGATCTGTACCGTATTTGAAAAGACTGATAAGAATAATATTTTTTTAATTAACTTATAAGATACGGATAAGGACAAAAAATTCTTTTCGTTATCATAACGGGTACAAATATAAAAATACTTCCACCTGACCTAACACCTACTTTTAAAGATATAGAGCATCTGTATAAATAATTAATACCCTCAACTTACGGGTAGAAGTTATGTATTGAGATATAATTTAAGTTGGGTTTATTTAGTTGCAACTATGCTTGGGATGGTAATCCTTATAGTTTTATTTTCATCACTAAAATACGTGCTGGCGTAAGTTCAACTACGCCTCACATTCTTATTTTTTCTTTGTCCAAAGTCCAAAAAATCTATCTGAATCAGTCAACATGACCTTCATATTATGATGATTTCCAAATTAAAATGTACTGGTGCAAATTCAATTTTAACGTAGAATCATTTGATATTTTAAAAAATGTTGCTTAAATTTAAAATATTAATTGTAGATTTGTTCTTCATGTCACAATAGTAAATTTATACAATTTACATCGATTTAAAAGGCATTTAACCATTGTCAAATATTTTAAATAAATTTAATGGTGGAGATTAATTAACTTTATTTGAATGACCGATCAAATTTTTGAAATTGACTTAAATTTAACCCAAGCTCTATCTAAATAGTTAATACAATATTAGTAATTTTTATTTTAATTCAAATAATTTTTTCGAATGACAACTTAATATACCGTAAAAACTGGACGTCAAATAAAAATTATTTTTCCAACTAATTGTTCTGTTTTTCTTTTCTGCATGTACTGGCAACAATTGGCTGGTAAAGTCCAGTTCCGTTTCTAAACGATAATGTAGTCAATTTGCTAATGAGAATAACTTGGAGAGGGAGGGTAGAGTAGGAAAAATGACACGGTGGAGTCAGCTCCGTCACGGAATGGTACGGCACGCATGTCGGTTACGTAATGTGACTTGCGTGTCCCATGTTGCTATTATTCGCGTGCCCTGATAATCTTTTCAAAATTTAGCACGGCACTGCACGTTACAAGAAAGATCTTGTCTTGAAAAAATTAACCTTAATTATGAAAAAAAATAGTTAAATATGACTAAACATGACCAATCACGTTTGGACAGGACACGTTTGGGCACTGCGTGAGTCATGTGCTGTAACCACCTCTAGACATTTTGGTCACGGCATGACATGAGACTAAAGTCACGGCGTGTTAGTCACGATATGGCACGTTTTTCCCACTCTAATGAATGGGAGGGGAGGGAAAGGAAATGTGGGGCCTACATGAGTATATTGTTTACGGTAGCAGTCCTTACCTTGTGCTAGATTCATTGATTTTTACTCACCTAGAGTCTAGATAATCTTATTTAAGATAAATAATATTATCAATGTTTAGGTATCGATTGGTTTCAACCAAGATGTTTTTTCAAACGTTACCGCCAGGCTTGACCCATAAATCTAATATAAATTTAATAGATTCCGCGCTGAAAGTAACTCTTAGTTAAATAGCGGAACAGATAATGATTATTGATTAATGAGCTGCACATGCCTAAAACTGCAAAACAGTCCATTCTTCTAAGTCAATTTACATTCACAATTAACACTATTTGTTGAATCGATCTTATCTCTGGATACTTAATTGGTCAACTTACAGGGTCGGAGGCATAATTTATACCCAGTATCTTCCATTTTTTAAATAATTAATTTGCACAATTAAATAGATAATGTCTAATACTCTAATGTAGTTGGTGTAAACAGTGATAACGTAGGGGAGTGAGGAAGGAGAGTCACAAGCAGAGATGACGTATAATTCTTCGAGAATTTCTTTAGATCCGAGACTATATGATGCAGTAAAGAATGGCGACATGGATCTCTTAGAAAAGATTCTTTTTCCCAGATCCATACAAGTAGATGGTGAAATAACCGTTCCTGTTGCGAGGGAAGCTTTGGTTCCTCATCAGCACCGAAGATACAAACATATTATATGAATAAATTTGATAATAATCAAGTATCACAAATAGGATATACTAAACAAAATTCAGATATCTGAATCGGACATCAAAATTCAGATCAGATATAGATAATAAATGAAACTTGGCCCCAAACACAATCCGAGAAATGAATGCTCTAATACCAAAATTGTCACAACCCCGCTACTAGACCAAGAGTCGTGACAACAGAGGCATCCTCGCATCCATCCATCGTTCTGTCAACCTATGTCGCAACCGAAAAAAAATAATAGAAACAATATGGAGTTACCTACAAACCTCAGTAACCGGTTATTTAACGATGCGCTTCTCTATAATTAACTTAATTAAATAACCATTTAAATAGACTTTATTAATCCACACAAATTCACATCAAATTATGTCTGCATATTTAACCGGTGAAAGCATCAGGGTCTGAGTTATCAGCAAAACAAGTCACACAATATCCATATCATTTCTCAAATTCTCTATTCACACAATCCAATCATTTCCCAAATCAAATTCGAACCACATACCCGCTATCCCGTTATATATGCCCTCATAATCCGAAACCCAATTCAAAATCCAATTGAACCAAACAAAATGAAAGTACAGATTATAAAGAAGTCTGGTTTTACCTGATGGCAATTAATTCAGAAATCCAATTCGAGTTGCAACAACATAAAGGATCGGAAGCATAATTTATACCCACTATCTTCCATTATGTTTTAAATAATTAATTAGCACAATTAATTAGATATATAACGTCTAATGTAGTGGGTGTAAGGGAGACAGTGATAACGTAGGGGAGAGAGGAAGGAGAGTCACAACCACAGATGGCATATAATTCTTGGAGAATTTCTTTAGATCCGAAACTATATGATGCAGTAAAGAATGGCGACATGAATCTCTTAAAAGAGATTATATTTCCCAGATCCTTACAAGTGGATGGTGAAGTAGCCGTTCCTGTTGCGGGGGAAGCTTTGGTTTCTAATCAGCACCGAAGATTCGAACACAAATGCCTTTTAGGAGTTACCCATGGTGGAGATACAGCCCTACATATTGCTGCTCGCTTTGGTCACCTCCAGGTGGCAAGACTGATTTGTGATATAAATGTATCCCTCTTGGTGAAGGACAATGACAAGTCAGAGACACCCCTGCATTACGCCGCCAAAGCTGGGAAGTGCGACTTAGTCACCTACTTCATTGACCGTGCTAACAGTATTCGTGCGCTGGGAGATGTGTTGAGAAAGCGAAACAGAGATGGAGAAACTGCCTTGTATCAGACAATTCTTTACAAACATTCAGATGTTGTAGAGATGTTCCGAAATGCAAACGAGAACCAAGTTTTTTCTCAACTGGTGAGCATCCCCAACAACGAAAATATATCTCCACTATACCTGGCAATAATGCATGGTCAAAGTGATATTGTTACTTCTTTGATCGGATCATTACGTGAGGTTGAGGATGTGCCGCCAGAAGCATATGCCGGACCAGATGGACAAACAGCTCTGCATGCTGCGGCTCTACGTATACCACCTGAAGGTAAAACTATATGCAAATCCTTTTTGATCTTTTAATTAAGTTCAACTAATTAAGTTGTAGAATAGTGTGTCTATATTTATTTAAAGAGGGAGATGTGCTAACTTGCTTTGAGAATTAAAAATGATGTTTTATTTCTCCCTCATTTTTTTTTTTCAAAGTTCAGAAAGTCGATTCGAAACTTCCAACATAGTCTTCAAACTAAAATTTGCTTGGAGACCAAATTTCACATTCTTTGAAAAAATTTACAATGTTTAATTTTTTTTCAAAATCCACTACTACAAAAATTCGAGTTTGTACATGGACTTTAACTGGAGAGCTACACGGATTTGGAAACGTGTGCAATAACTGGGGTGTAGGAAAGTCCAGTATTTATCCGTGTATGATTACACTAATCCTACATGGATTTTTTACTAAATAGCCGTGTGGAAATACTCAGAGCTACACGGTTTTGTAATAAAAAACCGTGTATGAAACTTCTTCCTACACGGTTTTTTATTAAAAATCCGTGTAGGAAGAGTATTCATACACGGATATTTAATTAAAATCCGTGTAGCTCTCCTCAACATAATATTAAATAAATAAAACAGGTTCAGTAACATTCCTACACGGATTTTTAAGTAAAAATCCGTGTAGAATTGTTTCCTACACGGATTTTTATTTAAAAATCCGTGTAGGAAGGTTGCTGATTTTTTTTTTTTTTTTTTTTTTTTTTTTTAGCTGGCCTCCGGTTTTGATAGTCAGTAATTATATATTTCAGATTGAATATACATAGTATTTTGCAAAAAAAATGTCCAAAAGTCTAAAAAGTCCAAAAGTCCATGAAGGAAGACTCGGATCGCGAATCTGACCCGTAAGATGGCATGCCTTTGAGCTGTGGAGTTCCTGTCAAAAATTCAGCCCGATCCGACGGACGGATCAAAAGTTACGCCCCTTTTCGTGAGGCATGCCGGAACTCGAAAAGAAAACCATACAAAACTGAAAAGAAAAATAAAAGAGAAATAAGCAATAATAATTACACATGATCTAAATAAGCAATAATAAGTAACAGAAAATTAGATAAAGAAAAAAATATATATATATATTCATGGCTAACCTTAGTAAGATAGAGAGGAGAAAATAACAACTTCAAATATCTCAGATCCCAGTTGTGCTATGAGTTGAAATCAAAACGGCGTTGGAGGGAAAATGCCTTCTTATATAACCAAAAACCCTAAAACAACATTTTTACACGGATTTTTCACTATAAATCCGTGTAGCTCTCTAGCCTTTCTACACGGATTTTAAAAATCCGTGTAGGAAGGTTGCTGAATCTTTTTTTTTTTTTTAGCTATCCTACACGGATTTTTATTTAAAAATCCGTGTAGGAAGGTTGCTGATTTTTTTTTTTTTTTTTTTTTTTTTTTTAGCTAGCCTACACGGATTTTTTAGTAAAAATCCGTGTAGCTCTCTAGCCTTTCTACACTGTTATTTAAACAATAATCCGTGTACAATAACCCCTTCCTACACGGATTTTTAGTGTGAAATCCGTGTAGCTCTGTTACTTATTACACACGGATAACAATATAAAAAACCGTGTATGAAAGTCCATTCTACACGGATATATTATAACAAATCCGTGTAGCTCTCCCTATATTGCACACGGATATTTATTTAATTAGCCGTGTACAAAACCTCATTTTCAACACGGACTGTTCCCCAGAGAATTAAACACGGATTATTATATAAGTATCTCGGGATAATTTTTAGAGATATTTCAAAACCCCCCTCCCAAAATTAAAAAAATTAAGAAAAAAAAGAAATAACAAACCAAACGTAAAGGAAGGGGTTTGTTATAAAAAAAAACAAAATTAAAAAAAAAAAAAAAAAAAAAAAAAAAAAAAAATAAAAAAAAAAAAAAAAAAAAAAAAAAAAAAAAAAAAAAAAAAAAAAAATTAATTTTAAAAAAAATAAAAAAAAAAAATAAAAATTAAGAAAGAAAAATAAAATTTAAAAATTAAAAAAAAAAAAAAAAAAAACAAAAAAAAAAAAAAAAAAATAAAAAAAAAAAAAATATAACTAATTTTTTTTTTTTTCTCTCTCTCTCCCTCTCTCTTTTTATTTATAAAAAAAAATATATAAATTTTTATTAATTAAATAAAAATTATAATAAATTTAAATAAAAAAAATTTATTAAAAAAAAAAAAAAAAAAAAAAAAAAAAAAAAAAAAAAAAAAAAAAAAAAAAAAATAAAAAAAATAAAAAAATATAAATTAAAAAAAATTTAAAAATTTTAATTAAATTTAAATTAATAAAAATAAAAAAAAAAAAAAAAAAAAAAAAATTTTTAAATTTTTATAAAATATATTTTTTTAGAAAATTTAAAAAAAAAAAAAAAAAAAATTATAAATTTAAAATTTTAAATTTTTTTAAATTAAAGAAAAAAAAAAAAGAAAAAAGGTTTAAATAATTAAAATAAAATTAAAAAAAAAAAAAAAAATTAAAATTAAAATTTTAAAAAAAAAAAAAAAAAAAAAAAAAAAAAAAAAAAAAAAAAAAAAAAAAAAAAAAAAAAAAAAAAAATAAAAAAAAAAAAAAAAAAAAAAAAAAAAAAAAAAAAAAAAAAAAAAAAAATAAAAAAAAAAAAAAAAAAAAAAAAAAAAAAAAGTGTGCCAATCAATCCGGAAGTTGGCTTCCACCAATACCTGTTCTCTACGAGATGGGTCCTTGTACTGTTCCTCAAACCATTCTGGATAGACCTGGTCTTTCGCTGGTCCCTTGAACTTTAATACCTTGGAGCCATCATATTTTTTGTATAAATATGTTTTCGGTGCTAAAAAGAATCCTTTCATTACTCTGGCCTCTAGCTTAAACTTACCTAAGACAGAAGATTCAATCACTTCTTCAGGTAGTGGATGACCAAGCACAACTGAGTCTGTGTCTGTGTAGTAGCAGTCGTCTCTTGAGATATATGGGTACATATAGATCCTAGCAGAGGCAGTGATGGCAGCTGCTAGTTGTACAGCTGAGTACTTCGGTGGGTTCCAATAATCAGAGCCCGTCTTGGTATTGCTAAGGTAGGAAACGATGTAGGTGTTCTCGCTAAGCTTATCACTGTATCTCAACTCACAATTCCTCATAAAATCTTTGTATTCTTTTTCACTGCAGACATTGGTGATCGTGCATTTTGGGTTAATGCCATTTAGAAATTGTATTTTGAAAACACAATTCATTTCTATAGTTCCATATAATCCAACAGATAACACTAAACACAATTCATTTTTGAAGAAATTTAAAGGGGAATAAATTCAAAAAATTATAATAGGTACAAACCCCAACGGAACTACCAAAATTTTAAAATTTTTTTTTTATTCTTTACAAATAAAATTCCTGTCAAATTTTTTTAATTTTTTTTTAAAAACAATATTAAAATTTTTTTTTTTATAGATTTAATAATATTAAAATTTTTTTTTTGAGGCGCGGTGAAACAAATAAATTTTTTTTTTTTATAAAATAAAAAAAAAAATTAAAAAAAAAAATTAAATTTATTTAAATTTAATTATAAAATAAAAATTAAAAAATTAATTTATTTTTTTATTAATATTTAAAAAATATTTTTAATAATAATTATAAAAAATTTATTAAATATTATTAAAAAAAAAAAAAATAAAAAATTTAAAATTAAATATAAAAAAATTTAAAAATATAAAATTAAAATTAAATTAAATTTAATTTTAAATATAAAATTTTAATAATTATAAAATTTTTAATATTTAAAAAAAAAAAACCAAAACTTTTGTTCCACGGCCTAGGAACAAAGGTCTTGATATTAGCTAACTTTTCTCTCTCTATATAACGTGTTTTATTAATTATTGTAATATTTTATCTATGTAATGTGTAATTAATTCTGCATGACTATTTTGACTATTTATGTATGTTTCTATTTTAATTTGTTTTACTAGTGGATTATATAAGTATAATTAATTTAACATATTTGAATAAATTATTATGTTTTTTTTTTCCTGATATTTTTTATACTGTGCGACAATTCACATATTATCAGATTAGCTTTCAATGTTCATATTTCATTTTATTAGTGGATTATATTAATATAAAAAGTGACTTTAACATTATTTTTGAACTAATTATTTTATTACATTTTTTATTTTTATAATACAAAACAAGTTTTTTCGAATAAATCCAAGTTTCCGAGTTGATTCGGCCAATTCCAACTGATTTCACCGATTCCTAGTTAATGATTGACTACATGATTCCGATTTTCAGAACCATGGGATGAGGACCGGTAGGCAGACCACATAGCTTTTGTGTCTGAGATTAGTGAAAAGGGAAGTAGGATGGGATTATCCGGACTTTCGTTATGACAAATTCTATACAATATGGAAATATGATGTGAATAAGTGTTTGCCATTTTCAAGGTCATGTGCTTGCACCCAATTGACAACAAATTTCAATGTCTAAATTTTCCCAAATACCTACCATAGCTACTGTATAATCGACTTTATAGAACTCAGATTTTTGTATCACTAGGCTTAAGTTTTATTTATCAATAAGCGTACTCAATTGCTTATGAAATTTGGTGTAATTTTTATAAGACTTTGAGACTTCAACTTATCAGTGCTGGATGAGAAGTTCTCATAAAATATAAATTAATTCATTATGCCAGTGAAACTCACCTGTACTTTAACAGGTTTTGTTCGGAGGGTATTAGACTGGAAACCAGAACTAGTAAAATCCACTGACAAATCAGGCAGCACAGCTCTTCACTATGCAGCAGCATCTGGCAATCTGGAAGCAGTAAGCACGATACTGCAGACAGATATAACTTGTGCATACATGGCTGACTCCTCTGGATTATATCCTGTGCACATTGCAGTCAAGATGAGTTATGTAGTAGTGGCCATGCTCTTCGACCTATGTCCAGACTTAGACCAGTTACTTGATAATAATGGCAGAAACTTTGTTCATCTTGCAGTGGAAGAACAAGAAGATGGAATTGTGTGGTGGATCTGCACAAAAACTGAACTTACAGAAGCAATGAATGCCCAGGATAACAACGGCGACACAGCGATGCATCTGGCTGTAAAATCCGGACACTTAAATATATTTGCTTGTCTTCTGGCGACCGGAAAGGCACACTTATGTGTGACGAACAAGGACGGGTTCACACCTCTTGATCTTGCCATATCCAACAGGACAGCTGGCATCACAAATTGGCAGGTTATTACCCGTGTCATCTCTCTTTAATTGTTTATTACTATTTGATTACCAGCCCGGCTGTCATCTACCTGTTCCACAACCATATAGTTACATCAAAATAAGTTTTTCTTATCACATGTTTTGAAATTAATTGAGGAACACAAAATAATTAAAGAATGTAGTTCTCTGGTATATATCCCTTGTTGGGAATAAATTGAGATAACAGAAAAAACTCACAATAATTTCATATTACTCAACTTAGACTACTTACACATACAAGAGACATGGTATAAATACTAGAAAACTAATTCTAATTTAGCATCCACTACCCTAGAATTATGGTGCTATAATTAGCTTACAGCTACACCCACTAACTCTATTACAGAGACTTACCAAAAATAGAAAAACGTGTTTACACAAACAGTTATAACATAAGACAAATTTAGCGCCTCTGACGTGGGCCGTGTCACTATCCATACGGGCCGTGTGCCTAGTCATGCGGGCCGTGTGGGGACACCTGATGACTTGGATTACTTTCAACACTCCCCCTTAATCCAAAGTCATCTACATCCATCATTCTTCGACACCAAACAAACTTCTCTCTTGCAAGAGCCTTGGTCAAGATATCAGCAACTTGTTCATTTGTATTCACATACTCCAATTCTATTTCGTTTTGCTCAACCAACTCTCTAATGAAGTGATGCTTTGTTTCAATATGCTTAGTACGACTATGAAACACCGGATTTTTGCTCATTGCTATTGTTGACTGGTTATCGCATAGTATCTTTGTTGCTCCTGTTTGCTTGTGGTTTAACTCTTCTAAAATGCGTCTGAGCCAAACACCTTGACATGCCGCTGATGTCACAGCATTGTACTCCGCTTCTGCTGTGGAAAGTGCAACAGTTGATTGCTTCTTCGAATTCCAGCAAATTGCATTGTCACCATAGAAGAACACTTGCCCGGATGTGCTCCTTCTATCGTCCAGACTTCCTGCCCAATCACTATCACTATATCCAATTAAGCTTGGATTCTCCACAGATTTGTACCACAGGCCATAGCTCGTTGTGCCTGCAATATACCTTAATATCCTTTTTGCTGCTCCAATGTGTTGTTTGGTTGGTGTTTGCATGAACCTCGAGATGACTCCAACTGAGTGTGAGATATCGGGACGTGTATGTGTCAGGTACATCAAGCCTCCAATCAAACTTCGGAATTGAGTCGCCTCAATGTGTTCGGTGCCATCCTCTGCTGTGAGCTTTTCGTTGATATTCGATGGTGTTTGCACGAGATTGCATCCTTTCATTCCAAACTTCTCAACTAGATCTTTCGCATACTTTCTTTGAGAAATGAACATGTTACCTTCTTCTTGCTCAATCTCTAGCCCTAGAAAGTAGTGCATCTCACCCAAATCCGTCATCTTGAACATATTCATCATCTGTTCTTTAAATGCTTGAACCATCCCTTGATCTGTACCGAAGTAGATCATATCATCTACATACAGACTCACGACCAGCAGACCTATGTCCCGTTTGATGTAGAGATTCGGCTCGTTCTTGCTTCTCATGAATCCCAAGGTTTGAAAGCATGCATCTACCTTGCTGTACCACGCCCGTGGAGCTTACTTCAAGCCGTATAGTGCCTTGTAGAGCCTATACACCCAATCTTCTTTGCCTTTGATTTTGAATCCTTCTGGTTGTTCGACATACACCTCTTCCATTAGTTCTCCATTCAAGAATGCGGACTTGACATCGAGTTGAAAGACTGGTTGCTTCAATTGGACAGCTAGTGCTAACACGAGTCGAACGGTTTCAAACCTCGCAACAGGGGAGAATGTTTCATTGTAGTCAATTCCTTACCTTTGTGCATAACCCTTCACGACTAATCTCGCCTTGTATTTGAGCACCTTACCATCAGGACCGAGTTTGGTCTTGTAGACCCATTTGACCCCAATTTCCTTGTGATCCTTTGGCAGCTCTACTAACTCCCACGTGTTGTTCTCTCCAATTGCCCGAATTTCTTCTTTCATAGCTGTGACCCATTCTTTCTTGCATGCGGCTTCTTCAAAGCACTCGGGATCTTCCACCATTAGCACTTGTGTTGATGAGTATAATTCTTGCAAGGTTTTGGTCTTTTGCTGTGACTTTGGGTTGATTCTTCTTGTATAAACTCGCGTGGTGTTGATATGTCTTCATTTTGCTGAGGCTGCTCACTATTTGTTTCGAATTGAGGCTGCTCGGTGTTACTGTTGTCTGAATTGAATGGTACACGGGCCGTATCGGAGTCCACACGGACCGTGTCACCTTCATGCGGGCCGTATCGGATGATGATCCGGGTCGGATCAGGTTCTACATCTTCTCTGTCAGCTACTGGTATGTTGTTTTCTGCCATAAACCAACTCCAGTTAGCATCTTCATCGAATGTCACGTTGCGGTTGACTATTGTCTTCTTTGTTTCAGGGTTGTAAAAGAAGTTGTATGACTCGTCCAATTCTTCGAAAAGATACTTGTAACCGGTCATGTGATTAGAGCACCCACTGTCTAGGAACCAAACTTGGCTTGCTTCTGTATCCTGTACGGTCCGTGTGCTTTGGACACGGGCCGTGTCAGTCATGGTACGGGCCGTGTCAACAGTTTTCATCATGAAGAGCCTGGTTTCGGTGTCTTCTTTGTTGCCTTTCTCCTCTGCAACGTTGGCTTGCTCTTCCTCACGTTTCTTCTTGTAACACTCAGCCTGCATATGGCCGAATTTGTGACAATAATAGCATTCAACGCCTTGCTTGCCTTGTTCGTCTTCCCTCTTCTTCTTGTAGCAATCTGCCTTGACATGACCCAACTTGTGACAATAGTAGCACTCGATATCCTTCCTTGTTGTTTGTTGTTGACGGTTGTCTCCACTGCTTGTGCCTCTGCCTCTGCCTTGTTGTTGGCTTCTTGAGGAATCGTCTTTGGTATAGAAAGCTTTCGTGTCGTCCTTCACTTCTGATCGGTTGAGACGAACTTCATGAACTTGCAGTGATCCCATCAATTCATCAAACGTGTAGGTGGACAGATCTTTGGATTCTTCGATCGCTGCCACCACAAGATCAAACTTGGTTGTTAGGCTGCGCAACACCTTCATCACAACCGTTTTTTCTGGAAGATCTTCTCCACAGCTTCGGATTTGGTTGACTATGGATGTGACTCTTGTGAGAAACGCTTGAACAGATTCGCCTTGATTCATGTTCAACATCTCGAACTCCTGTCTCAAGCCCTGCAACTTGATAGCTACCACCTTGGAACTTCCCTGAAATGCAGTTTTCAGAGTAGACCAGGCCTGATTTGCTGTTTCTGCTGCTGCAATCTTCGCAAACACCGTGTCAGCAACGGCTTGTTGAATGAAAAACAGCGCCTTCGCATCGCGCTTCGCTGTTTCTGTTGGTGTGGGATCAGGGGCCGGTGCTCCCTTCTCTACCAATTCCCACAGTCCTTGCGACTTGAGCAAAGTTCGTATCTTGATGCTCCAGAACTCATAGTTGTCTCCCTTGAACAGCGGAATCGAGGGATTCGATACATTCATGTTCTCTGCCATGGTCGGATCTGCCTTGATCTCTCACCTTCGGCTCTGATACCAATTTTGTTGGGAATAAATTGAGATAACAGAAAAAACTCACAATAATTTCATATTACTCAACTTAGACTACTTACACATACAAGAGACATGGTATAAATACTAGAAAACTAATCCTAATTTAGCATCCACTACCCTAGAATTATGGTGCTATAATTAGCTTACAGCTACACCCACTAACTCTATTACAGAGACTTACCAAAAATAGAAAAACGTGTTTACACAGACAGTTATAACATAGGACAAATTTAGCGCCTCTGACGCGGGCCGTGTCACTCGCTACGCGGGCCGTGTCACTATCCATACGGGCCGTGTGCCTAGTCATGCGGGCCGTGTGGGGACACCTGATGACTTGGATTACTTTCAACATCCCTGGCCTAGGTTGAACTCTTGATTTTGGGCATGTGTTGCCTCGATCACTAGGCTTATTATCTTGATGTTTAATTATTTAATTTCCTCATTAAAAAAATTAACGCAATTACAGATTGATCTGGAATATAAATTTTAAAGAAATAATTATTTAATTTTAATGTACTTAACTGGATTGTGGATATCATTCTTGAACTCTTCCATCATCTTTTGATTGTTCTCCGTGAAGATCAAATTATCAATATATAATGAAGCAATTAAAATATCGGTACCTCTTCTCTTGGCGTATAAGGTCGGCTCGGTCTTGCTCTTCTCAAAATCTTAACATGTGAAGTACCTGTCGATTTGACTGTACCACATCATTGGTGCTTGCTTGAGACGTTACAATGGCTTTTAGTCTGTATTTTAACACATTTACTGTCTTTTTTTTTTCTTTTGCAGAACCCAGACCGCCAGATGATTCGTATTTTAAATATGATCACCTGCTGCCAGGGTATAAAGAGGAGGGATCATTTTGTATCAAAATATGATCTGCAACTTGCCCAAAAGAAAGAGAAAATTGTGGAGGGGTTTGATAGCATGGCCAAAACCAATGCCATTGGTGCCGTGCTAATCGCTTCAGCAGCATTTGCAAGAGCATTCAGTGTATCTGCGGCATATAAAGCTGATATTCATGCTGGACACAAGTCCGCAAGTTTGGATTTTACATTCATGTCCTTCATTATCATGGTCGTTTCGGCATTTATTTGCTCCATAGTGGCCACGTCTATTATTATGCAATCTGCCTTGACCTATTTAGCTCCCATATACCGTGAAAAGTACATCCGAATGTCTAAAAGATTGATTAGACTGGCAACATTGAGTTTTGTGGCTTCATTTGCAATAGGAGTATATATCGTAGTGAGTCCAGTGTCCAAGTGGCTCGCATGCTTAGTCTGTATCTCTCTTGCAGTTGTGCCTATTTTATTCCAACCACACCACTGGCCAAATTATTTGCTCGTAAGGGTACTAATCAAATATTTAGGTTGGAAAGGATTTTTTGTTGGATGTTATGGTCTAAAATTCTTTATGCAGAACATTTTATTTAGCATCTTTGTTCTCTTAGTTTTGCTAGGTAGTCTTCAGCCTCATCTACGTGTCGGAGTTTTGGTTTATGGCACTGTAATATTCGTCTATGCGTTTCTCTATTATTTTGGATATGTTAGGGACCTACTCAACGAAATTTGAGGTTAATTAGGAGACTCTTCGAAAATTGTGGAAGTGAGAAGGAAAGAAAGGGTAGAAAAAGATGGAAAGAATAGAGAGAGAGAGTAAAAAACTAATTTATTTATTTATTGTTTATGTTTGACCCAAATTGCTATTTGAGTCCGTTAGACTTTGTATCTTTAATTTGTAGTATATGTAATGACTCTTGAAAGAAAGAGAATTAAGTCTATTAGAAATCAATTACAGTTGTCTTTCTGTCTCTTTCTCTCTTTCTCTTCTCAATTTCTAGAAAACCTAACAAATTGGTATGAGAGCCATCTCGCTACGGCAGTTCGTTCGGTGGTTCCAGGGTTCAGATATTTTCCGCTGCCGTTAAAGGTTTCCGCTGCCGCTAGGGTTCCCGTTCAAATCGCCTCTGCCTGCGCGCGTGCTTTACTTCGCTTCTGTGAGCCGCGATATCATTTGTCGCTTTTCAGTGGACCGTGCAAGAACCGAAAGGCTGGGTGTTGGGTTTGCTTCCGGATCTGTACACCGCTCAAGAACTGGAGTTGTTCTGGTTTGAATTTTTTTGTTGAGCCGTGATTTCTCATTTGGTACACCGTTATTTTATTTGGCATCTTCTGTCTTGACCGCGCAAGGGAATAAAGTGAGCCCAAATTTACTCATTTCTGGAACCAAAATATTTGATCAAACTTTGGCCTTACGTAAAATCTGTCAATTACAATTTTTTTTGGTTGAATTGTAATTTTGCAAAGTTGGATTTTGTGGTGGTTTGGCGATTGAGTAATTCTGATAATTTGGAGAATTTATTAATTGGGTGTTTGAGAAATTGAATGGATATGTCGGCGAAATACGATATTGAGAAGTATGATGGGAAGATGAGTTTTGTATTATGGCAAGTACGTATGGTGGCAATTTTGTCGAGCCAAGGCGTTAAGGATGTCATTTTTGGTCGAGAAAATTTGATTGATGCAGTGATGGATAAGAAATGAAGAGATATGGATGATAAAGCGCTCTCCATTATCCAATTATGTTTGAGCAATTCGACATTGCAAGAGATCCTATCGGAGAAGACCGCTAAGGATTTGTGGGAGAAATTAGAGAACATTTACATGAAGAAGTCTCTCACCAATCGACTACGGTTGAAATTGCGCCTCTACACCTTTCGCATGGTTGAAGGTACATCAATTTCCGATCATATTTTGGAGTTTGCATCTATTTTGAAGGACTTAGATAAGATTGATGTTAAGATGGAGAATGAGGACTAAGCTCTTTTGTTATTGTGTTCATTGTCCGCATCATATAAGGCCTTTAGAGACATGTTAATTTATAGTAGAGACATGTTAATTTATAGTAGAGATAAGATTTTTCTTGAGGATGTTAAGAACAATTTACAAGCCAAGTTGCACATTGATAGTGAAATGACCAATAATGAGAAAGAGAGTCAAGGTGTTGGTTTGGTTGTTGATCGAGGTAGGTCATGGGACTGAAAGTTCAAAAGTGAAGGTGGAGTCCTTAGGGTTTCTAAAGGGACTCTCACAATTATGAAGGCGAAAAGAATTGGAACTCTTTATTTCTTGGAAGGTTCCACGGTCAAGTGCTCGGCCGCCATTGCGCGTTCTACAAGGCTGTGGCATATGAGATTCGAGCATATGAGCGAGCGAGGAATGATCATTTTAAGTAAGAGGGGCTTGTTGTGTGGCCAATGCATGGGTAACTTGGAGTTTTGTGAGCATTGTGTATTTGGCAAGCATAAGAGATTGAGCTTCTCCACGGCCATTCATTCGACCAAGGGAACATTAGAGTACATCCATTCAGATCTTTGGGGACCTTCTCGCAAGCCTTCTAAAGGTAATGGTTCTCGTTACATGCTTACTTTAATTGATGATTTCTCAAGGAAGGTTTGGGTTTATTTCTTGAAAGAGAAAAGTGATGTGTTTCGCACCTTCAAAGAATGGAAGTCACTTTTAGAGAACCAAACGGGAAGGAAAGTTAAGAGGTTAAGAATCGATAACGGTTTAGAGTTTTGCAACCGTGAGTTTAATAATTTTTGTAAAGCCGAAGGGATTGTTCGGTACAAGACGGTGGTTAATACTCCTCAACAAAATGGTGTTGCAGAAATGATGAATAGGACACTACTTGAGAGGTCTAGAAGTATGCTTTCAAATGCGGATTTGGGTAAAATGTTTTGGGCGGAAGCCATTAACACATCATGCTATTTGGTAAATCGATCTCCTACCACTTCAATTGATTTGAAGACACCAGAAGAAGTGTGGTCGGGTAAGCCAGCCGATTATTCGAATTTGAGGGTGTTTGGTTGTCCCGCTTATGCACATGTGAATGAAGGAAAGTTGGAACCTAGATCGAATAAGTGTGTTTTTGTTGGGTATCCCGCAAATGTGAAGGGGTACAAGTTGTGGTGGTGTACCGAATCATTCAAGTTTTTTATCTCGAGAGATGTTATTTTCAATGAGTCGGCAATGTTGAAGGCAAAAGATGTTGCATCCGAGCCGACTATTAAGGAAAATGAGACGGTTGAGAAGAAGGTGGAGTTTGAGATGCCGGTCCAAGAAGGTGATGATTTGATCTCACATGATGATGCCAATTTGGAGGAAGGCCAAGAAGAGGCACAACCATATGCATTGGCAAGGGACCGAGCTAGAAGAGAAATTCGATCACCTACAAGATATGGATACTCTGACTTTGCTTATTGTTTGGCAATTGTAGAAGAAGTGGAGTATTGCGAGTCATCTTCCTACAAGGAAGCCATTTATTCTAAAGATGCGGCCAATTGGGTTGCCGTTATGAATGAAGAGTTACAATCCTTGCAACAAAATGAGACTTAGTCTCTTGTGAAGCCTCCGAGTGATAAGAGGATTGTGGGTTGTAAGTGGGTGTTTAAGAGGAAGATTGATGGCTCAAATTCCGTGGATTTTCGATACAAGGCAAGGCTAGTAGATAAAGGGTATAGTCAAGTCTAAGGTGTAGACTTCAATAATGTGTTCTCTCCCGTGGTTAAGCATACCTCCATTCGAGTTTTGCTCTCTTTGGTGGCAATGAAGGATTTGGAGTTGGAGCAAATGGATGTGAAAACTGCCTTCTTGCATGGTGATTTGGAAGAGCAAATTTACATGAGTCAACCAGAGGGTTTTGAGGTTGCGGGAAAAAAGGACCGTGTGTGTCTTTTGAAGAAATTTCTTTATGGTCTTAAGCAATCACCGTGGCAATGGTATAAGAAGTTCGACTCATTCATGGTGAGTATTAATTTCCATCGTTCCAATTATGATAGTTGTGTCTATTTCAAGAAGTTGGATGGTGGGGATTTCATTTATTTGTTGCTCTATGTGGATAACATGTTGATTGTATCATCAAACTTGAAAGAAATTAGGAGATTGAAAGAGCAACTAAGTTCGGCATTTGAGATAAAAGATCTGGGGGCTGCCAAAATGATTCTCGGGATGGAGATCACAAGGGATAGGTCCAAAAGAAAGTTGTTTCTTTCACAAAAGAGTTTTGCCGAGAAAGTGCTACGCCGTTTTGGCATGGAGAAAGCGAAAGTGCTAAATTTATGATAAACACTACCCACGCTTTGATTATACTCTATTCTATGATAAATTCGCAACCATCTTATAAGACCGGTACAGGAAATTTCTTTTTTGTTTAGCTTATCGGGTATTGGTATGTAAGGGTAAAAAACAAAAAAAAAGAATTCTTTAGCACACTGGATACGGATCGGATAAAGATTATTTCAAATTAGACCTTACCTAGCCCGTTATCCAATATGGTAATAATTTAAAATAAAAATTATAAAATTTCATATATAAATATATAATTATAATTTATTCATGCATGGCTTCTATGTATCTATTCATTGGCACCTTTTTATCTATTGATTCGATTTGTACAGTATTCGAACGAATAAGATGGGTTTGATAAGATTTTTTTTTTTCATTTAGCTTATCAGTTACAACCTTACGGATGAGGGCACAGTTTTTTTCATATAAAAGTGTTCAATACCTGATCGACCCGTTTTGTACCCATTGACATCCCTAGCTTGGAGACTATAATAAAGAGACGTTGTATAATAAGCCATTTCTTCTTTTCTTTTCATTTTTACTAAGCAATTATTTGATTTGATTGGTTTCAAGACCCATCTTGATATCTAACTCTTAGCCCACTTATTTATGGGCCCATATATACTTGCAAAATTATACACATTTGATCTCAAAGCAGGCCCAATTTTGTAGCATTACTTAGCTCTTTGGTTTATCTATCTGTATCTGCTAGCCCAGATGTTGTGATCTAATCAATCATCTAATGTTTGAGTTTGTTGCTAAAAGGTTGAATTGAACCAATTGCTATCCATCCCAATTGAAGTTCCAGAAGAACAATGCAATGGGCCCAAATTTGACATCTGTTCGTTGCTGGTTTTGTCCATAATGACTAAAATAGAATATGGATGAAATCTAATCAAATTTTTCTTCTCACACCACCTCAACCAGTAAAGCATTGTCGATCCTTCTAGTTTTGCCTTTATCCGCTCTCACATATTGTAATATGTTCTTAATTTAATTCGAGAATAATTTTGATATATTTCAAGTAATTTACATATAATAGTTGTATAATTATATTTTTTCCATAATGCAAATAATATATGAAACACCGATATTTTCAGAAATTAAACAACAAGTTTATACATTTCATGAATAATATTAGAAAACAAAGCACGTATTATTCGTCAAGGTGGAATTTGGCTAAATTGGTTAATTATTCTAATTTAATGAGGTGTCTGGTTGATGTCTAAAGTTATACCACGATTTAAGCTATGTCTTATTTGGTAGGAGTTTGATGACTCAAGCAATATTTGGTAACCGGATCATATTTGGGTAACCGAAATAGAAAAAGAATTTTTTGTGAATTGAATTTTTAATTAATTTAGATGTTCTGTCATTCCATAAAACCAATTTATGGATGACCAAAACTTTGAGAAACAAAAAAAATGTATATATTTTTATATAGATTTCTGGAAATACTCTTAGGAGCGTAGCCAGTCAATTTAAATTTATTCCCAAGTTTGGACATTTGTAAATGTTATAAGATACTGCTTGGTGTGGAGAATGAATGATATATCACATTCCATTTATACATTTAATTGATTTTACCATGCTCTTTTTCATACCTAGAGTTAGAATTTTTGTAGTTTAATTAACACAAAGCAAAAAACTGCAAAATTTAAATTTTATCTTTCCATTTCCTTTATTTTTTTTATTTATATTAATAGACGTTTGACTCAGTATATAATCTGTTTAATCGATACTGATAATACTCAAGCCTAGTCAGTACTGAGAAAATAAAAATGTAAGAAGCAAGATTTAACAAACATTACTGCTCTTGATAGATTGATGGTGGGTCTCAATTCTTGAATCAAAAAATGAAAAATAAAATGGGTTAAACAAAAGCGAGAAGATAAAAAAAAGGGTTTAATGACTGACCATGGGTCCCAACTGTGGATTAAACTTAATGCATCGAAATAGGTGGGTTAGTAATTTAGACCAGTCTAAAAGTCAGCTTATCTATTTTAATTTGACTCAATTAAACTACTTTTGAGAAAATAACTAAGGCCTAAAGTTTTTATTCCACTGTTTAGTTCACAATCAAACATCATAAAAAATATTAATAAAAATATAATTTAAAATTAACCATACTAATAAATAATATTAATATTAATATTAAAAATCTTGTTAGTTCAATTCCCACCAAAATTTGCTTCATTTATTTCTTTTCTAATGTATGTATAGGGTACTGGCGACGGGATAAGCTCAATTATTCATATTCTCTCAACCATAGATTTGTGTATTGTAAGGTACCTTTCTCTCATGGTCGTTTTTGCATTTGGTTGCTCCATAGTTGCCACGTCTATAATTATGCAATCTGCCTTGTCCTTTTTGGCTCCCATATACCGTAAGAACTACATCCGAATATCTCATGGATTGATCAAATTGGCAACAATGGCTTTTGTGGCTTCATTTGCAATAGGGGTATATATTGTACTGAGTCCAGTATCCAAGTGGCTCACATACCTAATCGGTATCTCCCTTGCTGTTGTGCCTGTTTTATTCGATCCACACCTCTGGCCAAATTGTTTGCTCATAAGGGCGCTAATCAAATATTTAGGTTGGAAAGGATTTTATGTTGGATGTTATAGTCTACAATTCTTTACGGATCAAATTTTGTTTGTCATCTTTGTTCTCTTAGTTATGCTAGGTAGTTTTGAGCCTGATATACGTGTCGTAGTGTTGCTTTATGGCACTGGAATAATCTTCTCTGGGTTTTTCCTTTATTTCAGATATGTTAGGTACATAATCCTGACAATTTGAGGTCAATTCGGTGACTGTTTGAAAATTGTGGAAGAGAGAAGGAAAGAAAGGGTAGAAAAAGATGCAGAGAATAGAGAGAGTACAAAACTTAATTTATTGATTATAAAGATTGTATGAATATTTATAGCTATTTCTTTTTTACTTGTCACTCTAGTTATTTTAAACACTATCCATTGATTATCTCCTATTCTCTGATAAATTCACAACCCACAAGCATTCTATATGACGGGTATGAATAATTATTTTATTTTGTTTAGCTTATTCGGTACGGGTAAGGATAAAAAAAATATTAGCATAACGGGTAAGGATATGGATAAAATCTATTTCTAATTAGTCCTTACCCTTTATGCAATATGATAATAATTAAAATAAAAATTATAAATTTAGTATATATAGATATATACTTATATGGAGATAATAAATGATATGATATAGTTTATTCATGCATGGCTCATATGTAGTGTATTAAAACGGACCGGACCGGGCCGGACCGGGTTCAACCCGTCCGGGTTCACGGGTTGGCCGGGTACGGGTTCGGGGGGTTCACGGGTACACGGGTAGGCGGGTACACGGGTCGAAATTTTGAAACTCTACCCTTACCCGCCCGTGGACCCTTACCCCCACGGGTTCACGGACCGGGCGGACCGGGTTCACGGGTTGGTCCGGACCGGACCGGTTTTTTTTTTTTTTTTTTTTTTTTTTTTTTTTCTTTTTTTTTTTCTGTTTTTTTTTTCGGTTTTTTGAAAGAAAATATTTGATAACAAAGAAAAATATGTGAAATATTTGGTAACGGTTTTTTTCTTTTTTTCAAACCGAATTATTTGGAATTATTTGAAATATTTAAAAACAATTTAGATTTGGCACGGGTAGGCGGGTAGGCGGGTACGGGTAGGCGGGTACGGGTACGGGTAGGCGGGTGGGCGGACCGGACCGGGTAGGCGGGTTCACGGGTCACGGGTTTCGGTTTCAAAAACAGTACCCTTACCCAGATTTTTACCCGGTCCGGCCAACCCCCGAACCCGTGAAACCCGTGCACGGACCGGACCGGACCGGTACACGGGTCACGGGCGGACCGGACCGGGTCACGGGTTCTGGGTTTTTGTTAGAACACTACTCATATGTATCTATTCATTAGCACATTTTTATCTGTTTATTCAATTTGAACTTCATTAGCACATTTTTATCTGTTTATCTTTTTATACTTATATGGAGATAAAGAAACAGGCAGGTATTTTATAAAATTAAGATTGGAGAGCATAGATAAATTTATTAGGGCCGTAAATTTTTCCGAAAATTTTTTAGTTACAACTTTAATATTTTAAATTTGGGATATTATCATCAATTCCTAAAAAAATTAAAAACATACCCTGTCCACAACTCTGTGAGTAGAGATGCTCTGTGTGCATATATAGACCCATTCCCATAGTTGCCGAATTATTTATTTTTTATGGCCATCAAATTTTGCCTATTTCAAAATAATACATTTAAGATGGCTTGATGAAAAATAAATCCAACATCTTCTAATAAAACATGTATTTTATATGAACGCGGACTTAGTTCAGAGACAATGACACAAATCCTCATCTCTACAAATAGGTGCATATAAAAATTATCGGGAATAGTATCAAAAAGACATTGAGAGTATACCGGAGTCCTTTAATAAAAATAAATTATAGATAATTTTATGTATTTTTTTTTAATATCATTAAACTTTTTTTTTCTTGAGAAAATTATGGGCTTATTGTTCTAGGAATTCCATAAAATCATTAACTAAGACATAACAGTAGCAAAATAGTTAGGCCGCTGTTTCTTGAGCCGGCCACATTTAAAAGTCCAGTATTAATAAATTTGTTTCCAGGCTAGAGCCCAATATCCAGAAAAGGTGTACTTTATAAAGGGATGGGAGAAGAACAGGCAGCCCATTTGTAAAGAACTCAAGAAGCCTATTTATTATAAACATTATGGGCTCCAACAAGTCAATTAGTTGAATAAAAAGCCTGAAAGGGCTTTTAAATCCAGTTAGAAAGGGCTAAAATCTGAACAAACAAAATAATTAATATAATACGAGTAGAACTAGGGTGTTCTTAAGCTCACCAAGTCTTTTGTGAGCTTAATTCAAAAAATTATCAAATTTGGCTTCAAACAATGCATCAAAACTATTGAAACCGATCTACTTCACAAGTGATGCGTTTACATGCCAAATTTATAATTTTTCAAATTAATTTTGTATAAAGTTTAGCAGTAAAAGGACAATGGTTTATAAGTTAATTTTAATGTGTTCATTTTTCATCATTTCTTGACCGCTTGACTTCATATGAAATTAATTTTAAAATTTATAAATTCAACATGTAAACTCATCACTCATGAAGTAGATCAGTTTCATCGGAATATAATACATAACATCATCATATATATGATATCAAGTTTAATAATTAGAATACCTCTGGTGTACATTTAAGTTCTTAATATAGTAGATCCACTTGAAATATATCTTAAAAATATTAAAATTGCGATGAAATGAAAGAGTGTGTGTGTGTGTGTAACGGGAACAACAAATTTGGGTCGATAAATTTGTGTCAGTTTTTCTTATTTATTGAAAATGTAGGAAATATGTGAGGAGACAAATTAAATCAGTATTTGATTTATTGATAAAAATAATGTTATATGTATGAGAAGTCAGTAAGTTCAAAATTTGAATAAAATATTTCTTATTATTATTAAAATTTAGGTAACTTGATTCAATAAAAAGACATGTTGGGGAAATATTTAGTCCGTAAGGAGACAACTTTTGAAAATAGCTTGTTTGAACTGGTTAAAAAAGGTCAAAATTTTTGAATGAAACATGACGAAACAAGTCTTAATGAGGGATTAATTGGCATGATTTGCACAAATTATTTGGTCATGTTACACTTAAATCATTATAACCTAACAAGTTAAAAGAAAATGGAATGCATTTTGCAAAAAAATGTTATAGACACATACAATTCTATATGACAAAAAAAATATCAAATATTTGAGAAATTATTTGTGTTTATCCTTTGATAACTACAAATCATATTATTTGTAGCAATCAAACAAAAAGATTAAATCATAACTAGCCACCTAAATTTTAAATATTAAGTGTTGGTGAGAACAAGATGTTAACCACATATAAGATCATAAGGAAAGCATGATAGAGGCCTCTAGGTCAAAAATTATAATTTAAAAATGGGTTTGTTTTTGGAAAAGGATGTCAAGAGAATCTTTCCAATATCTCACGAAAAGTATGGTTCATGCTAATTTATTGGAATTTTTATTTGAATAGTTTACCAGAAAAAAAACACATATTTAAAAAAAATACTCTTCTATAAATTTGGTGTTTCAAATAAAATACTTGTTTGCATTAAGAATTTGATGAATGTACAATTAATTTTATAAATTTGTCAAATAAAAATTGAACTTCTTTTAATAGATATTTATCTTGTCGTAGCAAAACTCGCAAAACTATCCTTTTATTACATTTTAATAAGGCAAATTCTTCCATGGACCCAAGGACCTATTTGTAAAATGAACATATCTTTATTTTCAAAGTTCAAACAGTCGATCCGAACCGTTCATCTTGTTCTCCATATTAATATGTGCTTGGAGACCAAATTTTACATTTTTTTGAATTTTTTTACTATTTATTAAGATGGGTACAAAAAATATCAAATTCAGACCATTGAATTTTGTACCATCTTAATAAATAGTAAAAAAATTCAGAAAAATGTAAAATTTGGTCTCCAAGCACATATTAATATGGAGAACAAGATAAACGGTTCGGATCGACTGTTTGAACTTTGAAAATAAAGATATGTTCATTTTACAAATAGGTCCTTGGGTCCATGGAAGCATCACTCTTTTAATAATTGAGTGGCTTGATTTTCAACCTCTACTAAATAAAAAATAAAAAATGGTGGCAATGATATCTTCAATTTTAATTTGATTTATTAAAAGATATCAAATAAATTACAATTAAATTACTACAATTGTACCTGCAAAATATTATAATCATACTTTTTTTCACAGATAAGTGTGTTAAGTAAATGTAAAGCTGTATATTCAACTTAAGAAACATACTATGATTAATTAATAAATAACAACATGAAATAAACTTCATTAAATTTGGTTCATTATTGTACTGGTCTACGATGGACCGGGAGCAGGCTTTTATCAGTAGATAGTGTGTGTTTGTGTGTGACAATGACATAGTTATTGAAGCCTCCTTGTCTCTACTATCATATTGTTGCCTTTATTAAAATCACACTCATTGGTAGCGACTATTTCTTTCTTAATTATAAATTGAAAATGATTGTTTTACTTTTAAGATAGTTTTTTTTTATTTGAAAAATTGTCAAGATTGTCATATTAATTGTTCGGACAATGATAATCATCCCTACATCATCCTCACACTTCCATCTCCGCGTTACTATAGGCTACCACTAAAACATTAACATAACAATAATATTTAACATGTAGCCTTGAGATATTTATCTTGAATAACATAGGTATTAATATATATGAAGAGAACTGTATTTACGTATGTAAAAAATGTTCAAATTGTATGTCCGCACTAATTTTCTTAATTTTTCTGTTTTGTCCTTACACTATGAGGGACAATTAATCGGTGTCAAACTTCTTGGGCCAATCTTTCAAATTTTTTAATTTTTTATAAATGTTTCATGGGCTGAATAATTAATAAAAGCAATATTTATTTCTAATCTATGTAGTATTTATTCTTCAGTCCAATTATCAATCAAGTATTTATCCGTTAGATATAACAGTATTTATCCATAATCAATTTAGTAGTATTTATTCTTAGACAATTAAGTATTTATCTTATGCATGGTAATAATTTATTCTTAAAAATTAGAGTATTTATATTTTGATGAGGTGTTTTTCGGACATCGTCTCCTGTTTCACTGATCATATGCTATCTTTTTCCGATCACATACATACATTTAAGTTCATTTCCAAAACCCATTTCAATAACATTCATGGCATCTTTCCTTAGATTTCCATATACACCATTCATCATATAACAATAAACATAAATATTTAACAAAAATAAGAAAGTGAAGTAAGGTAGTCACATCCTCCTCTAAAGTAACTCGATTAAAGTTTGAGTTTGGATTTAGACCGTCCTTTCTTCCATTTTGGTATGTTTATTTTAAAACATCTACATATTTTGAATAAAATTGAGTAATTTGTGTAAAATTATATCTTGATATTTCTTAAAGTTACTAATATATTGAATTTTTGACTATTTCAAATTTAATTTCCCTTATTTGTTCAATCCAGCAAACCAAAATTTCATTCGGTTTAAACGGTTCGGTTCGATTTTTAAAAACCGAAAAATTTAATTTGCTAATTTTATTTCGGTTTCAACTAAACTGACAGTTTGCACACCCCTTAAGACTATAGTCTAATCATAGTGACAATAATAAATTGCAAAATGGGTTTGATTGGAACCTTACTAGTTTTTATTTTATCATGGAGAATTAATTTATAGGAACAATAATATTCTAAAGATAAGATCATGTTATTCAATGGGTATTTGTAGAATTATAGTCCAACTAAATAGTAAGGATCCATATTAAATTTATAAAAATAATTAACTTGGTACCTCCGACAATAAATTGAATGTTTTCATTAGCTAATGAGCGGTTGATGGGTCCTAAAAAAAATCATTTCCCCCTCTCTCTCTCTCTCTTTCGCCCTTATATCTGAAGAAAGATTTCTCAGAGGGGCATTTGTCTCATTTCTTTCTGTTATATATCTTGAAATGATGCAGAAAGGATCAGTAGGTGATAAGCAATTTTTTGCTTGCCTAATTGTCACATTATATGGAGTCAGTGTCCTGTGACCTAACTGAAAATTTTAGTTTATCAAAAGCCAGGCCAAATTTACCAAAAGAAATTTGGCCGATTACGAGTCAACTCGGAATTGGCCTAGTCCGGTCTGATTTTTATCCGAGTTTCTCGCCTGTGAGATTTTTTCTGCAAAAATCGGATGAATAGTGTCTGACTCGGCCGAGTTAGGCCTAGTTCTGGCCGAGTCTGGCCGAATCAGGCATTTTTTCAATTTAAAAAAAAATTATAACAATTTTTATATATTGCACGTTTAGACACGGGTTAGGCACTGCTTAGATAATGCAAGAATGATTTCTTAGGCACTGCTTTGACAAAAAAACAACATATTTGGCAGCATATTTGTAGACCAAAGTAAATTAGTGCACTGCTATGTGTTAGACAGCATATTTGTAGACACAAAATGATATTTGGAAACTCAAAACACAGATTCTGAATCAATCCACTAGCAAAGAGAACAACCACAGGGCCCTACCTCAGATAGTGAACGAACAGAAACATGGTATAGAGATGTCAATGAACTAACAGCAAATCGAAATATTAATTCTAATGATGGCATGTATGGGACCTCAGAGCTTAGTGGAGGATATAATTCAAGCTCATTTTCATATGGAGACAACTAGATTACAATTCTTCTAGCACATACAATTCATATGTTGGATATGAGACTATTAATAATTCTTCATTTGACACTACATTAATGTCTTTCTTTTTTGGTTATGTACAACAATAGTATTTTAATACAGAGCACGATGAGATGATCTAGCCAGCTTGGCATAGCTTATGGCAATAAAAAGTGTGTTTAATTTTTAATGCTTGTATTACATTATATAATTAGTGAATTATTTGAGTGTAATGTTTTGTCTTAAGAGAGTTTTATTACAATTTTTTTTTACTAATTATTTCCTACGTTTTGGGTCTTTTGGCAACAAAACAGGTTTTTCGCCAAAAAAATTCGAGTTTCCAAATCAACTCGGCCGAAAATTGTTCAAATCCCTTTTTAGACTTGAGAGTAGGTCCAATGGCAATCCGACCTACTTTGGTTCAATGGGCTTAATCACCATTCATATGCTTTAAGATTCGTGTGCAATGCTTTAAGTTTCGTCCGCATTTGCTTCGATAGTCGTGCACACAAATATTGAGATGAATCGAACGGTCAAGAATCTCATTGAACTTAAAAGTAGGGCCATCGGACCTACTCTGTTCTCACCTTTTTATATGTATTTTGAAAAAATAGTTATTTTCCTCCAAAATAAAAACATATTTAAAGCTTTTGCGGATTATAGCCTCAGGCCAGAGGGTGATTTCGTTTAGTTAATGGTGAGTGTCACAAAATAGCTTGAAAAACTTGACAAGAAATGGTGCTTATTCTTTTCTATTTGGCTATTTGTTCTATAATCCTTGCTTATTGCCATGTATGTACCGTATGATCTTAAATCTTTTGTTCATTTTCTTTTTCTTTTAGATGCAATATCTTGCATTTTTAAATAATTAATTAGATAATGTCTAATACTCTAATGTAGTTGGTGTAAAGGAGAGTCAAAAGCAGAAATGGCGTCTAATTCTCAAAGAATTTCATTAGATCAGAGACTATATGACGCAGCAAAGAATGGCGACATGGTTCTCTTAGAGAATGTTCTTTTTCCCAGACCCTTACAAGTAGATTGGCAAGCTGAGACAAGATGCCTCTTATTAGGAGTTAACCATGGTGGAGATACAGCCCTACATATTGCTGCTCGCTTTGGCCACCTCCAGGTGGCTACAGAGATTTGTAATTTTGATGTATTTCTCTTGATGAAGGACAATGACAAGTCAGAGACACCCCTGCATTACGCCGCCAAAGCTGGGAAGTGTGACTTAGTCGCCTACTTCATTCACCTCGCTAACAGCATTATTGAGCTGGGCGATACATTGAGAAAGCGAAACAGAGATGGAGAAACTGCCTTATATCAGGCAATTCTTTACAAACATCCAGATGTTGTAGAGAAGTTCCGAAATGCAATCGAGAACCAAGTTTTTTCTCAACTGGTGAGCATCCCCAACAACGAAAATATATCTCCACTGTACCTGGCAATATTGCATGATCAAAGTGATATTGTTACTTGTTTGATCGAATCATTACGTGAGGTCGAGGATGTGCCGCCAGAAGCGTATGCAGGACCAGATGGACAAACAGTTCTGCATGCTGCGGCTCAACGTATACGATACAAACAGTTCACAAGTATGTTCACTCTATTAGCCGAATTAGCAAAATCCACTGACAAATCAGGCAGCACAGCTCTTCACTATGCAGCATCATCTCACAATCTGGAAGGAGTAAGCACGATACTGGAGACAGATATAAGTTGTGCATACATGGCTGACTCCTCAGGTTCATATCCTGTGCACCTGGCAGTCAAGATGGGTTTTGTGAAAGTAGTGGCCATGCTCTTCGACCAATGTCCTGACGTAGACCAGTTACTTGATAATAATGGCAGAAACTTTGTTCACCTTGCAGTGGAAAAACAAAGAGATGGCATTGTGCGGTGGATCTGCACAAAAACTGAACTTACAGAAGCAATGAATGCCCAGGATGACAATGGCGACACGGCGATGCATCTGGCTGTAAGAGCCGGACACTTAAATATATTTGCTCATCTTCTGGCGACCGGAAAGGCACACTTATGTGTGATGAACAAGGACGGGTTCACACCTCGTGATCTTGCCTGGCATCTCTTCGCTTCTAATATTGGCTTCTTCAATTGGCAGGTGATGTCATCTCTCTCTAATTATTTGTTACTATTTGATCACCAGCCTGTCATCTACCTGTTCCACATAACCATACAATTACATCAAAATAAGTGTTTCGCTGGTATATGAATTTAATTTGGACATGTGTTGACTCACCAGGCTTGTTATCTTTATATTTAATTATTTTCCAAATTAAAAAGATTAATGCAATTAAAAATTGTTCTGGAACATAAATTTTCAAGAAATAATTATTTAATTTTAATTTACTTAGTTGGGTTGTGGATATCATTCTTGAACTCTTCCATCAATTTTTCATTGTTCTCCGTGTAGATCAAATTATCAATAGATAATGAAACAATTATAATGTCGGTACCTCTTTTCTGGGCGTAAAGGTCGGCTCTGTCTTGCTCCTCTGAAAATCTTTATGTGTGAAGTACTTGTCGATCAGACTGTACCACATCATTGGTGCTTGCCTGAGACCGTACAATGACTTTTAGTCTGTGTTTTAACACATTTTACTTTCCTTTTTTTTCTTTGGCAGAACCCTGACAGCACTATATTTCGTGTTTTAAATCGGATCAGATGTTGCTGGGGTATAAAGAGGGGGGATCATTTGGTATCAGAATTTGAACTGAAATATAACCAAAGCAAAGAGAAAATGGTGGAGAAGTTTGGTAGCTTGGCCAAAACCTATTCCATTGGTGCCGTGCTTATTGCTTCAGCAGCATTTGCAGGAGCATTCAGTGTATCTCAAATTCTTGCTGGACATGAGTCCGCAAGTTTGGATTTTGCATTCAAGTCCTTTATTATCATGGTCATTTATGCATTTGGTTGCTCCATAGTTGCCATGCCTATAATTATGGAAGCTGCCTTGACCTTTTTAGCTCCAGTATACCGTGAGAAGTACATCCTAATGTCCTCAGGATTGATCGATATGGCAATAACAGGTTTTGTGGCATCATTTGCAATAGGAGTATATATCGTACTGAGTCCAGTGTCCAAGTGGCTCGCATGCTTAGTTTGTATCACCCTTGCAGTTGTGCCTGTTTTACTTCATCCACACCTCTGGCCAAATTGTTTGCTCATAAGGGCACTAATCAAATATTTAGGTTGGAAAGGATTTTTTGTTGGATGTTATAGTCTAAAATTCATGAGGAAGAACATTTTGTGTAGCATCTTTGTTCTCGTAGTTTTGTTAGGTAGTGTTGTGCCTCATCTACGTATCGCTGTCTTGGTTTATGGCACTGCAATATCCTTCTATGAATTTTTCTGGTATTTCAAAAATGTTAGGAGCCTAATCAATTCAATTTGAGGTCAATTCGGTGACTCTTCGAAAATCGTGGAAGATAGAAGGAAAGAAAGGGCTGAAAAATATGGATTGTATGAGACAGAGAGTAAAAAACTTAATTTATTTATTTCTCATACTGATTATATAGATTGTATGAATATTTATAGCTATTTCTTTTTCACTTTTTCACTTGTCCTCTGACAACCCACAAGCATTCTATATAACTGGTACGAATAATTTTTCTTTCATTTAGCTTATCAAGTACAAGCAAGGATAAAAAAAAAATATTAGCATAACAGATAAAGTTACGGGTAAAGTCTATTCCTAATTAGTCCTTACCCGTTATCTAATATGGTAATAATTAAAAATAAAAATTATGAAATTAATTTTGTATATATAGATACATAATTATATAAGATAATGAATGATAAGGTATATTTTATTCATGGCTCATATGTGTATCAATTCATTGGCACCGTTTTATCTATTTATTCAATTTGTATAGCATTCAAAAAAATAAGATGAGTTCAGGTAAGTTTTTTTTTCGATTATCAAGTATAGCTTTACGGATAAGGCAAAAGTTTTTTTCGTATAAGAGTACAAAAATGCTTGATACCTGATAGACCCGTTTTGTATCCATTGACACCCCTAGCTACCTTGGAGACTATAAAAAAGAGACTTTGTATTATAGCTCATTTCTTCTTTTCTTTTCTTTTTTACTAAGCAATTATTTGATTTGATTGGTTTCAAGACCCATCTTGATATCAACCTTAGCCCACTTATTTATGGGCCCATATATACTTGCAAAATTCTGATCTCAAAGTAGGCCCAATTTCATCGCATTACTCGGTTCTTTGGTTCAGCTATCTGTATCTGCTAGCAGCCTAGCACACATGTTATACTCTAATCAACCATCTAATGTTTGAGTTTGTTAAAAAGGTTGAATTGAACCAATTGCTATCCATCCCAATTGAAATTCCGGAAGAATAATGCAATGGGCCTAAATTTGATTATCTTTTTTTGAAAGGGACCAGCAATTCGTTACTGCTTTTGTTTATAATGACTAAATTAGAATATGGATGAAATCAATCAAATTTTCCTTCAAACACCACTTCAACCAATAAAAGCAATGTCAATCCTTTTAATTTTGCCTTTATCCGCTCTCACATATTGTAATGTATTCTTACTTTAATTCGAGAAGAATTTTGATATATTTCAAGTAATTTGAATATAATTGTTGTATTTTTTTTTCCATAATGAAACACCGATATTTTCAGAAAGTAAAACAACAAGTTTCTATATTTCATGAATAATATTAGGAAACAAATCACGTATTATTCATAAAGGTGATATTTGGTTAAATATGTTATTCTAACTTAGATCGGTCTAAATTATTTAAATTTGCATTGATGTCTAAAGTTATGCCATGATTTAAGTTATTCCTTATTTGGTAGGAGTTTGATGGCTTAAGGCATGGTTTGGTAACCGTAATAGAAAAAGTACTTTTTAATTAATTTTATGTCCTGTCATTTTATGAAAACAATTTTATTAAGATGAACAAAACTTAGATAAGCAACAAATTAAAATCAGACCACTATTAGAATTCTTGTTTTTTCCAATGGCAGGAAAAGGGCTTGTTCCAACGGGGTACTGTTGGAATAAGCCCAAAAATGGCTTATTCCAACGGTATCCGTTGGAAATACTTCCCATGTCAACAAGCCTCGTTGGAAATAGTCAAAAGATCTGCCTTTTCCATGAGTTACCCTTGGAAAAGAAATTATCTTACTTTTTCCAACCGAAGCCCCTTGGAAAAGCGACGCATGGAAATAATTTGACACCCGGCCCAAGTCTGTAGTATTTCCAAGGGCATCGTGTGGGCCCCACTTGATTATTTCCAAGGGCATCAAACCTGGGACCCACTGAGTATTTCCAAGGATGATTAAGGTGGCCCCCACTTGATTATTTCCAAGGGTGTGGAACCTGGGACCCACATAGTATTTCCAAGGATGGTTAAGGTGGAGCCCACTTGATTATTTCCAAAGGTATTAGTCCTGGGACCCACATAGTATTTCCAATGCAATGCCAAGTGGGCCCCACAGTATATTTCCAAGGGAGTGTAGATGGGCCCCACTTGAGTATTTCCAAGGGGATGCTCATGGAAATGTAATGTTTACTGGTACTATAACATTCTGTGATCCACTCTGTACCAACCCGATACTATTATATATTTTCTAGTTCTCATTTAACCGAATAAACACATACACAAACATATCGAAATCAAAAGCAAACAATTAATCTTGTAATAGTCATCATACATTATATCAAAATATATTCAAAACACATTACAAAAACAATACTATATTGCACCCGTAAATATACCAAAATAAACCACTGCCCGTTAACTAAAAGTCACAAAATAAGTTACCCCATGTTGAGAATTTGTAAGAGCTAAAATACATATTAATCCTAAAAGGTGCACTTTTCCACATTAAAAGGTCCAATTCACATTGAAGCTAAACTCAGGACAGAACCATGGGTTCGTCTCAATTCCATCTGTGGCATGTTCATCGTTTCCAACTTGATTTAATAGTGCAGTGAAAGAACCTCCCTGATTTGGTGGTGTAAGACCCGTCAGATCCTAAGAGTGTAATATAGAAATATGTTATTGTATATGATAATAAATTTTGCATACCCTCTCAAAATACATAACTTTGCACTATATTTTGTAATTGAAATCACAGTAATAATAATGTGCTACTTGTTTTCTAATTTCTATCCCCTTATATGAGGCATTTGGCAAAGGGGATTTTCACGCAAGTTCTGAGATTATTTTGGTGTCTGTTGAGAATAAGAGATGGTTATATGATGAACTTGTGCAGGTATATTTGAAAAAACAGTACAAGAGTGATCAGATATTTTGGTACTACTGAAATGTGCAATTTTTAATTTGTGTAGAAGTTGTCATAAAGTCACAGAGGAGAAAATTAAGCAAAGAGGAAAATATATATAATATTACCCTTAAATATTAAGCATTGCACTCTTTGAGAAGGCACTCTCTTCACTCGATAACACACTGGTGTGTCCAACTCCACTACCTATATACAAAGTAACATATTAACTAATTTATACTGCTTGTTTGTGCTATATATCTCAAAAATGAATAAATTAAATCATTAATTCTACCTTGCCAACATTGAGGAGAAGGTAGCAGTCACAATCTATAACAGTGTTCACACTGGGTTGCTTGTTTGTAATTTCGTTGTATGTGTTTCGTTTAAAGTTTAAACACAGACAAACAATAAGTGATAACGGATACAATTGTACATCCCATAATCAGTCAAGCAACCCTTTTGAGAGAAAGAGGGTTTATCCATTGTTAGGAAAAGTCAGTGTATTGCCTTTAGCTAACTAGCACTGCCAGCCACATTTTCGGTTCACATCTAAAAGTCATCGAAACAGACAATGCCTTTAATTATACAAAATCAACTAGCATTTTCAGTTCAGTGTATTGCCTTTAGCTAACTAGCACTGCCAGCCACATTTTCGGTCATTTACCAGTAAAATACTGACCTCTGAAGGCTAATGACGCATAAATAAAATGTATAAAAGGAACATACTAAACACCAAAAGTATATAGTGCAACAATTTGAATATCAACTAAAGAAAATTACCTATTGAATGAGCCGGTCAAGAACACCCACTTGCCTCTATTGCTCAGTTGGGAGTGGGGATTATGCAATTTGCAACTACACAAAAAAATGTTGAGATGTAAATGAAGTGCAGCTCTTAAATTGGTGTAATAAAAGAGATAAGATCAGTTAATATGGACCTGCAGTGAACCCCTCATGCTTAGATTTAATTTGGAACTTCATTAGGCCAAGGTAGTCACCAGAATGGATAAGGCGAGATAGAGGGTTTCAGGACTTAAATGGAGCTTCTGGTGCACCTCTATAATCAAATTGACCAGAGAAGCTTGTACTCTTGGAGTGATTCTTGAATCTGAACTAAAGTAATTGTGTGGCCAACTTTCTCCCTAAAAGTTGTATGACAGAAAAATTTAATTTTTAGATGAAATCATGCAAACCATTGTTAAAAGGCCAAGTAATTAGCAACGATGTACGTATCACACCAAACCCTTTGTGCTTTCAGTAATTATATGCTTTCAGTTTGATTAGGAATAAATACTCCAGATTTTAAGAATAAATTCTTACTAAGATAGTAACCAACTAAGACGAAGAGGACAGTAACCAATCAAAACCCTACAAAACCAAAAAGATAAATAAAAGAGAAATAAGTAATAATAATTACACATTACCTAAATAAACAATAATAAGTAACAGAAAATTAGAGAAAGAAAAAATATATATATACATACGTGGCTAATCTTACCAAGATAGAGAGGAGAAAATAACAACTTCAAATATCTCAGATTCCAGTTGTGCTATAAGCTGAAATCAGACCAATATTTTAATACAGAGATAGAGAGAGTATTATTGAATCAAAACGGCGTTGGAGGGAAAAGACCTTTTTATATAACCAAAACCCTAAAACTACCTTTCTACACGGATTTTTCACTATAAATCCGTGTAGCTCTCTAGCATTTCTACACTGTTATTTAAATAATAATCCGTGTACAGTAACCCCTTCCTATACGGATTTTTTAATAAAAATCCGTGTAGCTCTCTAGCCTTTCTACACTGTTATTTAAACAATAATCCGTCTACACTAACCCCTTCCTACACGGATTTTTTAATAAAAATCCGTGTAGCTCTCTAGCCTTTCTACACTGTTATTTAAACAATAATCCGTCTACAATAACCCCTTCCTACACGGATTTTTTAATAAAAATCCGTGTAGCTCTCTAGCCTTTCTACACTGTTATTTAAACAATAATCCGTCTACAATAACCCCTTCCTACACGGATATTTAACTAAATATCCGTGTAGAAAATGTAAATTTCAAACGGCTTTTTTGAAACACTGTTTTTTAATGAAATATCCATGTGGGATTCTTAGAGATATCATTGATCATTGGAAAAATCCTATTTGTTACACGGTTTTACATAAAATCGAGAAAATCCATGTACAACCACAGTGTAGGAAGCGCCATTCTGTAGTAGTGGTATATTTTTCTAATTGATGAAAAATGAATTTATTTTCTATTAAGAAATTAGCAAAAAAAATGTAATTAAAATTTGATCTCTAATTAAAGATATTTTCATATTATATATCATGATCAGCCGTTTAGATTATGGATATAAATACTATTGCCTAATAAAATTAATAATTGGAAACGAAGTTCTATTTTCCTCATAAGGATTATACTTTTTTTGTTGTTGTCACCAAAAAAAATTATGTAGCAATTAAAAATAACATAAGATATAGGTTGAATTTTCTTCTCAAAGCAATTACTACAAACTATGGTTAATGAAATGAAAACCATGCGTGTTCTAGAAGGCCTAGGTCAAAATGTTGTAAAACTTGTTTTGCAATTCAACATCATATCACTAGTGGAAAAATGACTTTCAGTATCGCCATAATAGTATCGGTTCTTTGAATGACGTGATACAAAATACATTTAGTATCGGTTAATAAAAAATAAACGATACAAAAAATATTTTGTATCGGTTCCCATAAATCTCCGACACAAATAATACACTTTTTGTATCGGTTCCTTGCTAATGAACCGAAATGAATTTATTATCTTCCTTATTAATGAACCGATTAGCAAAAGAAGCCATTTTAAAATGTTCCTTTCTAATGAACCGACATTTCAGATTTATGTATCGGTTCCTTGCTAATGAACCGATACAAAAGGAGCCATTTTTGTATCGGTTACTAGTAGAGAACCGGTACAAAAATTTGTTGTCCGGTTCTATATTAGCAAGGACCGATACAAAAGGTATATTATTTTGAATGGAGATTTGTAAATACTTACTGGCTCCAATTCGCGATCCGAGCCTTCCTTCATGGACTTTTGGTCCTTTCTTTATAATTTTAGAGTTTTTAGGGACTTTTAGCACATTTTATTGGAGGACTTAACTTTGTCTTTGAAAGCTATATTCATAATCCCACTTTTAATGTATGAAATCTAATCAATCGCAGAATCAACAATACTCAAAAACATAAAAAAAAAAAAAAAAAATGACATTTATTTTCCTTGTGATAATCCGACACAAATAACACATACTTAAAATTTCTCTTGTAATAACAGATATTTCAAAAACTCAAAAATATCATGATAGCCGTTTAGGTTGAATGGACACAAAAACTTCCAAAAAAAGTATCGGTTTGTAATAATTGGAAACGAACAATTTCCTCAAAATAGTATCGGTTTCTATGAATAACCGACACAAAAACCTCAAAATAGTATCGGTTTCTATGAAAAACCTACACAAAAGATATAGGTTGAATTGACAAACCGAAAGCAAGTACTACAAACTATGGTTAATGAAATGAAACCATGTCGCCCGATGTCCGACAAGGCCTATGTCTTAATAACCGATACAAAAAGTACTTTTTCCACTGGTGTATGTATATTTTATTTCCTTTATGCACGAATCCCGGGAAGGTGTTTTTTATTTACGATGAGAACCGGCCAGTAATAAACAAACAAACATGATTTCACCCTTAGATTCAAACCGCTTGATATATAATTTTCATTTGAAATATTTAATAATCAGAAACAAACATGATTTCACCCTTAGATTGAAACCACTTAATATAATTTTCATATTAAATATTTAATAATCAGAATTTACATTATTGATGAGAAATTTTCATATTATTTCTCTTTTAAAAGGTGAAAGATCAATGCTATCGGATAGTCCATGCTCGTCAATCAATGGATTATTTTACCTATCAAGAGGAAATAAAAAACAAGAGGGAGAAAAAGTGAAATTTGATCTCTAAAAGGATTTTTATGTGGAGAAAAAAAATGCACTGGTGAGCTTCAAAAGTGTTATTTCAAAGACAAAACAAAAACTTAATATTAATTTTGATTCCAACTGTTGATCTTCGTTGAGATTTTTGCATGAAAAAAAAATTCATTGAGATTCATACATGAAAAAATTTGAACGATTGAGATCAGAATAATAGATTCTCCGATTTATTTCCATTAGTAATTAATACACGAAGAGACTTGCTTTCTATAAAGGGATACATCGACAGATAGACAATCATATTATTCTAAACAATCATCTAAAATTAACTGGTGAGCATCAAAGGTGATCTGAAAAATATTATATATATGTTGCATGGATATGAGATTTGGTATGAGTATCTTATCGGATATAATACAGATCCGAATACGGCGATAAGACAATTTAGAAAAATTTAGATACAATACGTCTATTATATATTACTTTTATTATTTTAATTAAAGTATTTAGATTAACCATAATTATAACGAAGACCGTATTGAGAGATTCAAAATATTAGATTCTTGTCGTTGCTCCGATATGTGTACGATACGGGTACGCATCCTATATTGGAGTATCGGCTCTCGTTTGGCTAAAAAAACCGAATCAATTCTTGGTTTGTTAAAAATTCAGATGTAAATATATATTTGGTAATTAATAAATTAATTGTACAATTTTTAGAGGTGGGAACGGGATGTATGTGCATATTTGTAATTTTAATTTCAAATTTTAAGGGATTGAATTGCAAATAACGATGTCAATATCATTTTCAATATGGTGGGAGTTGATTAATTAATGAGCCAACAATTTAAGTTTGTATAATATTTGAGGAATGTGGTACTGTAGAGATAAAAGTAAATCGAAAATGAAATTTGATTGTCATAATTTTTGTTTAAGTGCATGTTGGTTGGAGACAATCAAAGATGAGTGTTACAAAACGTACTGTTCGACTCCAATTATTGAACCTTAAACTAAGAACAAATGTGGTGACAAGTGCTTTTACCCCTATCACTACAAATTGGAAAGAAAAAGAAAAAAAAGGAGAATAATTATTTCAGGATAAAATTAATCTTGACTAAGGAAGTGAGACTAGCTAAACATTTTGTGATTTGCTAAACATGGTTCGAATAGGAAAGAAATAAATTTATTTGATTTCGATAAGATTTAAGCCATGCACACAAATAGTTAATGGGCGACATCAGCATTTTTTATTTTATAAAATTAATTAACTGAAAATAAAATTTCTCCTAAATAACAAAAGGAAAATATGAATATATTGGAAAATCTCAATGATGGTTTTGTCTGATTATACCATCAAACATGTTTGGAAATGGAAAATATTTTTGTTACAACAATTATGGAAAGAGCTGAACTGGATATATCTAATGAATGTGTTACAACAATAGAACACTGAAATGTCGGGAGCCACCACTAGTACAAAAAACTCTTTCACTGACCCTTAGTCACCGACTGTTTTATTATGTAATAGTCGGTGTAGAGTCTTCGTGGAAAAATCATAGATATAAATAACCTCAACATTGACTGTTCACTTTTAAAAACCGTCGGTAAATCAACAATTTTTTTATGGCAAGCGTCAGTGTTGTTCGACCTTTCACCGACTGTTTTTTTAATTTAACAGTCAGTATTGAGAAATGACTTTCACCGACTGTTTTTTTAGGAAAAGGGTCAATCTTGTTCGAACTTTCACCGACTGTTTTTTTAATTTAACAGTCAGTATTGAGAAATGACTTTTACCGACTGTTTTTTTAGGAAAAGAGTCAGTGTTGAGCAGTGAACAACACTTACTGTTTTTTCAACTTAACAGTCACTGTTGCTAACCGCGGGAATTCATAAAAACCAAGGTTTCTGTCGGATTTTGATAGAACCGTCAGTGTTGATCATCAAGATGGAGAATATGTTAATTAATTAATTAGTCAATGTGAACTATTAAGGTACGTTATTCTAAATTCAATATAATTGTTAACTTTAAATTCTAAATAAAATTATCTTAATGATGTATATATATTTATTGCATAAAATATTTGATTAACTAGTAGAGTGACATATGAAGGGAAGGCAACGGATGCAATTATATTGATTTTAATGTCAATTTTATGTGTATTTTTTCTTCTCTTTTTTGTGCTACAATGACTGTTTTTTTTTTTTTGAGCCGTCAGTACCGTATTTGTCTCTAACTGTTATTTTTTTGGTAAGCCGTCAGTGTTGAAATCATACAGCTACTGTTTTTTTTTAATTTCGAACCGTTGGTGTTGTGTTCTTCACTGACTGTTTTGTGTTATTTTATATTCGTAAGTGTTGCTCAACTTTCACCGACTGCAATGGAGGGAAGTTTCCACTAGTTAGTGGAGAGAAGTTTGATTCTTGATAAGCAATTAGATTCTAATTTCTTTGCTTTTTCATCTTGAATTCTTAATTAGTTTTTATTTAATTTAATTAGCTAGTTTTTTGGCGTACTAATTAGATGATGGTACAAGGGTGGGTCTTAGAATCTGGTACTTGGAAAGGGAAATCTGATCAGACTGAAGATGTTATCAGGATTAGGCAGAAATCAAATGTAATGGATGCTTATGAAGTTTAATGAAAACACCCAGGGGCTTTCAATAATAAAAAAAACTTCCACTGACTGTTTTTATTGAGAAACCGTTAGTGTTTCTTAACTTTCACCGACTGTTTTTATTTGAAAACCGTCAGTGTTGATAACTTTCACCGACTGTTTTTGTGTGGAAACCATCACTGTTGATAACTTTCACCGACTGTTTTTATTTGAAAACCGTCAGTGTTGATAACTTTCACCGACTGTTTTTGTTTAGAAACCGTCAATGTTGAATATTTAACTAGATGTGTGGTACTTATTGAATTTTCCACAGAGAGCATGATAGAGGGAAGTGAAAATTTTAGGAGGGAAGTTCAAATTTCATTATAATCATAACAATCCATTTTAAATCCGATCGTTTAGATTTATATATATACAAATTAGTTAATCAATGCACAACAGATAATATGCAAAAAAAATCCAAAAAATATATTTTCAAATTGTTTACATCTCATATGGCTAAATTATACTTATAGCCATCAATTTTTTTATAGAATTTCATCATTATTTGCCTATTCAACATATATAAATATTTGTGGACCGTTCATTTTCACACAAGCGATCAACGGTCAATCTGCAATGAAATGATTTTAAATTTGTTTAGAAATGATCATGGGAAAATATTGAACACAACTAACATAAAAATTATGAAATTTGATTATGTCTGAGTTTCGATCCAACGTGAAGTTTGTATAGCCCTTTGATGTTTCGATATTCTGTCAGTTTGATGGATAGGTAAATAAAAATAAAATTTCATCAAGCTTTGATTTAGATAATTAAATTTGGTCCTCTTTAATTTCAACGGTTCGGATCGACCAACATACGGAGTGTTTACGCACGCCTTCATTAACTCACAAAGCAAGAGTTTATGTTCTATGTTTCATAAACTCTTGCTCTATAAGTTAATGAAGGCGTGAGTAAACATGATGTTTGTTGGAGCATATAATGATAAAAGTCCATAAAAAATGACATGTTCAAGTATTATTGGACTATATAAGATGTGAAAAAAATAAAAATAAAAATTTTGATTTTTTTTATATATGTACTACTGTGAAGTGGATTTATTCAGTAGAGAAATTTTATATGCATGTTTTATAATGAAAATTATATTAATGAAATTTATGCAATAATTAATGTTATTTTATTGCTTAATCTAATTAAATGATTTTTGACACGTTAAATTATATAATATTACATGCGTATTACATATATGACTCACATCTTCTATGCATGAACATGAAACATAAACTCTTGTTTTGTAAGTTAATGAAGACGCACGAGAAATATGTTGTCTGTGGGTCGATTGGAATTATTTAAATTAAAGAGCACTGCATTTATTGTCTTGCATCTAAATTTGATCAAAATTTGGTTTTATTTATCCATCCATCTAGTTGATCGAAAATTGAAGCATCGTATGGCCATAAAGATTTCGTGTTGGATCGAAACTCATAGATGATAAAACTTCCGAACTTTTATATTGATTACGTTCAATGTTTTCCCTAGATCATTTTAAAATAGATTTGGAATGATTTCACTTCAAATCAACCGTTGATTTCCTACGTGAAAATGAACGGTCCGATTTCAAACTTAATTTTATGTTGATTTTATTATCAATTTTTTTTGTAATTTTTTATTCACTGACTGTTTTTATTTAGGAACGGTCAGTGATGATATTTTTACCGACTGTTTTTATACCCGTCAGTGTTGATTAACTTTCAGCGACTGTTTTTTATTGAAAAACTGTCAGTGTTGATTAATTTTCACCGACCGTTTTAGTTTAGAACCGTCAGTGATTATTTCATTTACTGACCGTTTATTTTTATTTTTGAGAACCGTCAGTGATTTCCTACCGTAATTTGTTTTTCCCTCGTTCTCTTTAGCAACCGCGCAAAAAATTTCATTTCCCCAAACCCTTCCGCGCTTTAATTTCATTTCCTCTCTTTCAATCACCGTTCAAATTTCATTTCAGAGAAAACAAAAGCTCCCTTCCGGGGAAACCCTTCCGCGCTTTAATTTCATTTCCTCTCTTTCAATCACCGTTCAAATTTCATTTCAGAGAAAACAAAAGCTCCCTTCCTCATTCTGTCGTTCTCTCTTCCACTGCCCTTTTTGCCTCCACTACTCGCCTCTGCTTCCCTCTCCTTTCCCCACCTCCGACCCTTTCTCTCTTCTCGCAGCACTCTCCTCAGACTCGGTCTTTGCCATCGTGACCCCACCTTCGCCAATTCACCAGTGATCTCTTGCTGTGCGAGTCAAACAAGCCCGAATCTCTTCCCGTCTCTCTCGCCTGAAATCATGGTGCGAGAAGCTTGATTCGAGGATGCGTGGGAAGTGGCCGATTCACACTGTGGCTCCTTCTACCCTAACTACTCCTTCCCTGTTGATCTCCTGCTCAGACTGAATCGGTTTATTGGATGGTGTCTGGCTTCTCGGCGTCACCTGTTGCACGATGTCGTGTCTCGTAGCTGTGGTGAGCTCATTCTTGGTTTTGGATCATCTAGAGCAGCAACACCAGATATTTGCGATGTTTGAGTTGATTCTTGGTAAAAGATATATTTATTCTGTAAGGAATTTTTTAAGGTAAAAGAGATATTTATTTGTAGTTTGTTGGATAAGGATATTATTGAATGGAAAGACTAAAGATGGTAAGGATTTTGAAGTTGAAAGTTGTTACTTATTTCTGCACATGAAGTGTTCGATGATATGCTCCATAGAAACTTTTTAAGAATTGTTAAACTTGTTACTTATTTCTGCACATGAAGTATTTAAATCATCTTTCACTTAGCTTATATTAAGAATTGTTCTATTATTTTAACAGTTTAGTCTCAATTTAGTCTAACCAAACAAGGTTCTATGTGAAGAAATTTTCCTATCAATTGCATCTCTTCAAGCTTTTCATCAATACAGTTTAAAGAAAATATTGTTTTATTCTCATGCAGGTTATTTCTCTTGGGGCTGGACAAGTAGGCAAAGGGTGATTTTGTAAGCATCTCTTGCAACTATGTGATCTTTCACATGGAAATCCTAATTGGCTTTTCTTACAAGTAAGCTCCAACTACTTAATTTGCAACTACAAATTCAAAATCTGCAAAATCTGAAAAATCTGAAAAATCTGGAAAAACTGAAAATGGTCAATGGATCAGGATGGGAAAAGCTCCATTGGGCAACTCCCATTCTCTCTCTACCTAAAACTTCTCATTTCCCTCTCTACTTCTACACCACACAACCGCACTTTTCCCTTTGTCTTGTATTGTTTTTTATTTATTTGTATTGTCTAATTTAATGCCAGGTCTTTCCAGCTTCATAATGTGTTTAATTTAGACAATGAAAATCGAGCAGAGACCTTGATTGATCGAAAGGTACTTTATATGTTTTCATCATATCCAATCCAAAATCAAAGTATCCTGTGCTACAGTTAGGTCAAAGGTTTATCTTTATAATTCGTATTTCTTTTGTGTAAATCTCTTTGTGTGAATCTTAACTTAACTTGCCATGAATCCTGTACTTTATGAATGATGAAATATTGTAGGTTGATATCAGATCTTGTGGTAGTCATGTTGTCAGCTACATGTGGTGGTATTGCTTTTGCATGTGCTGGACAACCAGTTACTTTCATCTCTTTTTTTGTAACTGAATTTAGCCATATGGCGACAATAAGTTTACGCCTTGATTTATTTTCTGACTGATTCTGTTATACTAACAGACTTGAATTTTTTTTTCAGTAGAGATTAATCGAAGGACTTGAAGAGGAAACAACAAAGATACAAAAGGAGGCTAGAAAGGCATCAGCTAATTCAACTGATATAATCTATTAAGATTCAATTTAAAATTTTATTAAGAATTGTGCATGCCATGACCAGTACTCATGGTCCTTTCAAAATTAACTATTGTACTAAGTTTAATATTCATATATTTTATAACATTCTTTTATAATATTCAAACGGTCACTCGAAAAAAATCTAACTTGAATTTTCTAGAATGATTATTGGGCTCTGAATATTAGCAGTGTTGAATTTCAAAATAAAATAGTTTTGGTTATGAATGCACTGTTTATATGCTGGTGATAATTCTTTGCATTTTTCCTAATACGAAGGACTGATGACTTCCTTTATTGACGTTTTCTTATTAATTGAGTCATCAAAATTGGAAGAACCATCTTTCTTTGTTAGTTTGTTTATTAATTGTAATTACCCGTTGTCCTTGGGATATGTATTTTTATAAAGGTAATTATGTTGTTAATTAGAGATTACAAAGGCATATCTTTTTTATAGAGGTAATTATTTCTCATATCTTTTGTTAACTTGATCATACATAATGATTTTTTTTTTTTAAATCTAGTTTTTACCTATATGGTTTATAGGCAGAAATTCAAGAACAAGATGAACAAGTAAAGGCTTGTTCAGGTAAATCATTCATGTAGTTGTGCTTCAAAACTAAGTGTATAATTGTAATGCAATATTTATGCCTTTTCTCTATTTTATTGTGTATAATAACAGATGTATAAATGTTTGTTTTCTGATACAGTCGTAATAGAGAGATTGTGAAGAACCTCTCCTTCCCTGGCCCCAACCCATCCAAAAAACTGGACTGGTACTTTTTTTTTATTATAGAAAATTATTATATTTCTTCATTGTTCTTTTGAAAATTAGGTTTTAATATATAGAACCAACCAATAAAGACAGAAAAATCTCAAACTAATTGTATCTAATTTTCGTTTTTGTTTCTTTGGTCTTACATTACAAATAAAAAAGAAGACATTCTGTCCAGATTAAGGTGGAAAGGATTCTGAAGCTCCTGTGTATAGTTAGCAACTCCTGTGTGACTATTTACAATTTGTACTTTAATTTACTAATTACAGAGACCCTTTTATAAATTACTCAAGATTGAATATGTTATGTTGTTAATGTGTTATGTAAATTTTGTTATAATGTGGTTTTTTATGAATGAATATGTTATGTTGTTAAATTGTATGTCACTTTTGTTTATGTTGTCTAAATTATTTGCATGATATTCTATTTTGTCAATGAATGTCAAATAATAATATATGGCTAACAAAAATATGGAGGCTAGCCCTAATACAAATAGAACCATGTCAAAAAATTTATGCTAATCCTGACTGTTTGTAAGATCTTTCACCGACTGTTTTTGAAAAAAAAAAACAGTCAGTATTGAACACTTTCACTGATTGTTTTTGAAGAAAAACAGTTATTGTTGAGAACTTTCACCGACTGTTTTTGAAGAAAAACAGTCAGTGTTGAGGACTTTCACCGATTGTTTTTGAAGAAAAACAGTCAGTGTTGATACTTTTCACCGACTGTTTTTGAAAAAAAAACAGTCAGTGTTATGACTTTCACCGACTGTTTTTTTTTTCAAAAACAGTCCGTGTTAAGGACTTTCGCTGACTGTTCTTGAACCGTCAGTGTAGGGTATCTTCACTGACTGTTTTGGAACCGTCGGTGTAGGTTACCTTCACTGACTGTTTTAATAAACCGTCAGTGTTGGATTATCTACACTGACTGTTTTTTATCCGTCAGTAAAGGTATACCTACACTGACGGTGACATCACTGACGCTTCAATAACAGTCGGTGTAGGGGTATTTTAACAGTCAGTAAAAGGGTTTTTTGTACTAGTGCACTCTGTCCGTTTACATTCAAATTCCAGTGCACCACAATTTTTTCACTTCCCCCGCTATAAACTCTGAATTCACATCTTCCCGGTACTATAGATGTGTATCTTTAATGAGATAGTAGGTCCGATGGGCATCAGACCTACTTTTAGGTTCAATTAGCTCTAACACCGTATGATTATCATTGAGATTTGTGCACACGGAAACTGAAAAATAGTTGCACGGCTTTTAATGAGTTTGCACGAATCTGGATGCAGATCTGATGGTCATTTCACCCATCGAAAAAGGTAGGTGCGATGGGCATTGGAACTACTCTCAATTCATCTTAATAATTAGTGGATTCAAAATCTCGGAAGCCCAAATCTCAAAGAGGCTGATATTTACCCATATTAGAGAGGATATAATTTTTTTTTCAAAACATGTTCTAGAAGGTCAAGATATCATGTGTTTATGTCCTTCTTTTTTTTGTTTGCACGAATCCTGACCTGAGTTTTGTTATTTATGATTAGAACCAATAATAAAAGTTTGTTCAATAAAACATACAAATATATAATTAATTTCACACAACATCAAATATGTGAAGAAAAAAACTATTTATTTTAGATAAAATTTTGAAACAAAATTACATTTTTTTTATAAAACGGATTCTTTCTCCAAATTTATGTTTAGCAGAAAAAATAATCATGTGACATCAAATTCCAAAATTTAAAAATATAGCATTACAATTACTCCAAATTTACTACTACGTACAGACTGAGGTACCAATTATTTTTCTTCGTGATTGCTAAATTATGACTGCGACTGAAAAAAAAAATGTAAGAACCATAAGAGGTTGTACTTGAAATAAATTACTTGATAAATAATAATAATCAAAATTTTCTCTCTCCGTTTCCTTTTCAATGTGAAAACAATTCCGTGAATAACTAATGGGCTGCCTCTACCAAGATTTAAAAAAAAAAAAATCTAATGGGCTCAAGCTCATATTTAATTTGGGCTTCAAGTTTCAACAAATAATTTTTCTTATTGACAAGTGTTGAGGTGAGTCTCAAACAAATTTAGATCAAATATTCATACTTTTTTTACCAGTTACAAGCCGGTGCTGGCCAAATGCAGTATCTACAGATTATGACATTTGTAACCTGAAACGGGGCATTCATTTGCAACCCAATGGAAATGCAAAATGGAAGGGTATCGATGCAATTGGCAAGATGAATTTGATTGAAACAAATTTGATTATTATGGCTAGCAAATTAAGAGCCAGTCAATTTCTCCAGCACAGCACAATCGTTGAGAATCGATGTACTACTGGTAGACTGAAGACTGCTTTACACCTCTTGTTCAAGTGCTGTTATGCTGTACAGGTTTGGAGGCTGCTATCGGCAAAGCTGGGGACTAATCTAATCCAACAGGGTGCAACTATCCAACAGATTTGGATATCTTCAGTATCAGCGCTTCTAAATGGAAATTCAGGTCCAGGTGGGATCAAAGAGAAGTATTGAATTTCTTGGTTCATATGTACAATATGGGCCATTTGGAAACAAAGAAATGAAAGAGTTTTCAGATGAAGCAATCTTCCCCCTGAGATTCTGGTGAACAGGATTATAAATGAGTGTACTCTTTGGCTGCAGTTAAGTTTTTTTTTTTTTTTTTTTTTTGATAAGAAGGCCTAGGCTCTTCTGTTTGAGCTTCTTTGCCACCCCCTCCACATGCACACCCAACAGCTCTGGGATCAACGTCCGAAGTGTCTGATGATCCGAGACACCCCCTACCGGATCACCATCGATCCGCAGACCCCATAAGGCATTCACATCCTGTAGCGTCACTGTCATCTCCCCCACCGGGAGATGGAATGAATGGGTCTCAGGTCACCATCTCTCCACGAGACCGCACATGAGTGCCTGGTCAATTCGCCGTGGTTATTTCATTGTGGCTAGCTGGTACAACCCGAGATTAATGAGGTACCGATCCATCAGTAGATTTGCGACGTACCGTACCTCCAGCGAGCGGTGCCGCACCGTCAACATGGTCTCATCCTGCATTTATCAATGTTTTAGACCAGTGGAACTGAATAACTATATGTTGTTTGAAACGTACCTTTATCGATGCAAGTGAGACACGGTGAAGTCTGTGAGGGACCCACAGGAGAGGACTGAACGTATCTGCACGATGTGGTGCGCCATCCCATGGATCGACACCCTCCGCAGTGGGATCAGCGTGAGCCTGTGAACTCTCGCCAGTCTCCGACGTATATCGTGATCGCTCACGTCGAGTTCTAGTCATGCTGCATTTGAAAATATCAAGTTTAAAAATTCTAACACCAATTTCTAACAATTATATTTAATAATTCCTATGAGATTGTACAACTTAATTCCACTCAATTAAATTTCAACCCTGTTATTTTCTCATATTTCCATGTAATTTTTAAAACCAAATTTCAATCATAACTAATTTCTATACAATCAAAAAATTTCTAACAATTCCAATGTAACAATTTCTAATAATTCCAAACAATTAATTTCTAACAAATTCCAATGTAATAATTTCTAACAATTCCAATGTAATAATTTCTAACTATTCCAATCAAATAATTTCTAACAATTCCAATCAAATAATTTCTAACAATTCCAATGTAACAATTTCTAACAATTCCAATTTAACAATTTCTAACAATTTTTAAAAATGTCTACCATTTTTCAAACATTTGTAACTATTTCTAACAACCCTAAACAATTTCAATCAATTTCTACTAAATTCAATAACAACAATTTCAAGCAAATTCCACAATTTCTAACAATTTCATATAAATTCCGCAATTTCGAACAATTTATAAAAATTCCAAACAATTTATAAAAAATTCAAATAATTTATAAATAAGTTAAAGAAATAATTTCATACCCGAAAATAAAAGCGAAGCGACGGCGCGGCGGCGTCGACGAACTCGGATGGAGAGAGAGAGGGTGGCGGGTAGAGAGAGAGAGAGAGGGAGAGGGCGGTAGAGAGAGAGGGGTCGACAACGCATTATTTGAGCTTTGAGATCCGTGTAGCGGATGAGAACTCATTTGAATGTATGATAATTCCAAAAAGGTCACGCGCAAAGTTTGAGATATGTCAAAGATACTTATTTGACTGTCTCCCTCTATTTTATTTTTTTCATATCTTTCTCTCTGTCTTTCTCTTTAAGCTCTTCCGCCATGGAGCTTTAAGCTCTTACGCCATACGCCATGGATGCAAAGCTTTATTGACAAAAAATTCTCGCTCTTGCTCGCGTCTCCTCCCTGCCTCCTCGCTCTCCTCTCTGAATCTCCATGCAAAGCTTTGTGTGCTTCAAATTATTTCTCAAAATACAGAAATTTCCAGCCTACCTATCTCAAATTCGAATTGTTAATGAACCAAATCGAACTAGTTCGAACTTAAACGAATCGAATTCAAACCTGAGTCTATAGTTCGAAACAGGGTCTGCGAAGCGAACCAATTCGATTTGAATTTTAACGAACTCGAATTCGAACCTAGCTAGATTCGATTTGGTTCGGTTCGTTTGCAGCACTAGTCATTACCAAATTTTGCTTCATTTGCTACTTGATTAGAGAACTCATTGCTAAATTTTGGTTCTCCATATATTGATCAGAAGCAGAGAATACTAGAAAGTTTCCCTGTATGAATATTTTATTATCATTGTTTTGCCTTTTGTCTTTTTAAATTCCCCGTGTTTAATTTTTGTCTTTAGATGTTTCCTTTGAAGAACATGAGATGAGGCCCAATTTAAAGCTGCTATTTTAAATTAAATCAACATTTTAAATATTCCCAGCAACTTTGAAGACATGAGATGAGGCCCAAGTTCTTTCAAATTAATGTTTCATGAGAACCCATTTTTGCATATACATGGGCCTAGTCATAGGAAACCCATTTTTGGTATATATCTATGGGCCTAACCCAGTCTTAAATTTTCCAAGTCGGATGAAGCAGAAAAACCTGAGGATATTGTCGTAGGAATTCAGATCCAGTGAAGTAACCCAATCGTTGGATTTAAAACCGGGACCATCCGATTCGAATCCGAGACTATTTATTTGCATCTGAAGTGCACACATTCCGATAACGAATTCGAATTCCAAAATAATTCCGAGCAACAGATTAGAATCGGAAGGTCTCCATTGAAAACTAAAAACTTGCGTTACTTTAGGGTCTCCATCGAGGTACTTGAGCCCACCTTAGAATGATCAGTATCCTCTGTGGAGTTTTTACCTACGGAGCTGATTGGACGGCCTAAATTTACTCTCAGTCGGTAAGTGCTCAAGATGAGGAAGGGAACAATATTAATTTTTCTTTGAGATTCGTGCCAAAATCTCATTTGATCCGTCCGATCAAAATGAACGGACCAGATTAAAAAAACCGCACCTGCATGCTATTGAATTTAATTTTCCCAACGACCAATAAAGCCCCGGCAGCGGACCATGGTCTGCAAATGAAAATCCGATTTGTTTTGTTACTATCTTCTAAAAATTAATAAAAAAATGTTAACATTTTTTTTCAGAAAATTTGAATGTTACCAGGGGCGCTGATTTTTGTTTTTATTTTTTTTTGGTGAAAAATTCGGCAGAGAGTGCCAAGTGGTGAGGAGGAATGAAATTTTTGGATTTTCTTTCTATTCAACTGTTCTACTTCTCTTTCAATTTTGTTTATTGTTTTTTAGAAATGATAAGAAAAACAATCAACCTCAGAGTCGTTGTTTTTTTAGAGAAAAACAGTCCTATTAGTCTCTTTCTTTTAGGAGAGAGAAGAGAGAAAAGATAAAAGGGGAGAGTTGTATGATCATACTTCTCTTTGGAACTGAATTCTCTGTCTCTCGGGGAGCAGAATTTTCTTGTCTCTGAGTCACTGACTTGTGGACCCGCAGTAAAACTAAAACCAATATTTAAATGTTTAAACCCGTCTGGTCTCACATGCCAATCGCACTGGAAGCAGGTGATCTCCTTCCCTTTTGTTTTTTTTTAAAAACAACAAATCTGCTTCCCTCAGGAACCAGCGATCGAAGCATTTGGCGATCGACCTTTCAGTTTTTCCTTTCTTCACTCTCGAACATTGTAATATATTATTAATTTAATTTCAGAATCATTTTGATATATTTAAGTAATTTGAATATAATAGTTGTATAATTATATATTTGTTTTTTTTTCTTTCATAATGCATATAAAATGAAACATCGATTTTAAAGAAAGGAAACAAAAAAGTTTATATATTTCATGAGTAATATTAGGAAACAAATAACGTATTAATTCATAAAATAATATCAATTAAAGTATAATTTAGAAACATACTGACAGATAATATAAATATTAATATTAATATTAAAAATCTTGTTAGTACCCTCCGAAATCTGCTTCATTTATTTATTTTACAATGGATGTATATATTGGCATGTGTTGTAGAAGATCATGACCTGGATCTGATGAAATACCATGATAAGGGTAAGTCAGAATCAAGAGTGGAAAGAAAATATTGCCTGGTATATATTAGGAAAATCGTGTAGTGCATGGTTGGAAAGATATGGGCTGTGGTTGGAAAGATATGGGCTGTGCTCTTGAATTTGTTTCTATGAATAGAATTAGGAAATAATCTTGTGTAAGATTTTCTATTATGTTTTTTCTATTAAATCTCTCGTGAGTGTTCTCAGTGAGGATAACTCAAAATTGTAATACAATTCAGAAATTAATAAAGAAGAAAGAAAGAGGGTTTGGAGAGGAGGACGTAGGTACCATACTAGTACCGAACCTCGTTAAATTTGTGTGTTTGAATCTTGATTTCTGTGATTGCTAGTATTTTAAACATGGTATCAGAGCATGGTGTATTTCGTGTTTGAAGATTTGCAATTGCTTCCGTAACTTGCTGCACTTTGTTGCGCGCGCACATTCCACCTAACCTTGTTTGAAACATCAAGAGTTTAACATGTCGGGTGATCAATCATAGTTAGAATCCTCTAATACAGCAACTATTTTGGAACGACTAACTCAAATAGTAACCATGCAACAAACACAAATGAACCAACTCATGTCTTTCCAATCTTCCCAACAACACACAGCCGTGTCTGCTCCATCCTTGGTAACAACTGAAGGTCCTTCTTCTCCAATTTCGGTGAAATTAGATGGCTCCAACTACTCCATCTGGTCTCAGGTGGTGAAGGTGTATTTAAAAGGGCGTGACAAGACGAGGCGTATTACTGGTGATCCACCTTCACCAAAACCATCAGATCCAGCTTTTCAGAAGTGGAGTATCGATGACTCGGTGGTTAAAGATTGGTTGCTTAACTCGCTTGAATCAAAACTTATGGTTAATTACATCCATTATGAGACTGCCTTGAGATGTGGAAGGCTCTTGCAACCACTTTTTATGATCGAAATGATGAAGCTTTTGTGTTTGACCTAAATAGAAAGGTAACTCGACTCAAGCAGTCAGGTAAGCCGGTAGAAGACTACTATAATGCTTTGCAGGGTCTTTGGCGTGAAATTGACTTTCGACGTCCTAATCCCATGACAAGTGCTACGGATATCGAACAGTTCAATAAGTACATCGAGAAAACTCGGGTCTATACCTTCTTAGATGGTCTTGATGACCGTCTTGACAACATAAGGGCAAGTGTGTTGCAGATATTGCCATTTCCAACTGTTGAGCAAGCCTATGGAGTAGTCAGAAGAGAGGCAATTTGACAAAGTGTTATGCTAAAAGGGGAAGAAGATGTGGTTCAGAATTCTATGGCAATGGTTTCAAGGAGCTACAAGTCATACGAAGGTAACTCAAATCTAAACAAAAATTACTCTAATCAGGACAAGTCAAAGCTCAAGTGTTCAAACTGTGGAAAAACGTGACACATTAGAGAAAAGTGTTTTGACCTAGTTGGATATCCTGATTGGTATAAAGGAAGTAAAGGAACACAGCTAGGTGAAGAAGGAAGAAACTAGGCCTTTGCTGCGACTACTAAAGGAGATGGGTCGGGTTCACCTGATCCACAAGGTGCAGGCCGAACAGGGCATCCTGAACAGAAGCTGATCCGAACAGCTCCAACAGATGGGTCTAGTCAACCAAGCGGCTCAGGTGAAACTCCAGGTATTGCGTCCCATGTTGAAGAAAAAGGTACATAACTTGATGAAGGCATGTTATCTCTAAATTATGCTAGTTTGGATGGTTGGGTGATAGATTCTGGTGCCACTGATCACATGACTTTTTCTGAAAAGGACATTAGTGAATTTAAAAAGTCACAAACTGATATGGTTTTAAATGCAAATGGAATTGGGTATCCGGTTCAAGGAGCTGGAAATGTGAAAGTTACTCAATCTTTGGAAATGTGAAAGTTACTCAAGCTGGAAATGCGAAATCAGCTTGAATATTTATTAAAATATAAAAAATAATGAAGTTCATAATATTTATCTAATTTTAATGGTGAATAACATAATTTTTTCATAATATATTTAAATATATGATAATTTAAACGTAAAATGATAGCAGTCTTCATATTCACACGGATATTTGAATATCGAATATCCATATCTAATTTTTCAAATACATATCGAATACAGATCAGATAATATCCATGATGTTTTCACCTCTAAATGAATGGGCTGGCGGCAGGAGAAGCTCAATTATTCATGTTCTCTCAACCATAGATAATTAAAAGATTATGATATACTTTTCTGTCGTACTTCTTTAACATAAACATATCTATATGTTATATTATGTGCAGGATGGGATCACATTCTTTGAGACAATAATGAATTAATTAATTAATTTAAGTATGTATGGGATCACATTCTGCTCCTTTAATTCCTAGGTGCACTCATGCCTCACCAGTGAGCACCACTTCGATCTGTCGCCGAATAATGAGCCCCATTAATTAGAACGACAGAATGTTAGGTATATTTTGAAGTGCGGTGGCAGATGGTACGAAGGTTTACTTTAAACAAATAATTAAAAGTTAAACACACATCAAATCCACCTATTCTGATATGCACGCCAGTCATAAACAAATATATATAAAAGTTACTTTAATTCTTTGAATTGTGGTGGCAGATGGTGCTTCCGGCTTGTTTACTTGTTCTTTTCTTTGGGCCACCAAGTTCGATTTCTTTTGACAACTTATACTAGTTTTTGGTGTGCCTAATTATGCCCTTCTTGTGACATCTAATTAATGGATCTATCTTGTCAGGAGCATGCTGCCTGATTTGATGCATGAGACTAATTATTATTCTCTTCTTATTATTTTGTAATAAATTAATGAGCATCAGACTAATTATCGTCACTAATTATCAACACCTGAACAGATTTTTCTGTCTGACGAGCAAAATATTTCAGGGAATGAAACAAGCAACATGAAGATAAATGAATTAGTCAAAATATATTCCAAAAAAAATATACTTTCTTCTTGTATACCACCATCGTTTTTACATAAAGCCGTGCACATGGTGGGATGGGATCAAAATAAGGATATCAAATCAAGCAATCATTGAATAACCCAAAGTAAAACGAAATTCCCTCTCATGCTCAATAATGTGCATTTAGCGCTAAAGTAACTCAAATTTTGAGTTTGGATCCTGGCTGCTAATTTCGAAAGGACATGGGAATTTTTTCCAACTTTGAATGGACATCTGGATCCTAAAATTTTGAGTTACTTTGGAGGAACTTATTACAGTCAGCCACATGCTCTCAAGAGAAATTAAGAGGGTACATCTCACTCTTGACATAATTTATTTCAAGCCTGGAACTATTTGCAAAAGCATCTAAAATCCATTTAACATTATCTAGAATGCCTATATCACCCGTAATGAAAAAAAAGATATCATCTGCAAAGTGTAAGTCCATAACACTTTCCAAATTAGAAAAGTCCCCAAAACCATCCACTAAATTACCCTACTTAGCTTTAGAAATGACTTTATTAGGAAAAAAAATGAAAGGAGACACGGAGTCACCTTGTCTTAGCTCCCTTTTACAAGAAAAGTAAGTCCCAAGAGCCATTCAAACTAACACATATTCTACTACCCTCCAGAGTTTGTTTGATCCAAATTTGAAACTTGGAACCAAAACCTCTGGCCTATAAGACATCCAACAGAAAATTCCAATTACCATGGTCAAAAGCCTTCTCAAAATCTAATTTAAAAATGATACATTTCTGCTTCTTAATCTTGATTTGATGCAGTGTTTTATGAGCATAAATTACATTATCTAAGATCAGCCTATCTTTAATATATAGTATTTCATAAGAATCAATTAGAGTATCCATTAAGGTAGCTAATCTATCAGCTAACAGCTTGGTAATCAGCTTATTGCTACAATTAATCAAGTTTACTGGTCTCAAATTATTGATAGTAAGTGCATCAACCTTTTTGGGAATGAGGTAAATAGAAGCAATGTTAAACTTGGAAATATCCTGGTAATGTAAATAGAATGCAGTAAACAGCTTTAGAAAATCGAATTTGATTTCTCAAAAAGTCTGATAAAACTGAAAAGTCATACCATCAGGGCCAGGAGCCTTAGAAGGGTTACAAGCGAACACAACCATGTATTCAAGCATTATAAAACACTGAATTTTAGAAATACCACAACAACTGTCTAAACGCAAGCTTTCGGAATGTATGCATTAAGTATCCTACATTTAGATTATTTACTTTGTTATTTAGCCAAAAAAATATCATTTTTTTAGCAGTTTGAATGGGTAGATTTGGAATTCTTTCGATTTTTGGTGCAGATTGTTAAATTTTGATAATTGTTTTAATATTAATAAAAAATTTGGCTGACTGCACAAGTTCAGAATAACTTGTTGATACATTCGGAAATCATATATAGCCTTTAACATTTTGAAATAAAAATAATAATGCTTTGCTTGACCCAAATTACTATTCGGGCCCGTTGGACTTTGTATCTTTATTATATTACTGGTACTGACTCTTTGTATGAGAGATAATTAAGTCTATCAGAAATCAGTTTAAGTTGTCTCTTGTTTCTTGTTCTCTTCCTCTTCTCAAACTCTAGAAAACCTAACAAATTGGTATCAGAGCCATCTCGCAGCCGGCAGTTCGTTCGGTGGTTCCAGGGTTCAGATATTTTCCGCTGCCGTTAACAAAGGTTTTTCGCTATCGCTAGGGTTTCCGTTCAGATCGCCGATCGCCGTTGCGTGCGTGCGACTTCGCTTCTCTGAGCCGCGATCTCCTTTGGAGTTTTCTGTGTGCACCGCGCGAATAGGCAGGCCATTCTCTCCAGTTTTACTGCACACCGCGATTTCCTTTGGCATCTTCTGTGTAGACCGCGCAAGGGAATAAAGGAGCCCAAATTTACTCATTTCCGAAACCAACATTTATGGCCTAAGGTTTGACTTTGGCACTTTTGTCAATTTGGTTAGTGTCCGAATCAATTTCAGCAACTTCAATTTTCTTATTAATTATTGATTTGGAATTTTAAATTTGAATTTGTGTTGCTTCGGTGGTTGAGTAATTTTGATAATTTGGGGATTTTGATTAATTGGGTGCTTGAGAAATTGAATGGATATGTCGGCAAAATATGATATTGAGAAGTACGATGGGAAGACGAGTTTTGCATTATGGCAAGTGCGTATGGCGGCAATTTTGTCGAGCGAAGGCGTTAAGGATGTCATTTTTGGTCAAGAAAAATTGATTGATGCGTTGACGGATAGTAAGTGGAGAATTATGGATGATAAGACACTCTCTATTATCCAATTATGTTTGAGCAATTCGACATTGCAAGAGGTCTTTGATGAGTCTAAATTATATATACTTTTAACACGGGTTTTACTCTGATTTTGTAACCAATTTCCATGCATTTTAGATTAATTTAATTAGATTTACAGCCACGAACTAAGTTACTGCTTCTATTCTATTTTGATTGCAGTTTGGAGCTTTTCAACATCATGTACGGTCTCTGGGGCACTATGTGCGGCCGTACGACTATCTCTGAAGCCACAACACCAAGAATCTACAACTTAGTGCACAAATGCGACCCAAGATGCAGCCTCCCTAGGCCGCACAAACTCAAGATGGCTTTTCAAGAGCAGACGTGCGGCCTCCTTAGCACGCATAGCTGGCCGCATAAAATCAAGAAGAGCAAAGGGCGAGTCAGTGGGATCTTGCGGCCCAAGATGCGACCTCCCTAGGCCGCACAAAATAATTCTTTAGCGCGTGCAACTTTGTGCCTCCACCCCTGGCCGCACGACTGGCCGCACCAATGCCCTAAGAATCCAATTTTGAGAAGCAATCTTCGCCAGATTTTCTTCCAGATCCTGCCCAATTGTTTCTCAAGTCACGAAATTGGTTATAAAAGAGGCAAGGAACAGCAGGAGAGGCATCTCACCACAGCTCACAATCCACCTTCTATTCAAAACCTAATCTCTCCATTAATCTCTGAGGTGTTTAAGGGCAAAGAAAGGGGATCAGACGACTGTTCAAGGACGCTTAGCAAGAGAGAACAGAAGCATACCTTGGGAATTGGTGTATTCTATATCCTTGTTATTTTCTTAGTTTAATTACTTAGTTAATTAAATTGTTAATCATGAATGCTTTTGTTGTTGCAAACATGAGCGGCTAATCCCTTTTCTAGGGGCTTAGGTCGCGAATCATGAACTTGTGTTAATTTTTATGTCCAGATGGCGAGTGGAGGTCCTGATTTCAGTCCATAGTACACAGACTGGCTGTGCTATGGATTTTGACAGCTAGCTTTGTCATTTTTATGCTGATGATATTCTGAATGTCAAGGGTGGCTTTAGTTTACAAATGTCTTCTAAACCTTGTTAAATACTTCATATATTAATTTCACATTTTTATAAATTTTATTTATTAGTTTTCTGTGAGGTATTGTTCCAGTTAGCTCAGCATTTTACAACTTCCTGACAACCTGAATTGTCATTTTTGTACCTGGCCATAGTTGGTTGTGTACCCGGCCATGACCTATTAGAGGTTGTCCTGGCTCTATGTTGAGATCAGGTTAAGAAAAATGAAAACACAATAAAAAGTTAATTGACATAATGAACCCCAGTGCAAAAAGCAAAAATGTAACGATACATAAAATAGACCAAAGTTGAGATTGCTAGATTGTTATTGAACTTTTGTTGCGCTTAACTACCATGAATTTTTTGGTGGTGACATCTGGAAGAATAAAGTATAATAACTCTGCGCTTCTACCATGTAATAATATGTGAGAAATGACAAAAACACCCTCCACAGAACATAGGGGACATTGCAATGGCTGAGCTAGCCGAAGGGTGCCTAAAGGAAATATCCCTTTCTCAGTGTAAAGTATCAGCGACCGTTTTTTAAGTATCAGCTTACATTTTTGTGGTCGCAGATATCTGTTTTTCTGACGTCAGCAAAAAATCAGCGACCGAAAAAAATGGTCGCAGAAACATTATCAGCGACCGGGTGACGTCATTCAAAGACCGGTGACGTCATCTGGTGGGTATCAGCGACGACGGTTTCAGCGACCGGGGTATCAGCAACCGGAAATAGGTTTCAACATTTGAATTTTTTTTGTAACTTGACTCTATATAAAATTAATTCAAAATTTAAATTTTGTATATGTAGATGCATCACTCGTATGGTAGACAAGTTTGAACAGTTCAAGATTTGTCATTTGAAGTCAATCCAATATGTTTTAGAGTTGAATTCATAAAAATTATTAGTGAATATAGGAACAACCTAGTTCTACTCCAAAAATATATCATATAGGAATAATAAAATATTTATTTGATATAACGCTAACGATCATATCATAATTCATAAATTACATTACGTGTATATATATATGATTCCGGCAATCAACAATAAAATTAATGTTTTTTTTTCAAATAAAAATAATTTTAAAAAAGATTAATCAAATAACATAAAAAGATACTAGGTTTGTACATTATATATGACTACGGCACAATCGGGACATTTCTGATGGGGCATCGGGTTGATCCGATCCGATAATTGGTCGGAGCTATCCGATCCGGCTATGTGATCCGCATCAATTTCGAATTCCTCTCTTCCAAATTCACTACTACAAAAAACGTCTTTCTACACTGTACTTTATACACGGATTTTCTCAATTTTATAAAAAAATGTGTATGAAATAAGATTTTTCCAGTATTCTAGGAATCCTACACGAATATTAACTTAAAAATTAGTGTCCGTGTGGAAATTAAGCTTTTATACACGGATATTTCATTAAATATCCGTGTAGGAATGGTGAGAGAGCTACACGGATTTTTATTAAAAAATCCGTGTAGGAAGGGGTTATTGTACACGGATTATTGTTTAAATAACAGTGTAGAAAGGCTAGAGAGCTATACGGATTTTTACTAAAAAATCCGTGTAGGCTAGCTAAAAAAAAAAAAAAACGGTTCAGCAACCTTCCTACACGGATTTTTAAATAAAAATCCGTGTAGGATAGCTAAAAAAAAAAAGATTCAGCAACCTTCCTACACGGATTTTTAAATAAAAATCCGTGTAGGATAGCTAAAAAAAAAAAAGATTCAGCAACCTTCCTACACGGATTTTTAAAATCCGTGTAGAAAGGCCAGAGAGCTACACGGATTTATAGTGAAAAATCCGTGTAAAAATGTAGTTTTAGGGTTTTGGTTATATAAGAAGGCATTTTCCCTCCAACGCCGTTTTGATTTCAACTCATAGCACAACTGAAATCTGAGATATCTTACTAAGGTTAGCCATGAATATATATATATATATATATATATATATATATATATATATATTTTTCTTTATCTAATTTTCTGTTACTTATTATTGCTTATTTAGGTCATGTATAATTATTATTGTTTATTTCTCTTTTATTTTTCTTTTCAGTTTTGTATGGTTTTCTTTTCAGTCTTGCGCATGCCTCACGAAAAGGGGCGTAACTTTTGATCCGTCCGTCGGATCGGGCTGAAATTTTGACAGGAACTCCACAGCCCAAACCCGATTCGTTTCGCCCATGTTACGGGTTCAGATTAGCGATCCGAGTATTCCTTCATGGACTTTTTTTTATAATTTTAGAGTTTTTATAGTCTTCCTCCAATTTCTCTATCGTTTTCGTGCATCAAGGAGTGTATGTTATGTGTTAGATCACATGGAATTGCATGTACAAAAGGCTATGTACATATATATATGTTGCAAATGGCTATGTATTTATTTTATTTTTGCAAAAGGCTATGTATATACAAAATGCTCTATATTTTTTTTTACAAAAGACTATGTATATTCAATCTGAAATATATAATTATTGACTAGCAAAACTGGAGGCTAGCTAACAAAAAAAAAAAAAAAACGGTTCAGCAGCCTTCCTACACGGATTTTAAATAAAAATTCGTGTAGGAAACAATTCTACACGGATTTTTACTTAAAAATCCGTGTAGGAATGTTACTGAACCCGGTTTATTTATTTAATATTCTGTTGAGGAGAGCTACACGGATTTTAACTAAATATCCGTGTAGGAAGAGTATTCCTACATGGATATTTAGTTAAAATCCGTGTAGCTCTCTTGTTTTTTCAAACGGCTCTTTATTAATAATCCGTGTAGGATTAGTGTAATCGTACACGTATAAATTATCCGTGTGTAAATGTGGACTTTCCTACACCCCAGAATCGCACACGTTTCCAAATCCGTGTAGCTCTCCAGTTATAATTCGTGTACAAACTGTTTTTTTGTAGTAGTGATTGTTTGTGGCATTCATTTTTCACCTATCTCTATTTTGTTTCTGCAATTTCATTTATCTTACCGATTTTCTTTCAGTCCTTCGAGACTGGAATTATTATTGTGGACCCTGCTAGCTAGACTGGAAATTCGCAAGTCATTTGTAGGTCAAAACCAAATAGCGGTCTCTAGTCATTCTTCCTTTATCCCATTCACATTTGTTAGTAATCAAAGTTGAAAAACACGAAAAAACAGTACTAATACCAAGAAAATCTCAGAAGTTTTTTTTCCTTGTTTTTTTCTTTTACATTCCTTCAAATCAAATTAGCAATCCTTTTTTTTTGTGCGTGTAATAAGATAGGAAGGAGTCAGGTTTTTAATCTTATATTTTATGGATAAATTAGAAATATAATACAATAAAAAGAGCAAAAAAAAAAAAACATGAATTGCTCAATGAATTTCTATCATAAAAAGTGGAATAAATTCTACATCTATATATGATAATACTTGATATATCAACTCAAAAATAGAAAAAATATTGTCCTTAGAAATTCGATTACATCTCTCTGCATAATACGAAAATTAGATGATGATGTTTTCGTTTGATATTAATGATGATGAGTGGTTTAGACAATGAAATGTACGATTTGGATGTAAAATATTGGGCAGCCCATAAACATTATATATATATATATATAAAAAAAGAAAAAGTGAGAAGCCATGTAAAAGAATTATAAAAAAAGAATACCAATTGACCACCAACTTTGAGCAAAGCATAAAGATAAAGAGAACGGATATATTTACTTGAAGCAAATAATTAAAAGGAGATAACGTAGAAGAGAAAGCAGCAGCTGTTGGCAATGAGAAAAGAAAGCTCCAGTGAATTTACATTCACAATTAACACTAGTTGTTGAATCGATCTTGTCTTTGGATACTTAATTGGTGAACTTCCAGGTTCGGAAGCATAATTTATACCCTGTATCTTCCATTTTTTAAATAATTTATTAGATAATGTCTAATACTCTAATATAGTAGGTGTAAAGGAGACGGTAATAACATAGGGGAGAGAAGAAGGAGAGTGACAAGCAGAGATGGCATCTAATTCTCGGAGAATTTCTTTAGATCGGAGACTATATGACGCAGTAAAGAATGGTGACATGGTTCTCTTAAAACAGGTTCTTTATCCCAGACCCTCACCAGTAGATGAGAAAGCTGAGGCAAGATACCTCTTATTAGGAGTTACCCATGGTGGAGATACTGCCCTACATATTGCTGCTCGCTTTGGCCACCTCCAGGTGGCTACAGAGATTTGTAATATAAATGTATTTCTCTTGATGAAGGACAATGACATGTCAGAGACACCCCTGCATTACGCCGCCAAAGCTGGGAAGGGCGACTTAGTGGCCTACTTCATTCACCTCGCTAACAGCATTATTGAGCTACGTGATACATTAAGAAAGCGAAACAGAGATGGAGAGACTGCCTTATATCAGGCAATTCTTTACAAACATACACATGTTGTAGAGAACTTCCGAAATGCAATCGAAAACCAAGATCTTTCTCAACTGGTGAGCATCCCCAACAACGAAAATATATCTCCACTGTACCTGGCAATAATGCATGGCCAACGTGGTACTGTTACTTCTTTGATCGAATCATTACTTGAGGCTGAGGATGTGCCGCCAGAAGCATATGCAGGACCAGATGGACAAACAGCTCTGCATGCTGCGGCTCTAACACCTGGTAAAACTATGTGCAAATCATTTTTTTATCTTTTAAGCTCAACTAATTAAGTTGTAGAATAGCGTGTGTGTGTGTGTATATTATCAAAAATATGAATATCTATATGCTGTTACAGGTGGCAGTTTACAAGTCTTGTATGAAAGAGATAGAATACGTTGGAACACAGTCACATTATGATTTGAATAATACTATTTTAACTTGGTTTATTTTGATTAATTTGTTAAAATACTCGAACTTTCTGAATTTTTATCCCAAAAAAATTAAAAAAAAATTAAAACCCAAAAAAAAATATATTTTTTTAAAATTTTTTTTTTTTAATTACATAATATTTTATCAAAATTCACGTATATAATTTTATAATTACAAAAAATGCATTATGTTAATTAGAATTTGAAATAACAAATAAGTATATCTTTGTTGATTCTTTTGAATACATACAACTAGAAGTTGTAAAATCCACCATGATATAAAAGTGTTAAAGAATATATATAGATTGTTAATTTCAAATTTTTATTCTGATAATCTTAAACTCATCTTTTTTTTTTAATTCACAAGTATGCTCACCATATTTAGTGATGACTCATTAAAACTCCTAATTGACGGCCCCATTATTGTTGTCTGTTTTCACCGCATAATTTCATTGAATTTCAACTACGTACGTACTACAAACAATTTTGATTAATTAGTTGTCCGTCATGTGTTAACATCCAAAATACAAAACTAAAGATAAAAAATCATCATGAAGCAATGTTCTTCATATCTTCTGTTTAATCACTTCATCGACTTCAATTAGACATTATATATATAGAGTAGAACTAGGGTGCTCTTAAGTTCACCCAACCTCTTGTGAACTTGACTCTAAAATATATCGAATCGAATTTAAACAATGAATCCAAACCGTTGAAATCCTTTAACCTAATGATTGATGCGTCTACATGTGACCAAATTTTAAAATTTTGGAATTAATTTAATATAGAGTCAAGATGGTCAAAGGGTCCAAAAAATGAATGCATTAAAATTCTGCACCATTTATAAACCTTAAAGTTTTCGAACCATCTTGACTCTATATTAAATTAATTCAAAAAATTTTAAAATTTTCACATGTAGACGCATCACTCATTAGATAGAAGGGTTTCAACGGTTTGGATTTATTGTTTAAAGTCGGATTCGATATCGTTTTTTAGAGTCAAGTTCACAAGAGGTTTGGTGAACTTAAGAGCACCCTAGTTCTACTCTGTATATATATATATATAATAATAATAATAATTTTATAGAGGTTAGCTAAGCTCAAAATGTTTGTTCCAAGTCTTAGGAACAAACGATTCACTTTCAATCTTCAAAGTCCAAAATGTCGATCCAAACCGTTAGATGTTTACTCTATATTAAAATGTGCTTGGAAACCAAATTTTACATTTTTTTGAATTTTTCTATTTACTATCCTATTAAGATGGATTAAAAATCATTGTTTTAACCAAATAGTAAAATTCAGAAGTTACCATTGGATCACGATTTTCAAACCGTCTTAATAAATAGTAAAAATATTCCAAAAAATGTAAAATTTGGTCTCCAAGCATATTTTAATATAGAGAATACATCTAACGTTTTGATCGACATTTTGGACTTCGAAAATTGAAAAGTGACTTGGTTGCACGGGACCTCAGAAACAACTAATTTGATATTAGCCAACCCCTCTCTCTCTCTCTCTCTCTCTCTCTATATATATATATATATATAATATATATATATATATATATATATATAGGTCAATATTTATATTTTTTTTTATATATAAAAATAATAATATTTAAAACATAGTAAATAAATAAATATAATTTTTTTGTAATTATTATAAATAAAAGCGACTTTGAAAATCGCTTATCCAAAGTGGCTTAACCAAACATTAGATAACCGTTGGCATCAAGCCGCTTAATAAATGGCTAAATTAACCAAAGTTATAAAAGTTGATCCCAATTGACTGGTTTCAATGCATTTAGTAAGATCATTTACGAACTTAGGGTTAAATTGAATAGTTCATTTAATTCTTGGTGCTTGTTTTATCTATATAGGAATCAAAAAGATTTATAAAAAAAAATCATTTAATCATTTAATAACCGCTTGTTTTATTAATTTTCTTGTTTTCAATTCTTATCATGCATGTACTCTCTCTCCTCTCGTCTCTTAAATAATGTTTAAAACCTCTCCATTTGGTGTCCCTCTCTTGCTTGTCCCGAGAAACAATGAAAATGTTTTTCCTTACAATGACATTATTTATTTCATTGTCATCGCTTATTAAATTCCAATTAACTATTGAATATGGCGGGTTAATTTATGGTCAGATGTTTTCGTAGTTTTGTTCTAAGAATAACAGTTTCGAATTTTCGTAGTGGAGATTTTGTAAGTCTCGCACAATAGAGACAGCATGCGTTTAAAATTAATAACATCACAATCGGGATAATATTATTTCAATTTGGTTTACACTACGATCCACTTAATTTTTTTCTGAATTTTTGTTCCAGGATATGATATCAATAAGTGTTTAACATGTATGTGCCTTTTTTTTTATTAAAGGGTCAGCATCTGTTGGAGAATTGAAGAATCCAACTAGGAGAGAGATGAGGACTTGTGCCACTACACTAAATCCGCAGTTCACATGTAGGCGCCTTTATGCTAGCTACTTTAAGATTTTTGTTTCACTTTGCCTAGATATATCCATAAGCATACTCAATCGCTTAAGAAACTTGGAATATATTTTTTTACAAGGTTTTGAGACCTCAACTTATCAGGATTTCTCTTGAAATATGAATTAATTAATGTTGCCAGTACACAATTTGCTGTGATTGTGTATGATATATTTTCTATTCCTTACCCAGTATGTTGTGCCCGTGAAAAGCTCACTTGTACATCAACAGGTTTTGTTGAGGAGATACTAGACTTGGACAGAGAATTAGCAAAATCCACTGACAAATCAGGCAACACAGCTCTTCACTGTGCAGCATCATCTGGCAATCTGGAAGCAGTAAGCGCGATACTGCAGACAGATATAACTTGTGCATACATGGCTGACTCCTCAGGATTATATCCTGTGCACATTGCAGTCAAGATGGGTTTTGTGAAAGTAGTGGCCATGCTCTTCGACCTATGTCCTGACTTGGACCAGTTACTTGATAATAATGGCAGAAACTTTGTTCATCTTGCAGTGGAAGAACAAGAAGCTGTTGGAATCGTGCAGTGGATCTGCGGAAAAACTGAACTTACAGATGCAATGAATGCCCAGGATAACAACGGCGACACGGTTATGCATCTTGCTGTAAAATCCGGACACTTAAATATATTTGCTCGTCTTCTGGTGACCGGAAAGGCACACTTATGTTTGACGAACAAGGACGGGTTCACACCTCGCGATCTTGCCATATCCAACAAGACAGCTGGCTTCTTCAGTTCGCAGGTGATCCATGTCATCTACCATTTCCACATAGCATATAATTACATCAAAATAAGTGTTCCTATAACATGTTTCGAAATTAACTATCGAACACAAAATAATTAAAGAATGTGGCTCTCCACTTATTTGGTATATATCCGTGGTCTACGCTGAGCTCTGATTTTGGGCATGTGTTGACAAAATTAAATTACCAATTTTTTAATTAAGAACCAAAAAAAAAATTAATAAAAAAAATTTAAAATTAAAAAATTTAAAATAATCAAGGGGATGGTTTGGGTCTACCACAGTAATGTTTTATTTTTTTGTTTTTATTTTTCAGATTTTTTTTTAGCGAACTACAATATTTATTTTTTTTAGGAATCTTAATATTTTTAACTAAAAATGGAAAATAAAAAATGTTCAATTTTATAGCAAACAAAAATATTCGATCTTACAAATTGTTCTCAAATTTTTTTTAATATTTTCATTTAAAAATGGGAAATTTAAAATGTTCAATTTTATAGCAAACAAAAATGTTCAATCTTATACTATGTCCTCATTTTTTTTAATATTTTAAATTAAAAAATAGGAAATGAAAAGTGTTCGATTTTACAACAAACAAAAATGTTAATTCCTATAATATGTCCTCAATTTTCTTTACCAACCCCATAAGCCAAAATAAAAATTTATAACAAGCATAGGGTCTTAATTATTTATTATTTTGTTTATTATTGCTCTAGGATAAAAAATCCAAAAAATATTTTAAACAATATATTGTATTAAAATAGTAACTGAAATTCTAAAATTAAAAACTACATTTTTTTTTGAATTAGAGGGTTTGTCCCAAATAAAATAAGAGAATGATTTGTTTATGTACCACATTATTACTTTGAATAGTCTGCAATAATTTTAAATTATTTTAGAAACTCTATGTCTAAAAATTATTTACAAGTGTAAGATTGAACATTTTTGTTTGCTATAAAATTGAACAATTTTTATTTCCCATTTTTAAATGAAAATATTAAAAAAATTTAGGACATAGTGTAAAATTGAACATTTTTGTTTACTATAAAATTGAACAATTTTCATTTCTTATTTTTAAATGAAAATATTAAAAAAATGGAGGATAGTGTGTAAGATTGAATATTTTTGTTTGCTATAAAATTGAGTTTTTTTCATTTTTCATTTTTAGATGAAAATATGAAGATCCTAAAAAAAAAAAAAAACTATAGCAAATCAAGACCGCCCCCTTGGGGCAGTTTGGGTATTTTTTAAATTTTTTTATATTAAGATTATTTTTATTAATTCTTTTTGGATTATTAATAAAAAATCAGTGAAAAGGACAAACAACTTAAGAGAAAAACAAGGGTTCTGGAAGTCACACATCAAACAACAAATGATGACTCATGAAACACGTGAGCAGCCGATGCAATTCATAGAGTATCTTAATCTTTTAGTTGAAAGATCTGTCAGTCGCGAGACATCATGTTAGATTATTTAATTTCGTAATTAAAAATAATGCAATTAAAAGTTGCTCTGGAATATAGATTTTCGAGAAATATTTATTTAATTTTAATGTACTTAACTGGATTGTGGATATCATTCTGGAACTCTTCCATCATCTTTTCATTGTTCTCTTGGTAGAACAAATTATCAATAAATAATGAAACAATTAAACTATCGGTACCTCTTTTCTTGGTCTATGTCGGCTCAAAATCTTTATGTGTGAAGTACTTGTTGATCAGACCGTACCACATCATTGGTGCTTGCTTGAGACCATATAATGGCTTTTAGTATGTGTTTTAACACATTTTACTTTCTTATGCAGAACCCAGACCGCAAGATGATTCGTATTCTTGAACTGATCACATGTTGCCGGGGCATAAAGAGGAGGGATCATTTTGTATCAGAACATCGTCTGCGAAATGCCCAAATGAAAGAGAAAATGGTGGAGCAGTTTGATAGCATGGCCAAAACCAATGCCATTGGTGCCGTGCTAATCGCCTCAGCAGCATTTGCAGGAGCATTCAGTGTATCTGCAGCATATAAAACTATTCAGGCTCGACATGAGTCCGCAAGTTTGGATTTTACATTCATGTCCTTTATTATCATGGTCGTTTTTGCATTTGTTTGCTCCATAGTGGCCACGTCTATAATTATGCAATCTGCCTTGACCTTTTTAGCTCCCATATACCGTAAGGAGTACATCCCAATGTGCCATGAATTGATCAGATTGGCAACAATGGCTTTTGTGGCATCATTTGCAATTGGACTATATATTGTACTCAGTCCAGTGAACAAGTGGCTCGCATACCTAGTCTGTATCTCCCTTGCAGTAGTTGTGCCTGTTTTAGTCCGTCCACAACTCTGGCCAAATATTTTGCTCATAAGGGCGCTAATCAAATATTTAGGATTGAAAGGACTTTTGTTTGGATGTGATAGTCTACAATTCTTTGCGGAACAAATTTTGTTTGTCATCTTTGTTCTCTTAGTTTTGCTAGGTAGTTTTGAGCCTCATCTACGTGTCGTAGTGTTGGTTTATGGCACTGCAATAATCTTCGTCTTGGTTTTCCGATTATTTCATATATGTTTGGTACACCATGCAGACAATTTGAGGTCAATTCGGGTGACTCCTCGAAAATTGTGGAAGAGAGAAGGAAAGAAAGGGTAGAAAAAGATGAAGAGAATAGAGAGAGAGTACAAAACTTAATTATTGATTTTAAAGTTTGTATGAATATTTATAGCTATTTTTTTTTCATTTGTCACTCTAGTTATTTTAAACACTATCAATTTGTTTATCTCCTATCCTCTGATAAATTCACAACCCACAAGCATTCTTTATGACATGTACAAATATATATTTACTTTTTTAGCTTAATTATCAGGTACAGGTACAGGTTATGCTAACAAAAAAATTGTTAGCATAACGAGTAATGGTACGAGGAGTAATGGTACGAGTAAAGTCTATTTTTAATTAGTCCTTACCTATTATCAAATATGGTAATAATTAAAATTAAAAATTATATAATTTCGTATATATAGATATATAATTTTATGGAGATAATGAATGATATGATATAGATTATTTATGCATGGCTCATATGTATCTATTCATTGGCAGCTTTTTATCTATTTATTCAATTTGGGTAAAGTTTTTTTTTTTTTTTTTTTTTTTTTTTGAGCTTATTAGGTACAGCCTTATGGATAACGGCAAAGTTTTTTTCGTATAAGAGTATAAAAATGCATGATACCCGATCAACCCATTTTGTACATGACACCTTTAGCTTGGAGACTGTAATAAAGAGACGCTGAATAATAAGCCGGTTTCATGACCCATCTTGATATCAACTCTTAGCCCACTTCTTTATGGGCCCATATATACTTGCAATACACATCTGCTCTCAAAGCAGGCCCAATTTCATAGCATTACTTTGCTCTTTGGTTTATCTCTCTGTATCTTCTAGCACACATGTTGTACTCTAATCAACCATCTAATGTTTGAGTTTGTTACTAAAAGGTTTAATTGAACCAATTTCTATCCATCCCAATTGAAGTTCCAGAAGAACAATGCAATTGGCCCAAATGTGACATCTGTTTTGAAAGGGACCAGCAATTCGTTGCTGCTTTTATTTATATATTATGACTAAAATATAATATGGATGAAATCAAATCAAATTTTTCTTCAAACACCACTTCAACCAATAAAGCAATGTCAATCCTTTTAATTTTGCCTTTATCCGTTCTCACATATTGTAATGTATTCTTAATTTAATTCGAGAATAATTTTGATATATTTCAAGTAATTTGAATATAATTGTTGTATATTTTTTTTCCATAATGTAAATAACATGTGAAACACCGATATTTTCAGAAAGTAAAGCAACAAGTTTATATATTTAATTTCATGAATAATAATAGAAAACGAAGCACGCATTTATTTGTCAAGGTGCAATTTGGCTAAATTGGTTATTCTAATTTAATGCGGTGTTTGGTTGATGTCTAAAGTTATACCATGATTTAAGCTATTTCTTATTTGGTAGGAGTTTGATGACTCAAGCAATATTTGGTAATAGAAAAAGAATTTTTTTGTGAATTGAATTTTTAATTAATTTAGATATTCTGTCATTCCATAAAACCAATTTATAGATGACCAAAACTTTGAGAAGCATCAAATTAAAATCAGACACTTTTAAGAGAAACAAAAAAAATGTATATATTTTTATATAGATTTCTGGAAATACTCTTAGGAGCCTAGCCAGTCAATTTAATTTGTTTTCCCAAGTTTGGAGATTCGTCTATGTTATAAGATACTGCTTGGTGTGGAGAATGAATGATATATCACAATCCATTTATACATTTAATTGATTTTACCATGCTCTTTTTCATACCTAGAGTTAGAATTTTTGTAGTTTAATTAGCACAAAGCAAAAAAACTGCAAAATTTAAATTTTATCTTTCCATTTCCTTTATTTTTTTTATTTATATTAATAGACGTTTGACTCAGTATATAATCTGTTTAATCGATACTGATAATAGTCAAGCCTAGTCAGTACTGAGAAAATAAAAAATGTAAGAAGCAAGATTTAATAAACATTACTGCTCTTGATAGATTGATGGTGGGTCTCAATTCTTGAATCAAAAAATGAAAAATAAAATGGGTTAAACAAAAGCGAGAAAATAAAAAAAAAAAGGGTTTAATGACTAACCGTGGGTCCCAACTGTGGATTAAACTTAATGCATCTAAATAGGTGGGTTAGTAATTTAGACCAGTCTAAAAGTCAGCTTATCTATTTTAATTTGACTCAATTAAACTATTTTTGAGAAAATAACTAAGGCCTAAAGTTTTTATTCCACTGTTTAGTTCACAATCAAACATCATCAAAAATATTAATAAAAATATAATTTAAAATTAACCATACTAATAAATAATATTAATATTAATATTAAAAATCTTGTTAGTTCAATTCCCACCAAAATTTGCTTCATTTATTTCTTTTCTAATGTATGTATAGGGTACTGGCGACGGCATAAGCTCAATTATTCATATTCTCTCAACCATAGATTAAAATATTGTAAGGTACCTTTCTCTCAAACTTGCTTATGTACATAAACATATCTGTAGTCTATAGATATATATGTTATATTATATGAGATCAAGTATAATGTACTAAGAATATATTAATTAATTCATTGATTAGGTCAGCTCTTAGCGATGCATCTTGTTTGCTACCAGAAACTTGGTAACAGCCTTGAACAAAAAACTCACTATTGTAATTGATAATTAATTAATAATTTAAATTGTGTATGGGATCACATGGTCCTTCTTTAATTGCTACATGCAAGGACCACTTCTGTCTCCGAATAATGGGCCCCATTAAGTTTCTCCTTTTAAGTTGAAATTTCCTTGGAAAAACTTGCAAATTTTGTCATTTAATAACGAGGAGTGGGGTTTGCTATATTCAGCATTTAATATTGGATGGGTTTTGCATGAAAACTGGAGAAGATAAGACCGATCATCTCCAGTTTCGGATTCAATTAGGCGCCAAAACAAAACTGGAGACGATGCCGAGTGGAGACTGGCGACAGCGCATTAATTGCGCACAAACTTCATTGTTTCCCGTTACAGATCCAAACATAATCAATCAGAATCCAGGCCAGTTGAACATTCCAATTGGACGGTACAGATCCAAACATAATTGCGTTACTATAGGGGATCTGAATTCGTAGTTCCCAGTTCCCACCTACTTCACTGTCATTTTCAAGCAAATATAGAAATCCAAATTCTCTAAGGTAACAGACTTATTCTGTTTAAATAGAGACCGTCCAATCATAATTCTGGCCTATCCGGCCCGAGGTAAAACGCACGGCGCTCCTTCAATATTTGTGCATATTGTCATTGGACGGTCTAGATTCAAACATAAATATTCAGTTACCATAGGCGATACGAAGTCACAAAAATTCTCTGATAAATTCACAACTAACAAGCATTCTCGCAAGCTTTAGAAAAAAAGACAATCCTTTGAAATAGGAACAGTCATGGCGAATGCCAGGAGCTCCAAAGGTGGTCTCAAGGGTTACTGGAGGAAGCGTGGCTTCACCTACTCCCGTTTCCGAAACCCGACACCTTCCACCATTGTTCTCGGTTGTGCTACCACCGTCGCCACCGTATCAACTTCCCGTCGCAAACGATTCTGGCGGATCCCTCGTCGGATCCAATTCCTTAGACGGATTGGGTCGCCAAAACACTGGCTTACCTACTTGCGGGATGCGTATGTGCGCATGATGCTCCGTCTCGCCAGCTCAGCATCACTTGGGTACGGGTACGATGGTGCTGACGTGGCTTTCGGGCCTCAGAGATGGAAGGAGTATGATGTGAAAATGCTGGTGGAGATCTACAAGCAGGTGCTTTCCCAAGGTGCAATCGTCACGCATGAGACAGGTGTCGATAGCCATCAGATTGTGATCAAGCACTAGAGATCAATCCCGTTGTAAGATTTTAGTTTATATGTATCATATTTTTCATTAATTTAGCTCAAAATTGAGATCTTAATATATATTATGTAATAAATTGTAAATATTTGCATTTTTAAAATTTTAAGGGATTGAATTGCAAAAATAGCGATGTTGTTGGAGTCACAATCTGGTGGGAGTTAGTTAATGAGGCAACAAATTGAAGTGTATAGTATATTAGAGAGTAATGTAATTGTCGTTTTTGTTTAAGTGCATGTTGTTGGAGTCACAGTCTGAGTTTTCATGAGGTTATCATACCAAGCAAACACTTTGACTCCAATTATAACGAAGGCGTTACACATAACTTAACCATAATTATAACGAAGACCGTATCGAGAGATTCAAAATATTAGATTCTTGTGGTTGCTCCGATATGTGTACGATACGGGTACGGATTCTATATTGGAGTATTGGCTCTCGCTTGACTAAAAAAAAACCCGAATCAATTCTTGATTTGTTAAAAACTCAGATGTTAATATATATTTGGTAATAAATTAATTGTACAATTTTTTAGAGATGGGAACGGGATGTATGTACATATTTATAATTTTAATTTCAAATTTTAAGCTATTGAATTGCAAATAACGATGTCAATATCATTTTCAATATGGTGGGACTTAATTAATTAATGAGCCAACAATTTAAGTGTGTATAATATTTGAGGAATGTGGTACTGTACAGATAAAACTAAATCGAAAATGAAATTTGATTGTCATAGTTTTTGTTTAAGTGCATGTTGGTTGGAGTCACAATCAAAGATGAGTGTTACAAAACGAACTGTTAGACTCCAATTATTGAACCTTAAACTAAGAACAAATGTGGTGACAAGTGCTTTTTCCCCTATCACTTACAAATTGGAAAAGAAAAAGGAAAAAAAAAAAAGGAGAATAATTTTTTCAGGATAAAATTAATCTGAAGTGATACTAGCTAAACATTTTGTGATTTGCTAAACATGGTTCGAATAGGAAATAAATAAATTTATTTAATTTCGATAAGATTTAAGCCATGCACACAAATAGTTGGCGACATCAGAATTTTTTTATTTTATAAAATTAATTAACTGAAAATAAAATTTCTCGTAAATAACAAAAGAAAAATATGAATATATTGGAAAATCTCAATGATGGTTTTGTCTGATTATACCATCAAACATGTTTGGAATTGGAAAATACTTTTGTTACAACAATTACGGAAACAACTGAACTGGATCTAAGGAATGTGTTACAAGTTACAACAGTAGAACACTGAAATGTGGGAACCAGTCTGTCTGTTTACATTCAAATTCCAGTTCACCACAATTTTTTCACTTTCCCCCCCTATAAAGTCTGAATTCACATCTTCCCAATGCTATAGATGGGTATCTTTAATAATTAATGGATCCGGACTGTACTTTTAACTTTGCACAAATCTCAAAGAGGCTGATATTTACCCATATTGGAGAGGATATCATTTTTTTTTCAAAACATGTTCTAGAAGGTCAACATGTCATGTGCTTATGTCCTTTCTTTTTTTGTTTGCACGAATCCTGGCCCGGATTTTGTTATTTATGATATTTAAAACCAATAATAAACAAATGCTTAATATCATGCTATTTTATCATTGCCAATTGGAATAAAAAATTTAAGGTCAAGTAAAAGTAGTTACTAATAATGGAATAATTCAAATTTCTGCAAAATAAAAATAAATCGAAAATAAAATATTGTAATAATTCAAATTTTAAACTTGAAACAATAAGTCTAAAAACCATCACGCTATTGCAAATCATGAAAAGTTTGTTCAATAAAACATACAAATATATAATTAATTTCGTACAACATGTCAAATATGTGAAGAAAAAAAAGCTATTTACTTTGGATAAAATTTTGAAAAAAATTCATATTTTTATAAAACGGATTCTCTCCAACATTTTGTTTAGCTTAAAAAAATAATCACGTGACATCAAATTTCAAAATTTAAATATATAGCACTACAAGTGTGCTGGGGCTCCTCTTTAGTGAACTGCTACATACTCCGAGGGACCAACTTTTTTTTCATCTTGAACCCTAAGTCATGACTGCGATTGACAAAATAAATGTAAGAACCATAAGAGGTTCTGAAATTTTTATTAATAGAAAAATAATAAATTAATTATCTTGACTGAGGAAGGTTTTCATTAGAATTTCAATAGTGGGAAAACCATTAAAAATGGTAAGGTCCAGAGGACGTGATCTTTGACAATGGCCAAATTAGCATAAACTGGTTAAGGGTCCGAAATCATTAAATATGACTGTGATATTTGGCAATGACCCAGGGCTCTGCACAAAAAAAAATAAAAAGGGGCCATGATAGTTAGCAACAGCCAGAGGCGCAGTGAAAAAAAAAGGAGACTGTGATTCTTACCAATGGCCAGCCGCCACCTCCGAAAAAAATTTAGAACAATTAATTCCTTTCCTCGTGTGAAGGGATTTTAATTATTTTGTTGCCAAAGAAGAACGCACTTGTAAAAGTTTCAGATTATTATATAAGTCCTTTCCTCTTAACAGTCAACATGCATAAACTCTCTGTTTCCACCAAAACATCATTGTTCTAATTTTTTTTTCAGTGGTGGTCGTTGGTAAGAATCACGACCCATTTTTTTGTTTTGGCGTCTCTAGCCGTTGCGAACTATCACGGCCCCTTTTTTTTATATTTTTTTTTACGCTCAACCCTGGCCATTGCCAAAAATTACGGCCATATTTAATGACTTCGAACCCTTAACCAGTTTACGCTAATCTGGCCGTTGTCAAGGATAACGTCCATGTGGACGTTACCATATTTCACGGTTTTTCTAGTTTTGAAATTCTAACGAAAACCTTCCTCAATCACGATAATTAATTTATTATTTTTCTATTAATAAAAATTTTGGTTGAGGTTGTACTTGAAATAAATTACTTGATAAATAATAATAATAATAATAAAATTTCGCTCTCCGTTTCCTTTTCAGTTTGAAAACATTTCTGTGAATAACTAATGGGCCGCCGTTATCAAGTTTAAAAAAAATCTAATGGGCCAAAGCCCATATTTAATTGGGCATCATATATCAATAAATAATTTTTCTCGTTGATAAGTGTTGAGGTGAGTCTCAAAGAAAGTCAGATGAAGTATTCATATATTTTTTTACCAGTTGCAAGCCGGTACTGGTCAAATACAGTATCTACAGATTATGACATTTGTAACCTGAAACGGGGCATCCATTTGGTCTGATTTGTCTACATTTGCACCCCAATGGAAATGCAAAATGGAAGGGTATCGATGCAATTAGCAAGATGAATTAGAGGGAAACAAATTTGATTATTATGGCTAGCAAATTGAGAGCCAGCCAATTATATATGAAATATTGTAAAAAAAAAAAATTAAACTTCATCTATCAGTACATAACATATTACGTACCGCTAAAATAAGACTTTTTATTTCATCGGTTGGTAATACATAACTGACAGAAGAATATCCTTTCTTCTATCAGTAATAAGTACCATACTGATGGAACAATGTAAATATTCTATCAGTACAGAGTCGATAGCAGACACAATGTGGTCCTATCATGTTGGTCCCTAGCGGTAGGGAAATCTGTTTGTAGATCCTATTTTTACCTGATAAAAGACTGCATTTATGTAGTAGTGATTGTGTCATTGATGGAAGTTTTGTACAAACGCAGAAAACAATTTTCTAGCACAGCACAACCGTTTAAGAATATAAATTGTGATGATAATGAAGAGAAACATGAATATTTAAATTTGTGAAATGATCATATACAACCTAAGTAAGCTTCACACGAGGCCTGTTCAGCAAATCTGCTGATCTAATAAAGGCCTTGTTGGGCCAAGCCATTTGCCTTTGAATGTAAAATAACGATTTAGTTTTCTCACCACTTAATGAGTAATCATATAATTTCTACGTTGTATTAAATTGTAAAAACATGTCTACATTTTTTTGAAACAAATATTTTATAGTGTTAATATATTCTCCATGAATTCACAAACGGACAATCCCACTGCTGTCGCCTATTTCTCCATGAATTCACAATTCTTCATGGCAATGGCACTTTGAGACCTAAAATGCTGCTGATCACATGTCAGCAATGGGGCGAAGCAATTTGGGGAAGACCATTGCGGAGAAGTTTTAATCAGTCAACGCAGAGTTGTAATTACGAAGATAAAAAGGCAATAATGGACCTTTGTTAGGCCAACCGGCAACAAGAGCCAAGTGTTGGGGAAATTTGGTCGTGCCGAGGAAGAATCTTAGAGTAATTTCATCGAACATCTTGTGGGCATACACTAATATCTGACCAAATGAAGAAATATGAAAGTCAAATAAAAAGTCAAGCAATCAAGCACAAGAAAATAAAATGGACAGAAGATTTTACGTGGAAACCCTTTCGGAAAAAACCACGGAAGCACACGGCGCAAATCCACTATACCAAGGAGTCTTACAAATACAGGGAAATTAATCAAGCCAATAATAGTCTCTCACTTTCTTGCAATTTCATACATTAATCTACAAAATTATCAAGTATATTTGGTTGATTGAACAAGAGAGCAAAACCATAGAACAAAGCTTGGAGAGAACGATTCTATTCTGGCACGCTTGGAGCAGCCTCAATTAATATGGCCCTTCATCAGTATCAGTGGCGCGGATGCTCTAGCTGAAGAATGGCCTATCGGTAATAACGGTCTGCTGACCAACAGTTTTAAAAAAGAAAATTGAATAAGGGTCAAATTGTCTATATACTAAAATATTTAGATAATGTTTTGTTAATAAAAATATGAGTAGTGGTAATATCATCATCCCTTCAAGTACTCTGTTTGAAGATGCTAAAAAGTTCTCCCATAAAATATGTTTTGCACTAGATGCTTTGGCAGCAATATCAGTGTAAAACACCAAATATAACTTCTGTATTTAATATTTACCCAAAAGTTGTGATAATTGCTCCTGTAGGGATACATAATGGACATACAAGAAAAATACCTCTGAAAACTAGAAGAGCATGATGGGATACTGCCTCAAACTTCTCCACTGAATCTTGAAAATTGACCCTGCACAATGCCACAGTTTCATTATTCTTATCAATTTTGCAGCTCAAACAAAATACTGTGGAAACTTAACGAAATTTATTTGAAACAGAATGAAAATAAAATCAAACCTCTCATACAGTAAAGTAGAAATAACCAGACTATGAATCCTCATTGCTTGCTCGCGTCAACCAGCTTTGAACAAAAATGAGAAATTAAATTCAAATTGAGAACAAGAAATATGACAAAATGAGACAATTCAGACAAATGAACAGTTAATTCAGAATCAAACAGAGACTTAGAGACTGAAATTGAATCTGGAAGCAAAGCACGACATAGATAATTAAAATTAATCCTGGAAAATGAGAAAGGAATAACCGGAAAAAAGGAAATTTTGGACCATAATCCTAATTACATGTTTCTCTTGCACAAATCTCAACGAAGACTAACAGTTGGGATCAGAATAACAGGTTCCTGTTATTCCCAAGAAATAACAGAAGATTTATCCCCTAAATCCTTATGTAGAATTAGTAAAAGGTAGAATACTCACTGTATGGATCTTTAAGGATCTTTTCCTCCAAGTTCATTTTGTCTGCATCCCAACACATTTCCTAAATATTTTTGCATCATCTTCGTACCTACATGAATCATATTAAGAAAATATTTAATTTATACACCGGATGCTTTCAAAATAAAAATAAACGACAGTTTGTTATTCACCAAAATTAAAAGAAGAAAAAGGGAGATTGCTCATTATAGGAAATTTTTATATTAATGCTACAAATAAAACGGTGGTTTTGGTAGTGAAATCAATAAATTCGACGAAAATATAGTTCGAAACATCTAATAAAACGTAGTTGGCAGAAAGAGTACTCAGCAAGCACCATATATTAGCAGTAAAAGGCTCCGAGTACAAATCTAATTTTAATTCTATTGCAGTGTGGCTTGTCCTTGGAAATCTTTTAAAATGGTTTAACATTATTACTCAAAAAGTTCTCTAAATGTAATGATGTTTCGCCAAATATTATGCAATTACCAAATAGAGAAAATGGAACCGGATAAAAGAATAGAACAAAAAGGCAGCAAAAAGAAAGAAACAAACGAAACACAGAGAAAACAGAAAGGAATTAATTACCTATTTCAAGAAGGGGACAAAAGTTGGAGTCCGTCTAGAATTATTCAATGTACCTATCCTCTATGCATCGTATCTTGTGCCAGTCTGGACCATTTTGTTTCCCTTAACATTGGGCAACCTCTTATTTGAATGCATTTGACTGAATCTGGCAGTTTTGGCAATTCCGATATTTCTGGACAATCTTTGAAACCTATTTCCTCGAGGGCATAGAAGTCACTCAATGTGTTTGGAAGTGACTTTGTTTTGCAGCAAGAAAATACGAGATTCTTAATAGATTGAAGGTGATCAGATTTCTCAAATGATATTGCTTCTTCTTGGCAATATGCTATACACAATTCTGGCGGAGGAACAAAATTGTCAGATGATAAAAGCTTGTTCAACATCACTGAGCTGCTAATATATAGTTCCCGGCAACCTTGCCAAGACTGCAGAACAGATTCTACAGCAAGATTTGGAAGATCAACTAGCTGAAGTGTATTAATGGAAGGACGCGATTCCAAGCCCCTAATGGAGAAAAGATCAGGACAACATGAAAGCACCAATGATTCAAGTAAGGTTAGCTGACAAAATGATAGAGAACTTGGGACATCGCAATTGTTAATTTCAACATTTTGAAGGCATGGAAGATCGCTATTGAAAATAGATTGAGGAACTGTGCAACCTCTAATGATAAAGGACTGCAGAGTGGAGGGCAACGGTGTATAACCACTTTCCATCTCCAAACACCAACAACCATGGACCAGAAAGTGCTCCAGATGAGGGAGTGCATTCAGACCACCGAGTGATCTTAGATACCAACAAAGTTTGATCTCTAGAGCTCGAAGGCTCTGCAAAGCCTCCAAAACTTGTGCTGGTGGAAGTGTGGTGATTGTCATAATGCCTGATAGGTATAATTCCTCAAGAGTGACCATTTCTCTGAGGCAATCCGACAATGATCCATCAGATACACAACAATAGCCAAGATCAAGGATGCGAAGCAAAGAGGGTAATTTTAACTTATTTTCTCGAGTGCTGCATTTGAAAATAAAATTCATCCGCTGTTGATGACAATACCACCAAGCATTGTTTACATTTTTCCAGTCTTCTGGTGCATTACTCTCTGCAGCACTTTCCATAATTTTAAACTGCTCAGCACAGTTTTCTACTAAGCATGTTTGCTCAAAGCTTTTGAGTTCATTAAGTATATGGTTGGAATCTGTACAAATAACTTTAGAAAATTGCTCAAAGAAGCTCTGGTTTTCATTCACTTGCAGCTCATTCTTACGTACAAAAATCAAAAATGGGCATTTACTAATTGATAACCTAGCAAGATTTTCTGGAAAAGTAGACAATTCTCCCAAAACCCTTAAATTTTCAATAATGAGATTGGAGCAATTACGGAATTGACGAAGATTTGAGGGAAGACTTGTCAAAGCATTACAATTGTAGAAGTTTACATCTTTTAAATTCTTTATAAAAGAATCTTCCTGCAACCAGGTTGGATATGTCGAGCCCCTATACCCATCAATTTTAAGCAACTCCAATTTTGCAGGGGGTCGCAAGGCCTCAATAACCTCTATTTCTAAGCCATTAATTTCAGTTGATTCAGCCCATACCAACTCCAGCCTTTTAAGTTCGTGTTTATCAGTTAGCCTCGCCTTAACGGCTTCATCCCTATCTCTGACATTCTCTAGATTTACAATTCTTAGAGAGCCACCAATCTTCTTCAAAGGTCCCAGCTGATGCAGTTCATATCATTAGAAATCATTCTAATGCCACTCTAAACTTAGTTATTTTTTAATTTTGCCTCTAATACACAATTAGTCCTGTTAAAAAAATAAATAATAAATAATGACTAAATAATCACCAATCTGGGACGGTTTCTCAAAGAGGCCGCAATGTTGGATTTGGGGACGTCTAAATACAATAATTAAGTTGGACATGCGTGCATTATGATTATGATATCAAATACTGTCGCAAAATTACATTTATGTAATAATTAAAATATGCCAAACAATGTGATTAATTAAGTCATGGCATTATACGTATTTCAATAAGGATTTAGATACGAATACATACAGAATAAAGTTAATCAATTATAATTGTTAATGGACCGATTATAGTTGATTAAAATAACAGCAGTGATAAATTTAGGCTAAATAAAGAAAGTGAAATTTGGCCCAATAAACAAAGTCCAATGGCTGTTGTTAATTATGGCTTTTAAAGAATTGTTTCTATAATTAAAGGCTTTCCCAAAATAGTTTACCACGTTTTTTGAAAGTTGCTGTGCAATGTTTCTTATTTGGTCCATATATCTCTAATACGATATCCGTTTTTAGTGTTCTATACCTTTCTGGAAAGATAAAAGGAAAACATAGAACTTTGTATTTATGGAAGAAAACCAAATTAGAAATATATCAGGGTCAAAAACGTGGTAGAACATGGTGCTTAATTTAGAATACCATGTTTTGGAAACTTCTGCGCATGTTTCGTATTTTGACCATAACACCCTTATACAATGTTTGTTTTGGGCGTATTATATATGGATAGAAAGATGAAAGAAAGATCTATAAATTTTATTGATAGAACAGAATCTAATTCGAATTAGATCATGATAAAAAACGTGATAGAACATGGGGTTAAATTTTGAAAACAGATTTCTTATTTTTGGCTCTAAGGTTTACCCTAGGATTAGGAGTTGCACTGCTATAAAAGGGTTGAGTCTCCATAGCCTTGAACTCATCATCATCTCCAACGTCTTGCTCCATAAAAGACCAGATATTCTGCTTTCAATTCGTGAGACAGAAACAAGTAAGAAAAAGTTCAAGAGCTTTGGAAGGACTCGCTAGCCAAGTAATTTGTAGGTTGAGCGTGCGAGCAAGTCAATCAAGCCATCTTCATCAATTCCATTGATATTGCTTGAGAGGCAATAGACGGAAGGGCATAAAAATAGAAAGTAAGTAATTTCCGCTGTGCTTATTTAATTCTTACATAAGATCTTGGTTAAGATTTTAAGTAAATTAGAAAAACCTGACCAATTGGGACCCAACACGCAAAACTAATATTGTGATTTTAATTCGATACTCAGCAGCCTATGTTTGTAGAATATAATTGATGAGGCCGCAGTTATGGTGCTTCATAAAATGCCTGAGCTGGCACGTGTACCCAATGTGGTCTCATATAATAGTCTTACATATGGGCTGTGCAAGAAAGATGAAATTGATGAGGCAATGGGTTTTCTTGATGACATGATTTGTAAAAGTTAAGAGTCTAATTTGTGACATATACTAATCTTATATTGCAAGAAAGGTGAAAAGGAGGAGGCACGATTACAGGAGGAGGAGGAGGAGACGCATTGTAAGGTGTATAATCCCTGGGACTCAAAGCAGGAGGGGTATAATCTCTCTGATTGGTATAAAGGCTGTAAAGGGTATAATTAGAAATACAGAAATATGTTTTTCAAAATATAATTTTTCAATTAAAAATTATGTACTAGTGGCAAAATTAAAAGTTAACTAAGTTTAGAATGACATTAGGATAATTTCCAATTTTGAAATGACATTTTTTTAAATTTGAAGATTTTGCAGCGGGGAATAACCAATTTTAGGTCAAACAAAAATAGTTGCTGCTACTTTGCTAATAATTTTTGGGATTTAAATATATAGTTGGATAATGTATGAATTCCTTTTGATATGTTAATGTATGCGAAAGCATTTAATAGCTAATTACTAACACATTTTGTGACTTGCTAAACATGGTTCGAATAGGAAAGAAATAAAGTTAACTAATTTGTATAAGATTTAAGCCATGCACACAAATAATTGGCGACATCAGAATTTTTTATTTTATAATATTAATTATCTGAAAATAAAATTTCTCGTAAATAACAAACAAAAAATATGAATATATTGGAAAATCTCAATGATGGTTTTGTCTGATTATTATACCATCAAACATGTTTGGAAATACCTTTCTTTCTTTTGATGAAATTTTATAAGGCAATGGAAAATATTTTTGTTACATCAATCACTAGTGGAAAAATGACTTTCAGTGTCGCCCTAATAGTATCGGTTCTTTGAATGAAGTGATACAAAAAATATTTAGTATCGGTTAATTAAAAATAAACGATACAAAAACCATTTAGTAACGGTTCTCATAAATAGGCGACACAAAAAATAACATTTAGTATCGGTTCATTATCAAGGAACCGACACAGAAAGTTTTGTATCGGTTCTTTATAGAGAACCGATACTAAATGTGTCATTTTTGTATCGGTTACAAATATAGAACCGATACAAAACTTTCTGTGTCGGTTCCTTGATAATGAACCGATACTAAATGTTATTTTTTGTGTCGCCCATTTATGAGAACCGATACAAAAAATTTCTGTATTAGTGTCCCTTTTTTTTTCACCGATATTATTCCTTTTTCATTCCCGCTCCTCATTTTCATTTCGCGGCTTCTCAAATTCCCCCGCTAGGGTTGGCTCCGACTGTATTCTCTCTCTCACGCTCTCGCGGCTTCTCAAATTCCTCCGCTAGGGTTGCCTCGATTCCGAACGCCACGCTGGCTCTTTACCGATGCCCCTCTTGCGACTTTGTTGCCTCTCGCGAGGAAAGTCGCCGCTGTTCCATCGGTTAGTACCCACTCTCTATATTAGCCCCTATTTGGGGGTTTCTCGGTTTTTCGCTTAGCTCTTGCTATTACTCTCTTTTCTCCTGTGTTGAACTCTCTTTCTCACCCTCTGTCCTGTTTTCCCGCTGTCTGAAAACGAAACTCTAGGGTTTTTGGGTTGATCCTTGTACTTGCGATTTGTTTCTGTTCCTTGGTGGTGGTCGTTTCTTGAGGTGCTTGCTGAACTGAGTTGGCCGAGAGGTGAGGCTACGAGGGCCTTGGTACCGGACGATCATTGCCCTTCCTGCGATTTACTTCACTTTCGGGTAAATTAAGCACCCCTATTTCATTAGTTCACTCAATTTGTATGAAGTTCCAAATTGTATGAAGTTCACTCAATTTTACTTTTAATTAGTTCAAATTAGTGCAAATTTTTGCAAGACTTGTCGAATTAAGTGCAAACTTTTAATTGGTGGTGTTTCTGGCTCTTTGCAAATTGTTGCAACCTAAGTAAGTTGAATTCTTTCTGTTTGGGTCTTGCAAATTGTTGCAACCTAAGTAAGTTGAATTCTTTCTGTTTGGGTCTTGTTAAGATAATCCAGCTCAACAAAATGGAAAAGCTTATTGTGGTGATTCTGGCATTCATTGTGCAATTGGTCGATAAAATTAAGAACCTCACTAAATTTGAGAAATGACTAGAGAAAAAAAATAATAATGTGTGTGATTGGCTCTTGGAAAGTGTTATAATTAATGAACTGAATGAGATTCTGGAAAGTTACCATGGTTGTTATATTTATGTTAATGGATGCAGAAAATCATCTATAGTATATGTATGCAGAAAATTTTAAAGTGTCAGGCTTTTACTGTAAGAAAGGGATGATCATTCAAGACCAAGGGACATCAATTTTGGTGATTCTGATATTGACTCAGAAGTTGATTAGTTAGAATAATTTTGCTATTTGAGAAATATTCTCAGATTTTGAAGTGTTGGCAACGAGTCATTTATTAGTTAGGACATATTGAAAATTGTGTTAATCTGTGTTAATATTAGTTTTCTATAGATGAACAACTCACTTGAACTCTTCTGTGGCAAGAAGATTTTTTTTTTATTCCTTGAATTTTTTTATTCGAACTCTCTCCCTCCCTTGGGTGCTTCTCTCCGAGAGGCTAAGGCCTGTTCCGCCTCCGACTCTCTCTAAGCGGAGCCAGAGGCATCGGATTAACCCCAAGCTGCATCCATGACAGGTTGTGCTATTATATATCTTTTTTAGTTGTAAAGTTTCTGAATAATTCATTTGGTTTTTTTATATATCTGTTGGAAAATTAAGCGTTTAACATGTTATATACAATGGCGTTGCCTAATTAGTCGCTGTCAGCAGATATTGGACCTCCCTCTATCTTCTCGCTTGAAACAAATCAGTGTTAAAAGCAAGACAGTCAAGGCAGGGGTCTCCTGGAAGTGAAATGAATTCAAGCTGCTTAGGTATAATAAACATTGCTCAGTAGATAATTTGATCTTTTATAAGAAAATTCAAGCTGGCACAAGTAGTTCTCATTTTTATAAGAAAAAAATAAACCAACTCTTTTATTGATTTTTTGATGTCATATTGTTTGATCTCAGGAAGACATCACCTTCCAATCTGCCGTACCGATCATGGGCCTTTACCTAGTATAGTAAAACTGCCAACCTACTGAATTGGTAATTTGAAGGTACCAACCCTATGTTTGCTCTAAAGTTTGTTCATTTTTAGTTTTCCACAGTATATATTAGCTCTGGTACTTGTTCATTGTTATCTGTGATGCTAAATTTTAGAGCTATGAGGAGTCATTGCTGAAAAATGAAGATGACAGTGAAGATTTAAGTTTGGATTGAACAAGCATAGATGCATTTAATTTGAATGTTGCTTAAGTTTTTGTTGTTGCTTAATATGTTGTATAGAATACAAGAGATGAATTTTGTGCAGTTACTATTATTTTCTATTGTTACTTTTGGAATCTATACTGTTGTGTTATTTCTGATTTAGCCAAATAATTTGAAAATACCTACATTCAGCCTTAAAAAAAAAAAAAAAAAAAAAAAACACGCTACAGTGTCGGTTCTGAGTTAATAACCGACACAAAAATATTTAGTATCGGTTCTGAGTTAATAACCGACACAAAAATATATTTAGTATCGGTTTTGAGTTAATAACCGACACAAAAATATATTTAGTATCGGTTCTGAGTTAATAACCGATACAAATTAGTTTAAAAATTATTTTTTTTCGGATCGAAAATTCTAACTTTGTATCGGTTCCACTTAATAACCGATACTAATTGTTTTATTCTGTATCGGTTGTATAACCGACACTGATTAGTCCCGAAATTTGTGTCGCCTTGATCAGTGTCGCCCCTATGTCCGACACTAATATGCCTTCATAACCGACACTAAAAGTACTTTTTCCACTAGTGAATAGTTAGAATTTAAAATTTGGGACAACATATCTAAAATGAAACGATTGACAACAATATTAATTTTTTGAGATAAGGTTTGATCAACAAAAATTAAAATATAGAAATGATGTCGTCGGCTTTTTGACAAACTTTAATTGACCAGGGAATATTTAAAAATTAGTACGTATATCCTTCTGAAGTATAAAATTTCATTTTCTTTTGACTTAGAATAAAAAAAAAAAAATGAGAACTATATATATTGTATAGGTTCTATTTTATATCCTTCTGAGTCTATATGGACCATAACCACCCAAATCCATGTGTTACAACAATTACGGAAACAACTAAACTGGATGTAATGAATGTGTTACAAGTTAAAACAATAGAACACTGAAATGTCGGAACTCCGAATTCACATCCTCCTGCACTAGCACGAATCTCAAAGCCCAAATAATACTGCTCCTGCACTAGCCCGAATCTCAAAGAAGATGAGATTTACCCATATTGCATATTGGAGAGGATATCATTTTTTCCAAAACATGTTCTAGAAGGTCGACATGTCATGTGTTTATGTCCTTTGTCATTGCAAATTGGAATAAAAAATTAAGGTCAAGTAAAAGTAGATGCTAATATTGGAATAATTCAAATTTTAAACATGAAACAACAGATCTAAAAGCCATCATGCTATTGCAAATCATGTAAAGTTTGCTCAATAAAACTTACAAATATATAAATAATTTCGTACAACATCAAATATGTGAAGAAAAAAAACTATTTACTTTAGATAAAAAATCAAAATTTTATAAAACGGATTCTCTCTCCAATTTTTTGTTTAGCATAAAAAAATAATCAAGTGACGTCAAATTCCAAAATTTAAAATTATAGCATTACAAGTATTGCTGGGGCTCCTCTTTAGTGAGCTGCTACAGACTCTGAGAGAATTTTTCTTTTTTTCTTGAACTCTAAATCATGACTGCAATTGAAAAAAAAAAAAAATGTAAGAACCATAATAGGTTGTACTTGGAACAAATTACTTGATAAATAATAATAATCAATTTTTTTCTCTCCATTTCCTTTTCAATTTGAAAACATTTCCGTGAATAACTAAGGGGCTGCAAGCCCATATTTAATTTTAAAAAATAATTTAATGGGCCCAAGCCCATATTTAGTTTGGGCTTTACGTATCAACAAATATTTTTTCTCATGGACAAGTGTTGAGATGACTGTCAAAGAAAGTCAGATGAAGTATTCATAATCTTTTTACCAGTTGCAAGCCCCATATACCGTATCTACAGATTCTGACATTTGTAACCTGAAACGGGGCATCCATTTGGTCTAATTTGTCTACATATGCAACCCAAAATGGAAATGCAAAATGGAAGGGTATCGATGCAATTAGCAAGATGAATTAGAGGGAAACAAATTTGATTATTATGGCTAGCAAATTGCAAGCCAGCCAATTATATATGAAATATTGTAAAAAATTAAAATAAACTTCATCTATCGGTATACATAACATATTTCCGCTAAAATAAGACCTTTCATTTCATCAGTTGGTAATACATAACTGACAGAAGAACATCCTTTCTTCTATCAGTAATAAGTATCATACCAATAGAACAATGGAAATATTATATCAGCTGACCTAATAAAGGCCCTGCTGGGCCAAGCCATATGCATTTAAATGTAAAATAGCGATTTAGTTTTATCACCACTTAATGAGTAATCAAATAATTTCTACGTTGTATTAAATTTGACACAAATTTTATCTAAATTGTAAAACCATGTCTACGTTTTTGTAAAACAAGTATTTTATAAGTGTTAATATATTTCTCCATGAATTCACAAATCCACTGCTATTGTCTCCTTCATTGGTCCATCTCTTAGCCGACTGTCTCCGCCAACATTCTCCCAATATCGGACCAAATAGAGAAATATGAAAGTCAAACAAGAAGTCAACATAGCAAGCAATCAAGCACAAGAAAATAAAAGGGACACAAGATTTTACGTGGAAACCCTTTCGGGAGAAAACCACGGAAGCACACGGTGCAATTCCACTATATCAAGGAGTCTTACAGATACAAGAAATTAAAACTAATCTACAAGATTATCAAGTGTATTTGGTGGATTGGATATTGGATAAGAGAGCAAAACTCTAGCACAAAGGTTGGAGAGAACAATTCTATTCTAGCATGCTTGGAGCAGCCCCAATATGACCCTTTATAAAACATCATCATCAGTGGCGCGCATGGTCCAGCTGAAGAATGGCCTAACAGCAATAACGGTCTGCTGAAAAGCAGTTTTTAAAAAAAATTAAAGAAGGGTCAAATTGTCTATATACTAAAATATTTAGATAATGTTTTGTTAATAAAAATACGAGTAGTGTTAATATCATCGATTCATCATCCCTTCAGGTATTGAGTTTGCAGATGCTCACAAGTACTCCCATAAAACGAGTTCTGCACCAAATATAACTTCTGTATTTACCCAAAAGTTGTGATAATTGCTCCTCTTGGGATACATAATGGAGATACAAGAAAAGTACCTCTAAAAGCTGGAAGAACATGATGGGGTACTGCCTCAAAATTTCCATTGAATCTTGAAAATTGACCCTGCACAATGTCACAGTTTCATTATTCTTATCAATTTTGCGACTCAAACAAAATTCTGTGCAAACTTAACTAAATTTATTTGAAACAGAACGAAAATAAAACCAACCTCTCATACAGTAAAGTAGAAATGACTAGACTAAGAATCCTCATTGCTTGCTCGCGTTAATCAGCTTTGAACAAAAATGAGAAATAAAATTCAAATTAAGATCATAAATATGACAAAATGAGATAATTCAGACAAATGAACAGTTAATTTAGAATCAAACAGAGACTAAGAGAACAAGAAATTTAATTTGGAAACAAAACAAGACAGATTATCAAAATTAATCCCGGAAAAAGAGAAACGAATAACCTTAAAAAGAGATATTTTGGACCAGAATCCTAATTACAAGTTTTTCATGCACTAATCTCAACAAAGACTAACGGTTGGGATCAGAATAACAGCAGATGTATCCCCTAATAAATCGTTATGAAGAATATGTAAAAGGTAGAAAACTCACTGTAAGGATCTTTTCCTCCAAGTTCATTTTGTCTGCATCCCCTAAATATTTTTGTATCATCTTCGTACCTACATGAATCATATCATGAATATATTTAATTTATACACCAGATGCTTTCAACATAAAAATAAACTAGAGTTTGTTATTCACCAAATTAAAAGCAGAAAAACAGAGTTTGCTCATTATAGGAAACTTTTATATTGAGCCAACAAATAAAAATGCTGGTTTTGGTAGTGAAATAAAGAAATTTGATGACAATAGTTCGAAACATCCAATAAAACATATGTGGCAAGCACCATAAATTAGCAAATATCATGCAATTAACAAATAGAGAAAAATGGAAACAGATAAAAGAAAAGAAAGAAAAAGGAGCAAAAAGAAAGGAACAAACGAAACAGAGAGAAAAGAGAAAAGAAAAAATTACCTATTTCTAGAAGGGGATAAAACTTGGAGTCCGTCTAGAATTATTCAATTTCCCTATACTCTATGCATCGTATCTTGTGCCAGTCTGGACCGTTTGGTTGACATCTTTCCCTTAACAATGGGCAACCCCTTGTAAAAATGTATTTGACTGAATCTGGAAGTTTTGGTAATTCTGATATTTCTGGACAGTCTATGAAACCTATATTTTCAAGGGCATAGAAGTCACTCAACGTGTTTGGAAGTGACTTTGTTTTGCAGCAAGAAAATCCGAGAATCTTAATAGATTGAAGGTGATCAGATTTCTCAAATGATATTTCTTCTTCTTGGCAATATGTTATAAACAATTCTTGTGGAGGAACAAAATCTTCGGATGATAAAAGCTTGTTCAACATCACTGAGCTGCTAATAAATAGTTCCTGGCAACCTTTCCAAGACTCCAGAACCGATTCTACAGAAAGATTTGGAAGACCATCTAGATGAAGAGTATTAATGAAAGGACGCGATTCCAAGCCCCAAATTGAGAAAAGATCAGAACAATTAGAAAGCACCAATGATTTAAGTAAAGGTAGCTGAGAAAATGATAGAGACCTTGGGACATAGCAATAGATAATTTCAACATTTTGAAGGCATGGAAGATCGCTATTGAAAATAGCCTGAGGAACTGAGCACAATTGAATGATAAAGGATTGCAGACTGGAGGGCAGCAGTGTATAACCACTCTCCATCTCCAAACACCAACAACCTTCTACCAGAAAGCGTTTGAGATGAGGGAGTGCATGCAGACCACCGAGTGATCTTAGAAACCAACAATGTTTGATCTCTAGAGCTCGAAGGCTCTTCAAAGACTCCAAGATTTGTGCTGGTGGAAGTGTGGTTATTGTCATAATGCTTGATAGGTATAATTCCTCAAGAGTGACCATTCGTCCGAGGCAATCTGACAATGCTCCATCAGATACACAACAATAGCCAAGATCAAGGAAGCGAAGCTTGGAGGGTAATTCCAATTTATTTGCTCGAGTGCTGCATTTGAAAATATAGTTCATCCGCTGTTGATGACAATACCACCAAGCATTGTTTACATTTTCCCAGTTTTCCATTGCACTGCTCTTTACAACGCTTTCCATAATTTGAAACTGCTCCGTACAGTTTTCTACTAAGCATGTTCGCTCAAAGCTTTTGTGTTCATGATCAAGTACATCTTTGAAATTTACGACAGAAAATCTAAAAAAATGCTGAAAGCTGTTCTTGTTTTCATTCACTTGCATCTCATTCTTACATACCCAAATCAAACACGGGCATTTCCTAATTGATAACCTAGCAAGGTTTTCTGGAAAAGTGGACAATTCTCTCAAAGCCCTTAAATTTTCAATAATGAGAATGGAGCAATGACGGAATTGATGAACATTTGAGGGAAGACTTGTCAAAGCATTACAATTGAAGAAGTTCACATCTTTTAAATTCTTTATAAAAGAATCTTCCTGCAACCATGTTGGATATGGCGAGCCCCTATACCCATCAATTTTAAGCAACTCCAATTTTGCTGGGGGTCGCAAGGCCTCAATAACCGCTCTTTCTAAGCCATTAATTTCAGTTGATTCAGCCCATACCAACTCCAGCTTTTTAAGTTTGGGTTTATCAATTAGCCTTGCCTTAAGGGCTTCATCCTTATCTTTGACATTCTCTAGATTTACAATTCTTAGAGAGTCACCAATCTCCTTCAAAGGTCCCAGTTGATGCAGTTCGTATCCTTTTTCTTTTCTCACATGGAATTCATCCAAACTTTGAAGTGAAGTTAATTGGCTTAGGTAAGGTATTGGAGGTAAGGAATTTACCAGTTTAGCATATTTGCCATACATTTTAATGCGTCGCATCTTGAACAAGTTACTCAACTTGTTTGGAAGGGTCTTTACACATGAGGGTAACATTAAAAATTGAAGATGGTAGAGCTGCAATACTGAATCCGGCAAGTTCTTAATTGAACCTCCCGAAAAACATAGCAACCGGAGGTTCTTCAAATCTCCTACCACTCTTGGCACTATTTTATAGCCCTCAGATTTCACAAATAATATTCTCAAATTTCTAAAATTTGTAGAAATCTTGGTAATTATTTCAATTATATCATCAATAGGTGGACCATCCAAGATGAGGGTGCGCAAGTTACTTAAATTACATATACCAGATAGATTTTCATTCTTAACTTGGAGATATACATGTTGTACAGTTGAAGGGATTTCTATATCAGCATTTGTCACCCTAAAACAATCTTCAACAGAGAGTTTTTTTGCAAGATCATGAAAGAGATCGTGCATGATATACCATTTACGAGTTTCACCCACCACGCGAAAAATAGAGTTTGCTACCATTATTTCAATGTATTCCAAACCTATTTTTTCAACATTTATATTATCATCTGAGGGCTGAATAAAATCAAGGGCCACCCAATAAGTTAATAAATCATCATCATGTGGGTAACCTTTGGGGAAAATGCTACACAATAAGAAGCACCGTTGTAATTGCACATCAAAGCGGTGAAAGCTCCATAGCAAAATATCCATAATGTCGCCCAAGTTAACTTTTTCTATAGTATCTTGCCAAAATGAGACTTCCGGTTGTCCACGTAGATGGTTACCAACAACCTTAGCTGCCAAAGGCAATTTACTCATTTTTTCGGCAATCTGGTCCACAATTTGACTCATATCACTCAAATAATTCTTCATTTGTGGATTGTTAATTTGCAAACCATCAATTGCATGGTATCTTAGAAGTGATTTGAAATCATTTGGTGCCAGATCGCTCAACTTAATAACTTTCCCCGGTTGTAATTCAACAGGAAACGGCCATGATGACCGACTAGTTACCACAATTTTACATATTCCTCCTCGGGAATCAAATGGTTTTAAGAGGTTTTCCCATTGCTTCTTTTCTGCTGCTCCATCATTATTATCATACCAAATATCATCCAATACAACCATGACCTTCTTGTTCTCAGGTAATGTTTTTACAAGCTGCTCTTGTAGATTATTTAAATTGCATAGATCAGGGTGTTTTCCCGAGGTACACTCAATCATCTCCTTCGTGACCTCCATGATATCAAATTTCTGGGATAAACAATGCCACATTCTCACATCAAAGTGCTTTTGTACCCTTGGATCATTATAAACGTACTGCGCAAGAGTAGTCTTGCCAGCACCTCCCATGCCAGTTATTGCAACAACTGAGTATCTCTTTGTCGAACTACTGCCTCCTTCCTCATTTAACAAAAAGTTAATTATATCCTCACGATCTCCATCACGACCAAAAACTTTGTCAGCATTGCCAAGGAGTGAGGTGGTGACAAAATTGTTGTTACCGGCATTCTGTATGCTTCCGGTGTTCAGTACGCCCAGTAACTCACGGAAAGTTTTGGCTTCTGCTGCAATTTCTTTGAGCTTGTTCAACAGTTTCAACAACTTTCTCTTTTTAGGAGACAAAAGAGAAGCCTTTTTAACCACCCGACCAGTGAAATTTGCAAGAGGTTTGATAATAGGTTTAGAGGATGTACGCACCAGTAGCTTCTTGTCATCTCCATTGGCCTTGCGTTTCAGGCGCTCGTACTCAAGCTCGTGGAGGATACCTTCAGCGTCATAGTAAGCATTCTTCAGACGGGACAACCACCCGGCGAGCTGGGGCTTGTGGGGGCTGTGTTGTGCTGCTTGAATGGTGAGCTGGAACTGCGGGAGGAGAGTCGTCTCCAAATCTTCGAGGCCTTTGGTGATGTCGGTCCCCAGGTAGGAGATGCTCTTGTCGATGATCTCTTTCACAACAGGAGACGCCACCCACCCAAGCCCGGCCAGTGCTACTGTTTCTGCTATTGGCATGGTTGCTTGATTAAGCAAGTGATAGTGATCTTTTTTCTGATTTCAGAAATTGGAGTCTGGAAATTTCAGAGCGAGAGAGAATGGAAGTTGAGTGCAACTAATTAGCTTGGTTCAGTTACGACTTGTGAGTGTGAACTGGAGAATCTTTGTGATGGAGTTATCAAGATTAGGTAACTGTCATACATTATAATTAATTCAATCAATTCAATTGTCAAGGACAATGCCCCACTACTGTCTCCTCCAATTATTAATTCGTACCCAATTGTCAAGGACCATGCCCCACTATTGGCATCAACGATGGTGACGAAGACTATGCTCCCTGTCCTCTGTGTTCATGGCTTTGTCCTCTCCAATAATTGCACTAACCATGTTTAAATAAATTAAATTAAACTAAATTAGCATAATATTATATAAATTAAATTTTGATAAATTAGGCTAATATGGAACTAAAATACTTTAGATTAATTATACTAAAATAAATTGCGAAATTGATATATATCAACTATCTAAAAAAAAATTCAGAGACCGGCTATTTTTTGACCAGCTTTGAAAATAAATTAGAGATTGGATTTTTTTTAGCCAGTTTGGACATTTTTATTAATTCCAAGCTAACAGCTAACCTGGACACATTCGGCTCCCTGTCCACTGTTAGGCCTTGTCCTCTCCAATTATCGCTGGGGAGTGTAGATAGGATTGGAATTTGGAAGTTAAACATGGTGCTGAATTAAAATGAATAAACCAAAGGATTGAAAGTTGAAGACTCACTTTTTGCTCATTTTTGAACTACTTTTAATAGCAGCACTGATATTCAAATTTCTCTTCTATGCATTTTTGTTTCTTTTGATGGACTACTTATAATCTCGTACATGCAGTGGGAAGCGCTTTCGGGTGAATTCAAGCAATTGGAGTATCCAAGGAAAATTATTGGAAACAATGAAGATATAAGCTCTGGTTATGTAACTGAACATAAAATTATGCATCTGAAAATGAATTTATATTAAAATAGAGGCCGCAACGGTAAATGGCGGTCCTAATAAAATGGAGTCTGCTATTTGTCATTGCGACTTGGATAAATATCGAATTATAATGGATTAGTGGTTTATTTATTTATCTTTTAAGGGAGGGTATTAATAAAAATTTCGGCAGTTTTATTACTATTATAAAATGAAAAAGAAGTTATTCATTGGTAAAATATTTTTTTAAGAAACTTATTTCTTAGCATTGGACATATTGCTTACATTAATTTAATCATCATTAAACACCATGCGATTGACACGTTTAAAAATTATCTTATATATATTTACTGAAAATGCTCTATAGGTTATAAGGTACAAAAATATTTATTATCTACATCCCATTGACACGTTTAATTTTTTTTTTTAATTATATGTGCAACCAACCTTTTCTTCCGTCTAAATTAAATATCAGAGGAATGTCAGTTTGAATGTATTTAAGTGATAGATTATAGATAACCAAATTTGTAAAATATCGTTTTTTTTTCTATTTTTATATTCATCAACGTGATGCATGACCCGATATGTCACACTACAAATAAACCAAAATAAACCATGCTTATTCATTTTAATTCAGTTATTATAAAAAGTTATTTTTACAAATAATTGCTACAGTGGTTTTATTATTTTTACAAATAAATTATCAAAATTTATCATGTCACGCATATACAATCACAATTACTAAAATAAAAATAAAAATACAAAATTTACAATCAAATCTAACTAGTTTTTTATAAAGCAAAAAAAGAAAATTAAAAATACAAATATCTCTTCCAACAAATTCAATTCATTAACTAAAGAGCAAAACATTCAAATAAAAAAGTAATATGTTTAACATAATATTCTTCTTCCAACAAAAAATATTATTTTTAATACATCAATATAGAAAATAAAAAAAAATAAATAAATTGAATATAATATTTATATATTTTTATATAATTATCCATTACTCGATGAATACAAAATAGACTTTATCGGTATTCATATCCATCTATCTAATAAAAAAATTAGTTAATGAAAAAAAAAATTACTCATACTCTTCCTATGAATAAGATATGAGCAAGATAAACGGATGTCATTGACACCCAAACAATGGCCAGGAGAATCCTTGTGAGTTATGAAGATATTAAGGTAGCGGTCAATCTGTCATACAATAGTACAATATAATTAATTCAATCAATTGTCAAGAACCATGCCCCACAACTGTCTCCTCCAATTAATAATTCGTACTCAGTGCGTTTGTCACGGCCTCACGGGTAACACCTGTCCTCTGTGTGGCTTTGTCCTCTCCAATAAATTGCTGAGAAAGTAGATAGGATTGAAGTAAACATGGAGCTGAATTAAAATTAACAAACCAATGTAATAACTGATAGGTGGGACCTAGGACACATTTTGTAAGTTCCTATAAAAGAACACGTACACTTTGTAAGTATTTTTAATTTTAGCAATCTTGTTCAAGCAAATGGGTTCATCAACGTTTATATTTCCCTCTTAATTAGGTTCGCTGGTTGGAAAACTTCTACTTTAATTTTTCATAAAAAACAAAATTACACTTCGTTTCGTTCTTGTCACAAAAATAATTACATTTTTTTTTTGCTTTAGAAAATGGCTCTAGGCCAACATAAATTTCTTCTCAATGCAAGTACTACAAACTAAATTTAAATCTATGTCTTGTCCATAAATTAGGCATGTTCAACGGAGTGGGTCCGATGTTCGTCGGACCTGCTTTTAAGTTCAACAAGCTCGATAACCGTCCAATTCATCTTAAGATCTGCACACACAAAAATTGAAGCAAACACGCATGAAATTTAAAGCATTTCACATGAATCTTAAAGCATATTAAACAGTAATTGAACTCGTCAAACGAAAGTAGGTCCGATGGACATCAGGGCTCTCAAGTCGTTCTAGCTGGTTAACACGTAGTAAACTTGTAATGCAATTGAGCAATTCCCAAAATCTTTTCATTTGTTTGTCCTTTCTTTTTTGTTATATATGATTAGAACCAGTAACAAACAAATATGCTTAATTTCATGCGATTTTATCATTGCAAATTGGAAGAAAAAAGTTAAGGTCAAGTAAAAGTAATTGCTAATATTGGAATAATTGAAATTTCTTCAATAATAAAAATAAATTGAAAATAAAAATTTCTAGAAAAATACACAATAAAAATAATTCCTACTATTTCTTTTCTAGGATTAGTTTTAAATTTAACAGCAAGTTTACTTTATGTACCAAAATCATTTATTTTCAATCAAAACCTAAGGGCATTCAACTAAAAAAAAAAATGACCGACTGGTCCAGAACCAGACAGGACAACCCGCGGACCTTATCTTGACTGGATTGGACTGGACCGGAATTTAATTTTGTAGTGGACATGACCAGTATTAGAGATGGGTCTAGCACGGTTGACCGATGTTTAGACCGGACTAGACCGAATAGGTCTTGATCCGTAAACCGTGGCAAAAGCGGACATACCCGACAAAACTTGTGGCAACCTGGATCTAATCCATAATTGATCGGACCAACACTATTTGATCTATATATTTTTTTTTCATTCTTGGATCTATTTTTTATATAACACTATTTGTTAGATTTTAATTTGTTATATTTATTTTTAATATGTTAGAAACTTATTTATGTGACATTTATTTTAAATTTCGGATTTATAGTAATTTAAATTTTAAAATTTGGATTTATTTTGTTATAATATCTAAGATCCCAGTTTTTTATTATATTATGACATTTGTCAATTAATTGTTAAAATTCCAAAGAAACTGACCATATACTGACCATATTCTGACCTTTGTCAAAAATTCATTTAGCCATTTTCTCTAAATTGAACTTTGAATCTAGTTAAAAACTGAGACTGCTCATTGAAATTTTAGCAACGTGATCTCGATTTGTTAATTAATCGTTAGAACTGTTCAAATCTGTAATGTTTTTGTATAGAGAAATTATGTTCTCTGAAAAGTAGACTTCCATACTTTTAATTTTATATAAAAAAACATAAAAATTCGTATAGCAATTTTCTCTGAATTAAATTTTGAATCTAGTTAGAAATTCGGACATATGTGATGTTTGGATGTTTTTGTCTTTTTAAACAATTGATAAAACAAAAAAATTGGACCAGATCACACTTAACCGGCAGGACAGTTGACCAGACCAACTCGTGTGTGTCTGGACTATGATCCTTAATTAACACGGATTTAAGCCATGCCCCTCCAAATTTGAACCATCTGACCTGAACTGTGCGGACCCATAAACTGATGAGAACCGTGGACCGGGGATTTTGAACCGGACCTTTTTATAATACTAGCTAGCTAGTTGAGTTGAGTGCAACTAATTTACTCGGTTAAATTACGACTTGCGAGTGTGAACTGGACAATGACCAGGAGAATCTTTGTGAGTTATGAAGATTAGGTAACTGTCATATATACAATAGTACAATATAATTAATTCAATTGTCAAGGACCATGCCCTTCGTACCCAGTTGTTAGTGCGTTTTGTCAGTCCTCTGTGTGGCTTTGTCCTCGGCCAATAAATTGCTAGGGAGAGTCGATAGGATTAAAAGTTAAACATGGTGCTGAATTAAAATGAATAAACCGAAGGAATAACTGATAGGTGGGACTAGACCTGTAAGTGAGGTGGCTCGAGCTGAACTGGGCAAAAGCTCAGCTCTTTAATTCTGGACCAAGCTGTTAGCTGGCTCGTTACGTTAAACTCATGACTATTAAATCTCTCACAAAACTCGTGAGGTTGGACCATGTTTTAAGAAGAAAATAAATTTTACAAGCATTTTTGGACCGAGCAGGATCGAGTTGAACCGAGTTGGACCGACCTTGACAGTATAAAATACACACAAATTCATATAAATTCACAAATTGATGCCTAGCCAAGCTGGGCAAAAGCTCAGCTCGTTAATTTTGACCCGACCTGTTAGCGAGCCAGCTCGTTAACAGCTCGGTTAACAACTCGTTAACAGCTCACGAGCTAAAATCTCAGCTCAAACTCGTGAGGAGCCAGCTCACGAGCTGGCTCGCTGGGTTTGATTGGACCTTGTTTTAAGAAGAAAATAAATTTTACAAGCATTTTTGGACCGAGCTGGATCGAGTTGAACCGAATTGAACTGACCTTGACAGTATAAAATACACACAAATTCATACAAATTCACAAATTGATGCCTAGCCGAGCTGGACAAAATTTTGACCCGAGCTGTTAGCGAGCCAACTCGTTAACAGCTCGGTCCACTATCGAACGAGCTGTTACCGATCGAGCCAGATGTGAGTTGCGAACGAGCCACGAGCTACGAGCTTTTTGGACAGGCCTAGGTGGGACCTAGGACACATTTTGTAAGTTCCTCAGAAGGAACACGTTTATATTTCCCTCTTGATTAGATTCGCTGGTTGGAAAAGTTCTACTTTCATAAGAATAATTATACTTCTTTTTTTCTTGTCACAAAAAAAATATTACATTTTTTGTTCTTTAGAAGCGCCCGTAGGCCAACATAAATATCTTGACAAAGCAACAACTACAAACTAAGTTTAAGACTGTCTTGTTCATAAGTTAAGCATGTTCTAGAAGATTAACATGTAGTAAACTTGTAATGCAATTGAATAATTCCCAAAATAATGTCATGTGTTTATGTCCTTTATTTTTTGTTATATATGATTAGAACCAGTAATAAACAAATATGCTTAATTTCATGCGATTTTATCATTGCAAATTGTAATAAAAAAAGTTAAGGCCAAGTAAATGTAGTTGCTAATATTGGAATAATTTAAATTTCTTCAAAAATAATAATAAATTAAAAATAAAAATTTCGACAAAAATACACAATAAAAATATTAGAATAATTCAAATTTTAAATTTGAAACAACACATCTAAACCATCATGCTATTGCAAATCATGAAAAGTTTGTTTAACAAAAGTTACAAATATATAATTAATTTCGTACAACATCAGTATGTGAAATAAAAAAACCTACTTACTTTAGATAAAATTTTGAAACAATTTTTTTTTTTTTTTATAAAATGAATTCTATCTCCAACTTTTTGTTTAGCATAAAAAATTAATCATGTGACATCTAATTCCAAAATTTAAAAATATAGCATTACAACTTGGGGTGTCAATGGGTACGATACGAGTAGGGTGTAAGTTTTTTCATACCCATACCCACTAAGAGTTGGTCTTACACATACCATATTCTACCTATACCCGTTAAGATTAGCAGATAACGAAACGGTAGCAGGTGAATAACAAATAATACTAATATAATTTATTTATTTTTACAAATAGACCATTAAAACTCTATTACTAATATAAAAATACAAATACAAATATGCAATAAATTCTAAATAATAGTTTTTTATAAAGCACAAAAAAAAACACAAATACCTCTTCTAACAAATTCAAAATTCAACTTGTTAACTATATAACAAAACATTCAAATTAAAAAGCAATATGTTTAACATAATATTCTTCTTATAATAAAAGACATACATTTTTTCATGGATTAGCGTTGATACAGTGACATAGAAAACATAAATTAAATATAATATTTATATATCTATATGTAATTTATTTATATAATTATCTGTTACCTAACGGGTAAGAAATGACCTTTACTCATAGCCATACCCGTTTATCCACAGATAGACAGATAGAGTAAACGGGTGTCATTGACACCCCTAATTACAAGTACTGCTGGGGCTCCTCTTTAGTCAACTTACAGGTGGGAAGCGTAATTTATACCCACTATCTTCCATTATGCTTTAAATAATTAATTAGCACAATTAATTAGATAATGTCTATTGTAGTTGCTGTAAGGGAGACAGTGATAACGTAGGGGAGAGAGGAAGGAGAGTCACAAGCAGAGATGGCGTCTAATTCTCGGAGAATTTCTTTAGATCGGAGACTATATGGCGCAGCAAAGAATGGTGACATGGTTCTCTTAAAACAGGTTCTTTATCCCAGACCCTTACAAGTAGATGAGAAAGCTGAGGCAAGATGCCTCATATTAGGAGTTACCCATGGTGGAGATACTGCCCTACATATTGCTGCTCGCTTTGGCCACCTCCAGGTGGCAACAGAGATTTGTGATAATATAAATGTATTTCTCTTGATGAAGGACAATGACAAGTCTGAGACACCCCTGCATTACGCTGCCAAAGCTGGGAAGTCCGACTTAGTCGCCTACTTCATTCACCTCGCTAACAGCATTATTGAGCTAGGCGATACATTGAGAAAGCGAAACAGAGATGGAGAAACTGCCTTATATCAGGCAATTCTTTACAAACATCCAGATGTTGTACAAAAGTTCCGAAATACAGATCATGAGAACCAAGTTTTTTCTCAACTGGTGAGCATCCCCAACAACGAAAACATATCTCCACTGTACCTGGCAATAATGCATGATCAAAGTGATATTGTTACTTCTTTGATCGCATCATTACGTGAGGTAGAGGACGTGCCGCCAGAAGCATATGCAGGACCAGATGGACAAACAGCTCTGCATGCTGCGGCTCAACGTATGCGATATATACCTAAAGGTAAAACTATATATATATATATATACATGCCAATCCTTTTTGATCTTTTTAATTTAGTTGTAAAATAGTGTGTGGATATATATACATATTTATATGCTTCCCCAAACAACCAGGTATTATCAAAAGTTCAAAACTACGAATATCTATATGCAGTTACAGGAATTGATTCGCGAACCCTTGGCAATCCAAGAATATAGAGGTCCAAACCCATTAGTAGTGTAACTAAATCACTCCAGTTTGACTAATCACTCTACTAGGGTAAATAACCGCTATTATAACACCTTGTTTGGATGGAGAGTAGACAATGAAAGGGGATGGGAAGAATAAAAAGGAATGGAATGGAATAGAAAGAAAGATTAACATATTTAATTTTTTATGTTTGAATGATTAATGAGGGAATATAAATTTAACTTTCATTTCTATCTTATAAATTTAAAAGGTTAATGAGAAATTCGGTAGCTATTGTAGGTTTGTGACAAAACAACTTGTATAAGAATTATATAGGTAAGATATAGAGATGGACATTTGTGTTATTTTTTCAAACAATATTTACAACAAAATTTCTTTCCATCCGTTACACCCCAAATTGGGAGGAAAACCAATTATATTAATTTTAATAATACAAGGTTAAACTTTTCACCTCCTGTACTCTTCATCTCTGACATAATTTTGTCAACCAAACACAATTCGACGGAAAGTTTTATTTTCTTTCCATTCCCTCCCTTCCTCTACTCTCCATCCAAACAAGGCGTAAGAGGAAAAACAATTACCTCCAAGCTGTCATGCATGATACAATAAAACTAACAAAAAATTATCTTTTTTTTTACTAGTACGCAAAATACCTAGCTAATAGAGTTTTCGTTAGATATAAGAAAATTACAAGGATTTACGCATAATACAAGGTTAAAGAGCAGCTTTTATCAATATAAAAACAAATTTAAATCAGAAACATGATGTTAAAATTTAAATCCGAAAGGCTCATAATTTTTATTTTAATATATTTGATTAAATTTTCAATTTATAATATTTAAAGTTTTTAAATTTATTTGTTTAAATTTTTATCTATAATATTTACAAACTTGACAATTAAATAGAAAATTTTAATACGTTAACTATTCATTTCCGGTTATTAATTTTTCTAGGTGCTTCTCTATTAATAATTAATTAAAGAAAATATTAAGCCCAAATGGCACTTGACTGGAGGCCTTTTAGTCTCTGAATATTCATTGATAATCTTGGCATCCCTTAATAACCACATCTTTTTGATGCTCTCTCTCCTCTCGTATCTTAAAAAAATGTTTAAACCCTCTCCATTTGGTCTCTGTTCTTCATCCGAGAAAAAAAGGGATTTTTTTCCGTCTAGTTGAATTATTTATTCATTGTCATGCCTATTAAATTTTGATAAATGATGGATATTAATTGCATAATTATCGCTAGTTGTTTCTATAGCCATTTACTAAGAAGCAATATAGTTTCATACAATAAATATATAATACGCTTAAAGATAGTGGCATCATGATTTGGATAATACTATTTTGACTTGGTTTATTTTAATTGATTTCTTCAAATACTCGAAATTTCTGAATTTTTATCCCCAAAAACTTAACCATAATTCCTAATCCCATATAATATTGTGATTTTCTCAAATCAATTCAGTTTGTTAATGTCATAAGATTTAGCCAAATTCAAGAAAATGATACTAAATTAGTTAATATAATTTTATAATTAGAAAAATTGCGTTATGTTAATTAGAATTCTAAATAAGTATGTCTTTGATTGTTTTGATTATACATATAATTAAAAGTTGTAACATCCGCCGTGAAATAAAAGTGTGAAAGAATATAAATTGGAATTTTTATTCTGATAATCTTAAACTCATGCAGCTTTTGTTTTAATTCACTCTATTAGCTGATTTCTCATTTAGCTGATTTCTCATTAAAACTCCTAATTGACAGTCCCCTTTTATTGTTGTCTATTAGCTGATTAGTTGCCAGCAGTCATGTGTTAGCATCCAAAATACAACACTAAAGATAAAAAATTATCATGAAGCATTGTTATCTTCGGTTTAATTACTTCATCGACTTCAATTAGTACATGCAGTCTTTATTTATATAAAAATTAATATCTAAAAAATATAAATAAAAAATAAATATTCTTGTAATTATTATTGTAATTATTAAAAAAAAATTAATAAGCACAGAGGACACTTGACCGGAGAATTGGCATCTAATAACCGCATCTTACGTTATTTTTTTTTTTCTTGTTTTCAATTCTTATCATGCATTCTCTTTCCTCTCGTCTCTTTAAAAATTGTATTAAACCTCTCCATTTGGTGTCCCTGTTGTGCTTCATCCGAGAAACAATGAAAATGTTTCACTTATAATGACATTATTTATTTCATTAGTTGTCATCGCTTATTAAATTTCAATTAATTAATTACTGAATATTGCAGATTTATTGTTAGATGTTTTTACAGTTGTCCTAAGAATAACAGTCTCGAATTATTGTAATGGAGATTTCACGAGTCTCACATGATAGAGACAGAATGCGTTTAAAATTAATAACATCACGATTGGGATAATATTGTTTCAATTTGAGTTATATTACAATCCGCTTAAATTTTTTTTCTGAATTTTTGTTCCAAGATATGATTGGAATAAGTGTTTGACATATAGGTGACTTTATCCTGGCTACTTTAAGATTTTTATTTCACTATACTACGCCTAGATTTATCTATAAACGTACTCAATTGCTTAAGAAATTAACTTCGAATTTTTCTTTTAACAAGTCTTCGACACTTCAACTTATCAATGCTGGATCAGGATTCTCTTGAAATATGAATTATTTCAATTTGGTTTATAAATTACGATCCGCTTATTTTTTTTCTGAATTTTTGTTCCACGATATGACTTTTGTTGTTTTTATTAAAGGGTTTCTGTACACTCGAGCATTTCATAAAAAATTGATCAAGTTTATTATAGAGACGAGGACTCATGCTGATGCCTCTGCACTATTCCCGCAGTCGACACATGCAGGTACCACTATACTAGCTAGATTAAGATTTTTGTTTCACTATATGCCTAAATTTATCAATAAACGTACTCAATTGCTTAAGAAACATGGAATATTTTTTTTACAAGGCTTCAAGATTTCATCTTAACGGTGCTGGCTCTGGATTCTCTTGAAATATGATTTAATTTAATTTTGTTTACATTTTGATCCGCTTTTTTTTTCTGAATTTTTGTTCCAGGAAAAGTCATTTTTTCTATTAGAGATCATGTTTTGAACACTCTAGCGATTCTTCAAGAATATTTGATTTTGATAACGCCTATTAGAGTGACGAGGAGTCATGCCAATGCACTAATCAAGCAGTTAATCTGTACAGGTGCCAGTATATTTGCTACTTTTAAGTTTTTTTGTTTCACTATGCCTAAATTTATCCATAAGCATACTGAATCGCTAAAGAAACCTGGAATATTTTTTTAACAAGATTTTGAAACTTCAACTTATCAGTGCTGGATCAGGATTTCTCTTGAAATATGAATTAATTAATGCTGCCAGTACCAAACTATTCCTATAGTTTAAAATAGCCAACTATGTTGGGCCCGTGAAAAGCTCACTTGTACTTCAACAGGTTTTGTTCGGAGGATACTAGACTGGAAACCAGAATTAGCAAAATCCACTGACAAATCAGGCAGCACAGCTCTTCACTATGCAGCAGCATCTCACAATCTGGAAGCAGTAAGTGCGATACTGCAGACAGATATAAGTTGTGCATACATGGCCGACTCCTCTGAATTATATCCTGTGCACATTGCAGTCAAGATGGGTTTTGTGCTAGTAGTGGCCATGCTCTTCGACCTATGTCCTGACTCGGACCAGTTACTTGATAATAATGGCAGAAACTTTGTTCATCTTGCAGTGGAGGAACAAGAGGTTGGCATTGTGCGGTGGATCTGCACAAAAACTGAACTTACAGAAGCAATGAATGCCCAGGATAACAATGGCGACACGGCTATGCATCTGGCTGTAAAAGCCGGACAATTAAATATATTTGCTCGTCTTCTGGCGACCGGAAAGGCACACTTATGTGTGACAAACAAGGACGGGTTCACACCTCTTGATCTTGCCATATCCAACAGGACAGCTGGCTTCGTCAATTGGCAGGTGATCCATGACGTCATCTCTCTCTAATTATTTATTACTCTTTTATTACCAGCCAGTCATCTACCTTTTCCACATAGCATATAATTACATCAAAATAAGAGATCCTATAACATGTTTCGAAATTAACTATGGAACACAGAATAATTAAAGAATGTGACTCTCCACTTATCTGGTATATGTCCGTGGTCTACAATGAGCTCTGATTTTGGGCAAGTGTTGACGAAATTAAATTGCGGTTTTTTAATTAAGAACCAAAATTTTTTTAATAAAAATAACCTTAAAATAAAAAACAAGTTAGAAATAAGGGGGCAGTTTGGGTCTGCTACACTAATATTTTTTTTTTAGATTCATTTTTTTAGCGGACCGCCTCTAAGGTTGCGGTCTGCTACAGTATTTATTTTTTTAAGGATCTTAATATTTCCATCTAAAAATGAAAAATAAAAATGTTCAATTTTATAGCAAACAAAACATTCAATCTTACACATTGTCCACAATTTTTTTTTTTATTTAAAAATGAAAATGAAAAATGTTCCATTTTATAGCAAAAAAAAATGTTCAATCACTATGTCATCAATTTTTTTTTAATATTTTAATTTAGAAAATAGGAAATGAAAAGTGTTCAATTTTATAACAAACAAAAATATTAAATCTTACACTATGTTCTCAATTTTCTTCACCAACTCCATAAGCCAAATAAAAATTTATAACAAGCATAGGGTCTTAATTATTTATTATTTTATTTATTATGTGAGCTAGAATAAAAATTCCAAATAATGTTTTACACAATATATTGTATCAAAATAGTAACTGGAATTCTAAAATTAAAAACTGCTTGTTGTAAATTGAGGACATAGTGTAAGATTGTATATTTTTGTTTACTATAAAATTGAATACTTTTCATTTTCCATTTTTAAATGAAAATGTTGAAAAAATGGAGGATAGTGTGTAAGGTTGAATATTTTTGTTTGCTATAAAATTTAAAAAATTTCATTTTTTATTTTTAGATAAAATATTAAGATCCTAAAAAAAATTGAATCTGAAAAAAAAATATATATATATATATTACTGTAGTAGACCTAGACCGTCTCCCAAGGAGGCAGTTTGGTTATTTTTAAATTTTTTTAAATTTGAAGATTTTTTTATTATTATTTTTGGATTATTAATTAAAAATCGGCGAAAAGGACAAACAACTTAAGAGAAATACAAGAGTTGTGGAACACACTTTTGTTTACAAAGGAAGTCACACATCAAACAACAAAGAAGTCCGGAAATTCGAGTATCACAATTATCATAAATGATGACTGAAACACGTGAGCAGCCGATGCGATTCATAGAGTATATATATCTTAATCTTTTAGTTGAAAGATGTGTCAGTCGCGAAACCTCCATGTTAGATTATTTAATTTCGTAATTAAAAATAATGCAATTAAAAGTTGCTCTGGAATATAGATTTTCAAGAAATAATTATTTAATTTTAATGTACTGAACTGGATTGGGGATATCATTATGGAACTCTTCCATCATCTTTTCATTGTTCTCTGTGTAGATCAAATTATCAATATATACTGCAACAATAAAAATATCGGTACCTCATTTCTTGGTGTATAAGGTCGGCTCGGTCTTACTCTTCTGAAAATCTTTATGTGTGAAGTACTTTTCGAACAGACAGTACCACATCATTGGTGCTTGCTTGAGACAGTGCAATGGTTTTTAGTCTGTGTTTTAACACATTTTACTTTCCTTTTTTTCTTTGGCAGAACCCTAACAAAACCATGATTCGTGTTTTAAATCGGATCAGATGTTGCAGGGGTATAAAGAGGAGGGATCATTTTGAATCAGAATTTAAACTGCAATATAACCAAAACAAAGAGAAAATGGTAGAGAAGTATGGTAGCCATGCCAAAACCCATTCCATTGGTGCCGTGCTTATTGCTTCAGCAGCATTTGCAGGAGCATTCAGTGTATCTCAAATTCTTGCTGGACATGAGTCCGCAAGTTTGGATTTTGCATTCAAGTCCTTTATTATCATGGTCGTTTATGCATTTGGTTGCTCCGTAGTTGCCATGCCTATAATTATGTCAACTGCCTTGTCCTTTTTAGCTCCCATATACCGTCGGAATTACATCCTAATATCTAATGATTTGATCAAGATGGCAATAACGGGTTTTGTGGCATCATTTGCACTAGGAGTATATATCGTACTGAGTCCAGTGTCCAAGTGGCTCGCATACCTATTATGTATCTCCCTTGCAGTTGTCCCTGTTTTACTTCATCCAGAATGCTGGCCAAATTATTTGCTCATAAGGGCACTAATCAAATATTTAGGTTGGAAAGGATTTTTTGTTGGATGTTATAGTCTAAAATTCTTTAGGTTTAACATTTTGTTTAGCATCTTTGTTCTCGTAGTTTTGTTAGGTAGTGTTGTGCCTCATCTCACTACTACAAAATATCATGATTGTACACGGATAAATCACCCAGAGCTACACGGATTTCCAATAGTGTAGGATGTTAGGGTGTAGGAAAGGGCCATCTTTTGCAAACGGATATTTATCCGTGTGCAATTATCATCAAACCGACACGGATAAACTATAATAACCGTGTACAAATCTAACTCGAGCTACACGGATTTTTACTTAATAAACCGTGTAGGAATGTTGATTCCTTCACGGTTTTTTATTTAGAAATCCGTATAGGAATGAATATTCCTACACGGTTTATTAAGTAAAAAACCGTGTACAAATCTAACTCGAGCTACACGGATTTTTACTTAAGAAACCGTGTAGGAATGTTGATTCCTGCACGGTTTTTTATTTAGAGATCCGCATAGGAATGAATATTCCTACACGGTTTATTAAGTAAAAATCCGTGTACAAATCCGACTGGAGCTAAACGGATTTTTAATTAACAAACCGTGTAGGTATATCTATTCCTATACAGATTTCTAAATAAGAAAACCGTGAAGGAATCAACATTCCTACACGGTTTTCTAATTAGAAATCCGTGTAGCTCCAGTTAGATTTGTACACGACTATTCTGTTTTATCCGTGTACAAATTCAAAGGATTTTTATTAACAAACCGTGTAGGAATGTACGTTTATTTATTTACAAATTTCTTCAGGAGACCTACACGGATTTCTAATTAAAAATCCGTGTAGGATTTTATTATTATTATTATTTTAATTTTATTGGTTTTTGGCTAGCCTCCAATTTTGCTAGCCATTAAAATATGCAGCTTTTCTTATAAAAAAAACAGATTCCGAAAATGTAATTAATAAATTGCACTAATTAATTTATACAAATCCATATTGTTCATTACAAAATTCTGACAGAAAAAACCTTGCCCACATATCTCTAACTTCATCCATTTCCTCCTTGGAGTAAGGGTCCTTTGTCCATTGAAACTACAATTATAAATTGGTGATTAATTAGTAACTAGAAAATGTAGATGCAAGATTTATTATTGATATTAAAAAATGAAAAATTAATATGAATTGCATACATCTTTTGGAAATGTGAACTGTATTCTTTCGATCCAGTTTAACATGCAAAGCATCGTGTAATAACCGCACTCCCATGAGTCCTGCTGTCGCGGGCACTGAAAATTTACATTGATCGGCCTATATATGTTAGAATGACAATAATTTTCTGAACATGACATAAAATAAAATAATTATAGAGGACTCACCGTTAACCACCCGCAAGTCATTTTATTCTTTTCCTTTGGATCTTTGTTTTGTTGTCCCCCCTCTCTAACATATCGGTTAAAAGCCCTTACAAAATTAAGTGATTGTAATTAGCAATTTTGATACACAATTTAATTAGAATTGAAAAAAAATCAAAGTGGGAAAATTATTCCTTACTGTCTAATAAGTTTGACGAGCTTTTTGGCCGTTTGTAGTGCGATTTTTTCTTCGGTCTTTGCAGAATCCATGCAATAGCACCTATTTGAAGTCGGGACGATGATGAGCAAACACCAGTGTTTGCTGTGGCATGAGAAATATAAACACAATTATAATCACATTTAATTCATTTTTGTAATTATTTAAATTAAAATATAAATAATAAATAATTTGAAAATTGAAGGTTAGAATTAATTAACCTCTGGTGGTATGGCACGAGAATGAATTTCTTTCGATCCTCGAAGCAACGGTGCATTGCTCGGCGCAGGTAGTCGACGGTATCCTTGGGATATAATTCCACCATCGTGGCATTGATTTTGCTGGGATCCAAAAATATACTACAGTTCTTCTTTTGTTCAAGCGGCCACGATTCAACACTGCGGTTCAGCTTCCTGAAAAATCATCATATTAAATTAGAACATATATTTCAGTGCTACACATCGATATAAATAAATTTTGTTCACTTACATGGCGAAAATGGCGATGTGAGACACATCGAGCCATTTATCGCTACTCGAGGCATGAAAAATATCCAGAAAGTCCTTGAAAGATATCACCACGGTAGATGTATCGTGCGAAACATCTCCGGTGGGACGATGATCATGATTTCTCGGTGCATGTCGGGTGCCGTGATCAATCTGTCATGGAGGCGCCGACAATCCCTGGGCAAAAGGCTGTATTCTTCTGCGGTGATCAGAGAGCGGTGTGATGATCCTGCAGGCGCATCAGTCGCGACGATCGCATCAGTCGCGACGCCCATCTCTCTAATCTCCGTGTGTACCGGTGACATATGACTGTCCTCATCGCCCGTATAAAATTTTAAATCAATTTCAGCATTTCAAAAAAGCGGATTTGAATGTAACAAAAGATATTGATTGTTTAAATATTACCCGATCCAAAATGATCGATTCTTGGGCCATGGGATAGTGGCCGTCCGGACATCATCCAGAGTGCGCATCTGCTCGTTCGGGACAGGAAGAGGTATGCGCGTCCATTCATTCATGACCACCTCGACACGCACCAAAGTATTATCGGGACCGAGCTGATCAGGGTCCACATCTGTCGGTCTTGGCTCTACGACGCCCTTCGCCACAGTAACGGGCACAGCACCGACCCAAATAACCAGCTCGCATTTCTTAGCGCTCTGCAATTATCATGTAGTCATTTTAAGAGGAAACTGTAGACTAACAACAAATAAAAAAGTAGCAATTAATTAATTGTGATTATGAACTAGTATTACCTTTAGATTATCGAACGCGTCTTCCCGGGTCCCGGAAGCTTGACTCGCTGCGCCGAAATCCCGGCGAAATGGGAGGTTGTTGCTCGTATTGCTTGCCTAAACCGAGCGTATAAGCGTTCGAAGATTCTTGTTTCCATCTCCACCATCTCTACGTCATGCTCCTGTTTCATTTGCTTGACGGAGCCGCTCCATCTTGGCATCTTGCTTTTCACGCTTTCTTCGAGATTTGGATGCACCGAAGACATCCTTGAAGCCCACGTGGACCCCCACACCCCTAACCCGACCCGGGTGCTCCGGATTGTCAAGCGTTTGAGACAATTCGTCATGCTCCTCGAGACCGTACGGGCACCCAAATTTACCTCCTCCTCCACCTCCAACTGTTTAAAAAATTGAATAAAACACAAGACTAAGTAAATGGAGGCAGTTATAATTTTGTTTGAATGACGCAAGTTATAACAAGAATTAAGTACCATTTTTCGAGCCAAGGGCCGCAATTCTTCGGGCGGTTGAATCCTTCCGTCATTTGTTATCTCGAGATCTTGCCATGAACCAACAGCTCCCCCTAGGGTTGGTTATCTTTACAACCGGTGAGTCGGAATCTATGTTTGACTCCAGTATCTTCTTAAATTCGGACGACTTACCCTCGTACCCGCCGACCCTAAATGGTGCGGGTACTTATTCTTGGCAACGAGTACTCCTGCCCCTTTCACTTGCAGGCCTTCATTAATCAAAGCCAATCAATTAGTGTAAGGCGGAAAAATGATCAATCCACAAAAAACATAGTTACAATTTTATAAATTTAGTTACCCGGAACTCGGGAGTTTGCTTCATCGCTACGAAGTCATCCCGCATCTCCCGGGTCAACCCTTCAAAGTGTCCGACCGGATTCTTCCCTTTGTTCATCCATTCGGTCACGAGTGTGCTCTTGTATTGCTTCCACCCATCGTTCATTTTCTTTAGAGTGTTCTTTTTGCCGGTATCATCTGTGATGTTCCATTGTGCCTCGATTGACACAAAACAAATGTCATTTCGGTTCATGTATGTACGGGAATCAAAAGAAATACTGAAATGGTGACATTACCTTCACCATCTCCCACCATTCTTGTTTTGTCTCCTTCTTTGAAGGCCCTCCAAGAGGCTGCACGGATATCTCGCTTTCCTCTTCGCGAAAAGGCTGCACCAATTTGAATAATGCGCCCTGTTTTCCCCCGTCGGACACCCGTCCTTCTTGAACTCGATTTTAAATAGCTTTTTTTTCTCGTGATGGTTTTGCACGTCGTCGGACCTCTCGTCCTTCTTTGTGATTCCGATTGGACTACACCTTGCTCTTCTTCGTCTTGGGGGTTCACGCAATGATCACCCGAATGTGACATGATTCGACAAAGAATAATAGCAAAGAAGGCCGATGAGCACCAGGGAGAACTCGACAAAACAATCAACAATTAACGACGACCAAATTAAATCAGAAATGCCCAAATAAGGAGGAAATAGAGAGAATAGAGATTGTTTTTATTACCAAGAGAGGCAGTCGAGGGAGGCGGCGTAGAGGGAGAAAGGCGTAGAGGGAAGTTGAGGAAAAAGCAGCGGCGGATCTCTCCAGGTTTTTCAAAATCAGAGAAGTTGAAGGAAGCTAGAGTCGGATACTTAGAAATATTTACCAAAATTATAGTATATAGCAAGATGGGAACTTTCCACACGGATATCTAATTAAATATCCGTGTACAAAAGGTATCCTACACGGATAATTAATTAAAAATCCGTGTAGTAAAGATAATAGTGACACGGATTTTTAATTAAATATCCGTGTAGGATACGCTTTCCACACGGATATCTAATTAAATGTCCGTGTACAAAGGTTATCATACACGGATATTTAATTAACAATCCGTGTAGGAAAGGTAAGAGTGACACGGATTTTTAATTAAATATCCGTGTAGGATACCCTTTGCACACGGACATTATATAATATATCCGTGTAACTCTAGAAATTTTCATCCACGGGTTTTTATTTAAATATCCGTCGGCGAAGACGAAATTTTTAGCGGGAGATGCGCGCCAGCTAATTTCATTAATTCATCACTTGTGAATTACAAAATAAATACGAGAAAAACGAAGAGTCGCCTTAAACAATTAAGAGCATCTCCATCCCACAAAAAGTTTAAAAATTGTAATTTTGCCACGTCACTGAATTTAGCAATTAGATATTCATAATTTCTAAATCACTCTATCCTAACAATTAATTTTGTGAAGAGAGGAAGAGTGCTATAATTATTTTCAGCCAATTAATTAGCCACGTGTCATTAAACAATGATTTTCTTTTAAAGCAAATTTGCTAAATAGTTAAATACAAAATATTACATAAAAATCATAATTAAAAAAACAAAATGAAATGAAAAATGCAAAATAACATTGTTACGTGATTAAAAAATATTACATAATCAAAATATTACACAGGTGCTCTTTTTCTTTCTTTTCCTCTTTTTTGGCACTTTTTGTACATCGGCCCATAATCCTTCGTTGTGATCGGATCTTGTGTAGTTCGCTTCTTCTTCACTTACGGTACCTCGATTGGCACGTCGGTGCAAAATGGAGGTATCTCGTCAAACTGGTCGTACTCTTCTTCGTCCACAACATTTTCAACCCCTAGAATCCTTCTTTTTCCTGATAGGACGATGCTCCACCTAGAATCACTCGGGTCAGTGACATAAAAGACCTGTGCGGCTTGCTTGGCTAGTATGAACGGATCATCGATATACCCGACTTTGTTGAAATCAACGAGTGTGAACCCGTTATTATCAACCTTCACACCCCGGTCTTCGACCCATTGACACCGAAACAAGGGAATGTTGAGACGAGGACTGTAAACGAGCTCCCAAATTTCTTCAATAACACCGTAATATGCCTTTGTCCCTACTCCTTGGAGTCTTCCCTCGTATCGGGATTTTGGAACACCGATAGGAGACACACCGGTCAGGTAGTTAGTGCAAAACTCAACCGCCTCTTCTGTTGAATACCCTTCTACGATGCTACCTTCGGGCCGATGCCGGTTCCTTACGTATTTTTTCAAAATACCCATGTATCTCTCGAACGGATACATATACCGCAGAAATACAGGACCACAAATCTTAATTTCCCTCACGAGGTGGACAACAAGGTGAACCATAACATCGAAAAAAGAGGGAGGAAAATACATCTCAAGATGGCAAAGAGTAACGACGACCTCCGCTTGCAAATCGTCCAATTTGAGCGGGTCTACCACCTTGGAATTAATTGCATTGAAGAAAAAACAAAGCTTCGTAAGGGTCTGCCGAACGGCCTTTGGTAAAATTCCCCGAATTGCGACAGGAATCATCTGTGTCATTAAAACATGACAGTCATGGGATTTCATACCCTTCAATTTCATGTCCTTCATGGACACCAGCTTCTTAATATTCGAAGAATACCCTGACGGGACTTTAATACTGTGAAGGCATTCACAAAAGCTTCTTTTCTCCTCCTTCGACATGGTGCACATTGCAGGGGGTAGGTATGCGCGCTTCCCTTTATCTTGGGGTGCAAGCTTTTGTCGTATTCCCATTTCCACCATGTCTTTTCGAGCGTTAATACCGTCTTTAGTCAGGCGAGAAATGTTCAATAAGGTGCCGATTAAACTGTCGCATACATTTTTTTCAACATGCATGACATCTAGGCAGTGCCGCACCTCCAAATACTCCCAGTACGGTAGCTCCCAAAATATGGACTTCTTTTTCCAAATATTTTTAGGCGGTGCTTTGGCGCATTTTCCGAAAACAACCTCAAGGTTTTTAACCCGCTTGAAGGCACCCTTCCCATCCAATGGACGACGTGCCACTCCGAGCTCATTTTTCCCATTAAATGTCTTCTTTCTCCTGCGGTATGGGTGATTAACGGGGAGAAACCTGCGATGCCCCATAAAAACATTCTTCTTACAATATTTCAACCTCAGCACCTGCGTGTCATCTTCACAGATAGGGCACGCTTTTGCTCCTTTCGTACTGTAACCCGACAAATTCCCGTATGCGGGAAAATCATTCACTGTGCAAAATACCATGGCCCGCAATTTAAAGACCTCTTTGCCGTACGCATCCCATACCCAGACACCAGTCTTCCATAATTTTTGGAGGTCCTCAATTAATGGTGCGAGATATACATCTATGTCATTTCCGGGTTGTCTGGGTCCTTGGATCAGTAATGACATCATTATATACTTGCGTTTCATGCAGAACCAAGGAGGAAGATTGTAGATGGATAAAAGAACTGGCCAAGTACTGTGCTGACTGCTCATACTTCCGAATGGACTCATTCCATCCGTGCTCACCACAATCCTAAGGTTTCTCGGGTCGGAACCAAATTCTTGGAATTGTCTATCAATATTTCTCCATTGAGGAGAATCAGCCGGGTGTCTTAGTTTTCCGTCCTTTTTCCGCTCTTCTTCATGCCAGCGCAATAATTTAGCATCTTTAGAATTTGCAAATAACCGTTTAAACCTCGGTATTATCGGTAGATACCACAGCACCTTGGCCGGAGGCGGGTCCTTTTTTTCTAATTCATCGTTACAATCGTCAGTTTCGTTGCCCTTACGCTTATAGCGTGAAACGCCGCATCTAGGACATACATGCATGGATTCGTACTCTTTATGGTACAATACACAGTCATTAGGACATGCATGTATTCTTTCAATCTTCAATCCCACTGGACATATCAACTTCTTTGCCTGATATATTGTACACGGTAACTCGTTGTTATTCGGGAGCATTTCTCGTAAAAGTCGTAGTAAGGACGTGAAACTCTTATCGCTCCAACCACTATCTGCTTTTAAGTTCAATAATTTCAACACAGCCTGACAGTTTGGTAAATGTGATACACCCAGGATACAACGGCTTTTTGGATTCATCCGACAAATACTGAAATTTATCATAATTTTCACCACCAATTTCACATTCCACATCACGTAACATGTCATCTAGGTTTTCGGTAAACTCGTGTTCTACATTTTCATCAATACTCGTTGCCATCTCATCATCGTCGCAGCTATCGACTTCAACACTATTCAATTTTTCGAAATTCTTATAATCATCGTTGCAATCAAATTCAAAATTATCAGAAATTTGATCACTCTCATTTATTTCATCACAAAATTTACCGGTACCACTACTTTCTCTAATTTTTTCACCATGCATGAACCAACATGTATATCTCTCCTTAAATCCCCGACAAATTAAATGAGTTCTAATTTCTTCCAATTCCTCAAATCCTATACAATTTTTACAATCCCTACAAGGACACAAAATGTTGGCCTCCTTTTGCAAAACTCTGTAACTCTCAAAGAACCGTAGAAACTCTTCAACCCGGACCAAATATTCTTCACTGTCACGCCGCATTTCATACATCCAACTTCGATCCATCTCGTAAATTAAATTCCAAAAAATGATCGCAATTAATCATGCGTGGTGGATGGTCGACATATGTATAACCTACCGAATTCTTGGCTTACAAAGGGCCGGTTTACAATCCTAACCCACTCCTTGAATACGTGCCTCATATGTGAACACACGTTAGCGTGATTTAATTAGTATTTGAGAAAAATTCGGCAGCATTTCCCCTTAACTCCCCAAGTACGTGTACATACCACATACTCGTAGGAGCAATAAGGAGAAATACCGTCGAATTTTTCTCAAATACTAATTAAACCCGCTAACATGTGTTCACATCCTAAACGAGACACAATATTCAAAGAGCGAGTCCCAAACGGGGACTATCCAAAATTAATCCCTATTGGATTAATTTTGAACGGGTATGGACCTACAAGCATATTAATAGGTCGGTTATTGGACAGCAATACACTAATTATTTTACAACCATGAATGCATTAATCAAACCCTAAACCGTAAATAAGCAATAAAAACTAATTAACAGAAAATTATTGAAATAAAAGAGAAGTATTACTAACCTTAACAAGGAAAAGAGGAGCAAATCACAACTAAAAATCAGCAAATCTCGGCTGCTCGCTGCGCAAAAAATCAGATTCCGACCAATCCGGAGGAGAGAGAGTGATCAAAACGGCGCTGGAAGAATACCTTTAAGTGAGCTGAACCCTAGATGACCTTTTCTACACGGATAATAAGAGATAAATCCGTGTAGCTCTCCCGACATTTCTACACGGCTATTTAAATAAAAAACCGTGTGACAATCACCATTCCTACACGGATATTTAATTAAATATCCGTGTAGCTCTATAATATTCATACACGGTTATTAAATTATATATCCGTGTAAGAAGATAAATAGCTACACGGATATTTAATTTATTATCCGTGTAGGATTAACTTTTCTACACGGATTTCTTCTCAAAATCCGTTACGAATCTGAAGGGTTTAGGGTTTAGTTAGGGTTGTCCAAACGTCGCGTGGGAGTTCAAACGCTCTTCTCCCTTAATTCTATTTAATCACCGTTGATTTTAGTGAAAAATCGCACCGCACGTAATTTGCCTCCTAGCGTTAACCAGAATTTTACAAATCAGAAAAAAAAAACCAAATGGAGAGTCCTCCTAGCGTTAACTGCATTCGCCCACGGTGCAAAATCCTCCATCCGAAAATCCTCCATCTGAAAATCCCTGCTCCATCTGAAAATCCCGCAGAAAATCCTACGTTCGAAGACCCCCAAGATGATCCCAACCGGGCTCCCATAATTCCTCCACCGCTTCCTTTTCCCGCCGGTTACCCTCCTCTCGTTGGTCCATCGAAACCTTCCAGGTTCTCGATCCACATCCAGACATAGTTGAGTGGAGTGATTTAGCCCCGCCCCGTGATTGAATTAACATCGTCCCCCGATGAATCGATCACTACCGGTTCTCCGGTGATGAGCGTTACGGTCCCGTAAGGTCCTATGGATGATGAGGATGTCCGGTTATCTTTGAGAAGAAGCAAGAGAATTTGGGACAATGTAAACAAGGATGGAGGCAAGAGAATCAACTACTTCCCTAAGAAAAAAAGGCGCGGCAATTAGTTGGAAATGTTTTGTATTTTGTTAGTTTTATATTTTGTATTTTCATTTTAGTTATATATCTAGATAGTTTTTTTTTTTTCGTGATATCTAGCTAGTTTTTTTTATTTTATTTCGTGATGTATGGTGTATGTTATTTTAATGTTTTCTATTTTCGTGATGTATGGTTTTATATTTAAATTTCTGTTTATATTTATATTTTTTAATAATTAATCTAACTAGCTAATGTTATCTTTAAATATAAAAATAATAACAAAATATGAAATTGAAAAAAATAATTTGAAATTTTTGAACCACACAGATATTAACGTTCAAATCATATTTAATATAATAAAATATCAACATAAATATTCAGAGAAGTTAGGGTACTTTGATAAATTTTCGGACATATGGAAGAATTTAAAAATCAGACGAGAAAGAAGTGAACTGGGGGGACTTAGAAAATTTTTGAAGACATAATCTGGTTTTGAACTCGCTACAAGGATTCCTACACGGATTTTTATTACAAATTCGTGTGCAATAGATACCTACACGGATATTTAAATACATATCCGTGTATGTATCCCTTTTCCTACACGGATTTTTATTAAAAATCCGTGTGCAATATCTATCCTACACGGATATTTAAGTACATATCCGTGTAGCTCTCCTCTTTTTTATTAAATATCCGTGAGGAATACTTTTTAACACGGATATTTACGTAACTATCCGTGTAGGAAAAGATGATATTTATTTCAAAGCATGCATGCGCTCTCCATTTATTTCATGTATTCATCACTGTGAATTAGAAATATTAAATATTAATAGATTTAAAATAAACACAGAAAAACGAAGAGTCGCCTTAAATCCTATATATCCTCCGAATCGGTTCCTCTCTTAAACCTATCTTTCTCTAAGTGAAAAAATGTCGTGTATCACAGAAGAACAACCTATTGAGGCGCCACCACCACCTGTTCTCGCACTACCACCAATTCCAGAGGATTTCATGCCAGTGCCTTGGATCCCACCCGGGTACGAACAACCACCACCAGGTTATCCCAGAAGTTGGCCATGGCCACCATGGCCGACACGCCCACGGCGCAGCCCCAGGGGCCATCCGCCACCGAAGCCCTACATTCGTCGGACAAAGAAGAAAAAATCTGTTGTTTAGAGTTTCTTTTTTTTTGTTTTGTTTTATTATATCAAATTTTTGGAAACTTTTGTAATATTTACCAGTAGTAATATATGAAAGTTTACTTGTTTACATTTTTGTTATTTTGTATTTATTTTTTGTATTAGTTGCACAATTTTTAATTTGTTAATATTTAATATTTCTAACACAGTGATGAATATTTTTATTTGTAAAATAGTGTACAAGAATGAATACATAAATTATAAAGAACTTAATATTTACAAAGTTCATATCTAAATGAATACATTTCTTAATTTATAAGAATGAATATTTAAAGAGCTTCACAAAGCAATGAAAACATCCATAAGTTCATTTTTATATTTAAATAATCAAAATGTGAAACTTAAAAAAAAAAAAAAGGGAATCCTACACGGATATTTAACTACATATCCGTGTAGAAATATGAATAATATAATAAAATATTTATATTAATATCATATTTAATAAAATTTCACATCGGTGGGCTATCCTACACGGATATTTAACTCGAATATCCGTGTAGGATGATAGATAGCTACACGGATTTCTCGCACAAAATCCTTTATGAATCCGAAGGGTTTAGGGTTTACTTAGGGTAGTCCAAACGTCGCAAACCATTCCGACACGGATATTTAATTAAATATCCGTGTAGGATTGTTCTTTTTTTTTTTTTTTAGGCAGCCTCTATTTAATTGGTTGATTTTGTTGATTTGCAATTTTGCAGGTCCTATTGTAGCAAGGTGTGCGGTTGCACCCGTGGGTTTAGAATTTCAGCTGAATTTGTCCTCCGTTAATTTTACTCTGAGATGGAGGATTCAGTGTCATTTCCTCCACCTCCAATAGGGAGGAAAGACTTTGAATCCTCCATCTCAAAGTAAAATCAATGGAGGAGAAACTTTGAATCCTATATCTCCTTAATTCGTGTAGAGAGAGTGATCTTTCCTAAACTCTTATGTGCCTCGTAGAGATCTAGAGAGTGATCAAAACGGCGCTGGAAGAGAAGCTTTTTATTTCAGCTGAAACCCTAGATGACCTTTCTACACGGCTATTTAGATATTAAACCGTGTAACTCTATCTACATATATACACAGCTATTTAAATAAAAATACGTGTACAAATAACTCTCCTAACACGGATATTTAAATAAATATCCGTGTAGCTCTCATATAATTCCTACACGGATATTTAAGTAACTATCCGTGTAGGAAATGTAAATTTCAAACGGCTTTTTTGAAACACTGTTTTTTAATGAAATATCCGTGTGGGATTCTTAGAGATATCATTGATCATCGGAAAAATCTTATTTGGTACACGGTTTTACATAAAACTGAGAAAATCCGTGTACAACCACAGTGTAGGAAGCGCCATTCTGTAGTAGTGTCTACGTATCGCTGTGTTGGTTTATGGCAGTGCAATACTCTTCTATGTGTTTTTTTGGTATTTCCAAACGGTTAGGTGGCTAATCAATACAGTTTGAGGTCAATTCGGTGACTCTTCGAAAATCGTGGAAGATAGAAGGAAAGAAAGGGTTGAAAAATATGGATTGTATGAGACAGAGAGTAAAAAACTTAATTTATTTATTTATCATACTGATTATAAAGATTGTATGAATATTTATAGCTATTTCTTTTTCACTTGTCACTCTAGTTATTTTAAACACTATCCATTAATTATCTCCTATCCTCTGATAAATTCACGACGCACAAGCATTCTATATGACGGATACAAATAATTTTCTTTTATTTAGCCTATGGTGTACAGGTAAGAATAAAAAGAAATTGTTACAATAACGGGTAAGAGTATGGATAAAGTCAATTGCTAATTAGTCCTTACCCGTTATGGTAATAATTAATTAAAAATAAAAATTATAAAATTTTGTATATATAGATATATCATATATAATTATTTGGAGATAATGAATGATATGATATATATAGTTTATTTACGGCGCTTATGTATCTATCCATTGGCACCTTTGTATCTGTTTATTCAATTTGTACAGTATTCGAATGGATATAGATAATGTTTTTTTTTTTTTTGTTTAGCTTAATAAGAGTATAAATTTGTATAATACCGATCGACCATTTTGTACCCATTGACACCCTAGCTAGCTTGGAGACTATAATAACGACATCGTTGTATAATAAGCCATTTCTTCTTTTCTTTTCTTTTTTACTAAGCAATTATTTGATTTGATTGGTCTCAAGACCCTTCATGATATCAACTCTTAGCCCACTTATTTATGGGCCCATATATACTTTCAAAATTATACACATCTGATCTCAAAGCAGGCCCAATTTCATAGCATAACTTTGCTCTTTGGTTTGTCTCTGTATATGTATCTACTAGCACACATATTGTACTCTAATCAACCATCTAATGTTTGAGTTTGTTACTAATAGGATTTTTTTTTTTTTTGAAAAACTGATAGTGGCTATCATTACTAATAGGTTGAATTGAACCAATCGCTATCCATCCCAATTGAAGTTCCAGAAGAACAATGCAGTGAGCCCAAATGTGACATCTGTTTTGAAAGGGACCAGCAATTCGTTGCTGCTTTTGTTTATATATAATGACTAAAATAGAATATGGATGAAATCAACTCAAAATTTTCTTCAAACAGCACTTCAACCAATAAAGCAATGTCAATCCTTTTAATTTTGCCTTTATCCGCTCTCACATATTGTAATATATTCTTAATTTAATTCGGGAATAAATTTGATATATTTCAAGAAATTTGATATATTTCAAGTAATTTAAATATGATACTTGTATATTTATATTTTTTTTCATAATGCAAATAATATATGAAACACCAATATTTTCAGAAAGTAAAACAACAAGTTTATATATTACATGAATAATATTAGAAAACAAAGCACGTATTATTCGTCAAGATGGAATTTGGTTAAATTAATTGGTTATTCTAAAATAGACTTGTGTTTGGTTGATACCTAAAGTTATACCACAATTTAAGCTATTTCTTATTTGGTAGGAGTTTGATAGCTTAAGACATATTTTGGTAGCTGTAATAGAAAAGAATTTTTGTGGATTGAATTTTTAATTAATTTATATGTTCTGTTATTCTATATATGAAATCAATTTATAGATGACCAAAAATTTGAAAGCAACAAATTAAATTCAGATTATGGGTGGAGAATATACTTTTAAGGGAAGCAAAATAATTGTATATTTTTATATAGATTTCTGGAAATATTCTTAAGAGCTTAGCCAATCAATTTAATTTTTTTCCTCAAGTTTGGAGATTCGTCTATGTTATAAGGTACTGCCTGGTGTGGAGCCGAAATTTTTATTAATCGAAATAAAATAAAATAAATATCGTAAAAGAGGAATGATTTGAGAAAATTTTCAAATCTAAGTAGAACGGGTTTAATTATCCCGTCCCTATTAATGATCTCAGTCCCTGTTTAATTATTAACTCACAAACTAAGCAGAAAAAATAATAGAGGACGGTAAGATCCCTCTCGTCCGCCAAAAAAAATATATATAGGGGAACCGAATTTGAGAACGATCAGTCCGCCAAAAAAAAATATATATAGGGGAACCGAATTTGAGAACGATCAGTGAATTGGAAGCTCAAGTTCTAATTAGTAAAAATGCATTGATCAAGATGGACCCCAAAGTTATGGCCTTTTGACCCTTCCAATTGCGAAGCTCATTGAGGTCATACCATGTCAAACAATATAAATAGTTGTCAAATCAAAAAAATAAAATAAAAAAGCAATTTAAAGCAACTTGTCAAAATGCTGGGATGGAGTTAGAAGAGATTGCATCATATTTTCCAATATTTTTTTTTGGTTGGTGGACGGGAGGATCTTACCGTTCCCTATATATATTTTTTTTTTCTGATTAGTTTAGTTTGTGGGTTAATTATTAAGCGGAGATTGAGATATCATTAAGTGGAATGGGATCAATTGTTTTGTCCGTAGCAACGAGATAATTTTAACTGTTTTACTTAGATTTCAAAAAATTTCAGATGCTCTCCTCCTTTTCGATATTTTTTTTTTATTTAATTTCGCTTAATAAAAATTTCGGGGTGTGGAGAACGAATTATATCACAATCCATTTATACATTTAATTGATTTTACCATGTCATACCCAGAGTTAGAATTTTTGTAGTTTAATTACTCAAAGAAAAAAAATTGCAAAATTTAAATTTTATCTTTCCAGTTTATTTATTTATTTGATTTATATAATTAATAGTTGTTTGATCCAGTGTATCATCATCGATACTAATAATACTCAAGCCTAATCAGTACTGAGAAAATAAAAATGTGAGCAGCAAGATTCAATAAACATTACTGCTCTTGATAGATTGATGGTGGGTCTCAATTCTTGAATCAAAAAATGAAAAATAAAATGGGTTAAACAAAAGAGAGAAAATAAAAAAAGGATCACTGACTGACCGTGGGTCCCAACTGTGTATTCAACTTAAGACATCTAAATAGGTGGGTTAGTTTAGACCAGTCTAGAAGTCGGCTTACTCCATTTTAATCTGGCTTAATTAAACCACTTTGAAGGAAAGAACTGAGGCCTAAAGTTTTTATTCTATTGTTTTAGTCCACAATCAAATATCATAAAAAATATTAATGAGAATATAATTTAAAACCATACTAATGAATAATATTAATAATAATATTAAAACTATACTAATAAAGTCTTTATTCTATTTTATTTCTTTTCCATTGTATGTATAGGGTGGCGACGGGAAAAGCTTAATTATTCATGTTCTCTCAATCATAGATTAAAATATTTTAAGGTACTTCTCTCTCATGCTGCTTATGTAACCTAAACATTATATAGTCTATAGATATATATGTTATATTATATGAGATCAAGTATGATGTGCAAAGAATATATTAATTGATTAGGTCAGCTCTTAGCCATGCATCTTGTTTGCTACCAGAAACTTGCTAACAGCTTTGAACACAAACTCACTAATTTTATTGTAATTGATGTTAATTAATTTAAATTGTGTATGGTATCACATGCTGCTTCTTTAAATTGTTATATTACACTTCTGTCTCCGAATAATGGGCCCCATTAAGTTTGTCCTTTAAGTTGAAATTTCCTTGGAAAAACTTGCAAGTCTTATCATTTAATAACGAGGGGGGAGGGGTTTGCTATATTCAGCATTTAATGTTGGATGGGTTTTGCATGAAAACTGGAGAAGATAAGACCGACCATCTTCAGTTTCAGATTCAATCAGGCGCCAAAACAAAACTGGAGACGATGCCGAGTGGCGACTGGCGACGACAGCGCATTAATTGCGCACAAACTTCATTGTTTCCCGTTACATGTCCACTAAAGCAACTCAAAATTTAATTTTGGTTCTGAATCGTTCAATCAGAATCCAGGCCAGTAGAACATTCCAATTGGACGGTAAAGATCCAACCATATATTATGTTACTATAGGGGATCTGAATTCGTAGTTCCCAGTTCCCACCCAGTTCATTGTCATTTATCAAGCAAATATTCGAATCCATTCTCTGAGGTAACACTATAATTCTGTTTAAAGAAAGACCGTCCGATTATAATTCGGGTCTATCCGGCCCGAGATAAAACGGACGGGGATCTTTCAATACTTGTGCAGATTGTCATTGGACGGTCCAGATTCAAACATAAATATTCAGTTACCATAGGCGATACGAAGTCACAAAAATTCTCTGATAAATTCACTACTGACAAGCATTCTTGGACATTTTTTTTTATTTACCACTCACAAAAATCGGAATAAATTAAAAACCACTCTATTTGAATTTCTATCACAAATACCACCCCCGCATAAGCCTTGTGCGCACCCGAAAAAGGGGTACGCACAAGGGTTTGGCGCACCTGAAGTGCGGGTCCACGGAAGAGTTCGCGCACTGGGTCCGCACAACAATTTGGCGAAACCGATCGGATCCGCACAAGGGTTGTGCGCACCCGCCCCTGGCGCTATAAATCCCCTTGCGCACCCGATTTTACCCCATCCCGTCCGCACCTCACCCGATTTTGTTATTTTGTGTTATAACTTTTATTTAGATTTTATGTTTGTGACTGTTACGCATATTTTATTTAGGACTGTTACGCATATTTTATGTTGTTATTTCGTGTTTGAGACTTATTTTATTTAGCTAATAAATAACCTAAACATAAGCTAATAAATAAGTTAATAAATAATACAACATACAAACATCATAATATTGTCTAATCTCATTCAGCTAAGAACTAATACAACATACAAACATCATAAATAATACAAATATCACATTCAAACATCCTTATTGAGTATTGCCCCGTGCATTCCTTCTCGTTCTCGCATTCCTTTCCAAGGTTTTTCTGTTGGGCTGGTTACCTGCTGGTCTTCCTTCCAGTATATCCATCCACATTCGGATCTGATTATTACGCCTCCTGCCCAATTTAATCATTCTTCGCTCCGGAACTAAGATTGGGCCTTCGTGCGTCGGCCAATCACTTTGATTGTCATACACGTGGAATTGACCACTCCATGTGGCGATTAATTGATCGATGTTGTAGTAGTAATTTACGAAAACATTTGGATCGAAGTTTCTACAATTTTACACAAATTATGTCAATCTTATCAAATTATTATACAATTGTTATGAAATTAGCATCAGAGATTGGTACCTTAAACGACACACAGACATCACATGAACACATGGTATTCCACTTAGCTGGGGCTTTTGGCAGGTGCATTCCATGCGATTGTTGTCCTGAAGTACGATTCTATATGTGGCGTCTCGCTCCATTTGTGACAAGCTATCTCTTTGCATGTCATATGCGATTTTCTCACCATGGGAGGTCACTTGCCACTCGTTACGGCCAAATGTGACCGCGCTCATTTTTTGGGTCTTGCGAATGTGCTTATCCATATTTTCATGGACACGAGTGGAAAAAAGTTGACCTGCAATTCCAATTCCACCGCACGCTCTCTTCTTTCAACAAACCAGTCGACACACTTGGCAAACGTCTCCTCAACAATTACGGCAACTGGTAACCTGCGAAAATTACAACATACTATTAAGGGAAATTTTGTTTTATGCCACTCAAAAAACAATATTTGTCAAAATGCCATTAGAACTCAATGCCTATTTTAATTTTGCCATTATCTCAATTAAAAATTATAATCTTTCAAAATTTCCAAACTGCCCCTGTCAGATTTTTTTTTTTCGAATTTCAAATTTTTGAAAATTTCAAATTATTTCGAATTTCAAATTTTTTTGGAAAATCAAATTTTGAAATCAAATTTTCGAAAATCAAATTTTGAAAATCAAATTTCTAGATGAAAATCAAGTTTAATCAAATTTTTTTGGGGAGTCCGAGCCGGGGGCTGCCACGAAAAAATTTGAAAATTTGAAAATTTTGAAGTTTGGAAAAATTTGAAATTCGAAAAATTTGATTTTCCAAAAAAAAATTTGAAATTTGAAATTCAAAAAAATTTGAAATTTGAAAATTTGGAAATTTTCAAAAATTTGAAATTTCAATAAAAATTGAAAAAATTTGAAATTCGAAAAAAAAAAATCTGACATGGGCAGTTTGGGCATTTTGAAAGATTAGAATTTTTAAATTGAGATTAAAGAGGAATAATGGTAAAATTAAAATAGGCATTGAGTTTTAATGGCATTTTGACAAATATTGTTTATTGAGTGGCATTTTGACAAATATCAAGTTTTAGAGTGGCATAAAACAAATTTTCCCTTACTATTAAGTTTAAGAAAGATTAAACCGTCAAGAAATAATAAAATTTTCGTTGATTATAAAACACAAACCTTCGGGAAGTTTTGAAGACATTGTTGAGCGATTCGGAACCGTTGCTAGTCATGATTTCCTAACGAGCCCCATTATCCATAGCTTGATACACCTTCCATGGCTTAGACAGTTCTGTCTCATCATCAGGATTGTACTTTCCACATGTATCCAAATATTTCAGCCATTCGGAATTTCTCCTTTCGATTGCATCGAGGCCTTCTACCATTTTTCTTGGTTTCTTCTTTTTCACCAATATTTTGAAAAAATTGGCAACAACTTTATACTTGGAGTGTTTACCAAAATTCTCAAACACATATTGAGAGCAGTACCGATGAACACACTCCCCGTTCTCCTCATACCAACCCAGATCATCCTGTATGAACACCTTTTTTATTCCCATGGCCTGGTCAGATATTACACACATGAATCTATTTGGACCAATTACAACCTGCCTCACCCACTTCATAAACCATCCCCAATTATCAAAATGCTCACTCTCTACCAGCCCAAATGCTAGCGGGATTAACTGGTTCTCCACATCATATCCGGTTACAATCAACAATTTACTATTGCATCATATCCGCATCATATTCCAAAAACCCCTTTTTATATATATTTTTTTGGGTGCGCCAAATAGCTGTGTGGACCCGGGGGTGCGCACAAGCACTGGGCGGATCCGGATCAGGTGCGCACAAGGGTTGTGCGGATCCAGTTTGGAGAGGATCGGGTGCGAACCGCTTCAGTTCTGTCGGGTGCGCCAAACCCTTGTGCGTGCCCGTTTTTCGGGTGCGCACAAGGCTTGTGCGGGGGTGGTATTTGTGATAGAAATTCAAATAGAGTGATTTTTAATTTATTTCGATTTTTCTGAGTGGTAAATAAAAAAAAATCCGAGCATTTTTGCAAACTTTAAAAAAAATAAGATTGAGAAAGGAACAGTCATGGCAAATGCCAGGAGCTCCAAAGGTGGTCTTAAGGGTTACTGGAGGATCGAAGCGTGGCTTCACCTACTCTCGTTTCCAAAACTCGACTCCTTCCACCGTTGTTCTCGGTTCCGCTACCACCGTCGCCACCGTATCAACCTCCCGTCGCAAACGATTTTGGCGGATCCCTCATTAGATCCGATTCCTTAGACGGATCGGGTCGCCAAAATGCGGCTCGCCTATTTGCGTGATGCGTATGTGCGCATGATGCTCCGTCTCGCCAGCTTAGCATCACTTGGGTACAGGTACGGCGGTGCTGACGTGGCTTTCGGGCCTCAGAGATGGAAGGAGTATGATGTGAAAATGCTGGTGGAGATTTACAAGCAGGTGCTTTCCCAAGGTGCAATCGTCACGGCTGAGACAAGTGTCGATAGCCGTCAGATCGTGATCAAGCACTAGAGATCAATCCTATTGTAAGATTTTAGTTTATATTTATCATATTTTTCAATAATTTAGCTCAAAATTGAGACCTTAATATATGTTATGTAATAAATTGTAAATATTTGCATTTTTTTAATTTTATGGGATTAAATTGCAAAAATAGCGATGGTGATATCATTCTCAATATGGTAGGAGTTAGTTAATGAAGCAACAAATTGAAGTGTAGAATATTTGAGATATGTAATTGTCGTTTTTGTTTAAGTACATGTTAGTTGGAGTCACAATCAAGGTTTTCATGAGGTTCCATACCAACCAAACACTTTGACTTCAATTATTGAACCTTAAGGGAAGAAAATATGTGGTGACAAGTATTTTGACTTTTCACTTCGTGTGTATGAGATAGGTTAGAGGTGAAAACGGGTCGGATATTATCCGTATCCGAATATTCGTACGGATAGTGGTATGAAAATGATTTAGAATTTTAATTATCCGTATTCAAATAGTAGATATATAACTTATAGTTTAATGAGGGTTCTAAATAACTAGCTAAGTTACGCAATAGCTGCGCTATAGCTTTTTTAAAGTTCAAAAACTATAACGCTATTAACTATTTTTCTTTTATAATAATTCTAAATAGCTAGCTATGGTTGCGCTATAGCTGCTATATAGATTTTTCAGACCTTAAAAGCTATAACGCTATAAATGCTATTTAGAACCTTGAGTTTAATATATATTAAAAGAGTGAGTTTATGTATATTTTTCTAATAGGTGAAAAATGAATTTATTATCTATTAAGAAATTAGCAAAAACAAAAAAAGTAAAATTTGATCTCTAAAGATATTTTCATATTATCATGATGAGCCGTTTAGATTATGGATATAAATTCTATTTCCTAATAAAATTAATAATTGGAAAAGAAGTTCTACTTTCTTCAAAAGGATTATACTTTTTTGGTTGTTGTCTGTCACACCCTCGAGACAACCCGCCACGTAATTATACGTAAGGCGTGAGCATATTACACACATCATCAATAAAATAAATTAGTATATATATATACTGCCACAAATATATGTATTAATCACACAAAATATATTTTTAATACAAAGGACATAAATGGACACGGCTATTATATAAATGTCTCATAGCCATGTTCATTATATGTATTCAAACAAAACCAAACAGGCAAACTAAGTGGCAATATAATAATTATCCTCGCTTTGTCTTTTGGTTTTATTCCTCACCTTGCCTAGCCTTCTTGTCTTCGTCACCTAGAACCTACATAAATAAAGTGGTATGGATGAGAGCTTGAACAAAGCTTTCCGTGCGAATTTTTAGTTCCAGTCCGGATCTTTGTGAAATTAACTTTACATATCAAATATACATTTCTTATTCAAGTTTAATTAAAGGAAATCTATCCAATGATGCACCAGTTTAGTTATTTATTCAAAAACATATATTTATCATTTTCATTTCACATTTTCATTTCCTCACTAAGCGGTGCATCCAGCTTTCCGCTAAGTTTTAATTGTCTCACTAGGCGGTGCATCCAGCTCTCCGCTAGGTATTGACCGTCTCACTAGGCGGTGCATCCGGCTTTCAGCTAGATATTAACCCGTGACATGATCGCTTTCACTTGTAGTCACATTAACGAGGGGTCTAGTCGATTACCGGACCCAATGTATACATCCCGATATGAAAACATATCTGCCCCTGTTCACTTAATCGTATTTTAGCCTTTTCTATTCACATATATAACGTGCATTTCTAAAATCCATTTCAATAACACATGGTATCTTTCCTTAGATTTCCAAATTCACCATTCATCACATAACAACAGAAATAAAATATTGAACAAAACGGTAAAGTAATTTAACAATTATCCGGGAAATACACCGCACGTTGAATTTCGTAGATTCCTCGAGCGTACTCTTCACGTTCGTTATGTTCCTCAATCTCTAGATTTGAACCTAATTATTTAATTCAAACTTTAATTAATATGGTTTATAACTAACAAATATTTTATTGTTTAATTATCTGCAATAAATGATCATTAAATTTTAATTTCACTGAAATAGTAAATTAGAAATTTAACCAAAATCTGGATATTTTAAAGAAGAAAGATACAAAATGACAAAATCTTAATTAACTATAAAATAAGTTTGTATGATTAGCATAACAGAAACTAATATTTGATCAGTGAAAAGTTGTAAAGTAAATTAATTTATAAGTGAAAAGTGAAATACCGTCTATTACAGTAAAATAATGACAAAAAAATGATATGGGCAGTATATGATAATTAACGAAGATAACAAATTAGATATAAGCATATAATCTAGTGACTAAGGTGTGGTGATATATATTAATTAAGTAAAAGTAGAACGGTATAGATAGAAAAACTTCAACGAAATTAATTTTTCTGTGCGCAGGTTTAGTTTTTTCCAAGGGCAAAAGAGACCGTCAGAAATAGAATGATGTTTTCTGACACACTTGAACAATTCCAACGGCAGGCCGACGGAAATAATTGCGCATGGAAATTTCTGTTGTCTGCCCTTGGAAATGTCACTTTTCTGCCCTTGGAAACACTTATGGATGACCCATGACCCGCCAAACAAACTAGATACTATTTTATTTTGATAGCCCATGGAAATAGTTGACTCCATACCCTTGGAAATGTTTTGGTTATTATGTTTATATTATTTTATAAGGAAGACTCACATAAATTCTTGGCTACTATGCCTTGGAAATGTTTCATTGATACAATTAAAATCTTTTCAAGATAAAATTAATCTTGACTAACTAAGAAAATGAGAGATGTGAAAGTTACTTTAGATTGAATGTGGCAAATATTAAATATTAGAAGTCAGTTGGAAAAATAAGACCTTACCGAAAATTAATTTTAAAATAATAAAAATGGAGAAAAAAGTCATGGTTCAAGCAAAAGTAGTTGCTGTTACCTTGCTAATAATTTTTGGGATTTAACTAGTTGGATATTGTATAAATTCCTTTTGATATTTGAATATATGCGAAAACATTTAATAGCTCACTGACACATTTTGTGACTTGACAAACATGGTTCGAATCATAAAGAAATAAACTTAATTAATTTGTATAAGATTTATGCCGTGCACACGAACAGTTGGCGCCATGAGAATTTTTTATTTTAAAATTAACATCCTTGAAAATAAAATTTCTAGAAAATAACAAACACAAATATAATTATAATTATAAGTATATTAGAATATCTCAGTGACGGTTTGTAAATATCTTCATCTTTCTTTTGATAAAACTTTATTAAGCAATGGTAACTATATCAATAATTCTAATTATAAATTTGAAACAACGTATCTAAAATGAATCGTTTGATCAACAAAAAAAGAATTACAAATATAAAATTAATTTCGTACAACATCAAATATGTGAAAAAAAAAAAAACAATTTACTGTAGATAAATCTTTTAAACAATTTGTTTTTTAAATTTGTAGCGATTTTGGACAAAATGTATGAGATAATCAACATGACTCGAGGATAGAGAAATAATATTACTTTCATAAATATGCCTCTGAAGTAAGTTTATAAAACACGTTGCAGACATACACTAATGCTCACTTAAATAAAAAATATATAAAATGCACATGAGAAGCAATAGGAACGATTAACCAATTAATAGCACACAGCCAAAATGACTAAGAGACAACCGATGTAAAAGACAAACAAAAAAAGAAGCCAAAAAAAAACCCCCAAAAAAAAAAAAAAAATTAAAAAAAAAAAAAAAAAAAAAATAAAATAAAAAAAAAAAAAAAAAAATTCAAACCTAGGCAGGTTCATTCGAAATAAGTTCGTGGGTTCGATTCGGTATTTATTTTTGAGCTTTGAGATTTGTAAGTCCGCATTATTTGAGCTTTGAGATCCGTGTAGCGGATGAGAACTCATTTGAATGTATGAGAATTCCAAAAAGGTCACGCGCAAAGTTTGAGATACGTCAAAGATACTTATTTGACTGTCTCCCTCTATTTTATTTTTTTCATATCTTTCTCTCTGTCTTTCTCTTTAAGCTCTTCCGCCATGGAGCTTTAAGCTCTTACGCCATACGCCATGGATGCAAAGCTTTATTGACAAAAAATTCTCGCTCTTGCTCGCATCTCCTCCCTGCCTCCTCACTCTCCTCTCTGCTACTCTGATCTCCATGCAAAGCTTTGTGTGCTTCAAATTATTTCTCAAAATACAGAAATTTCCAGCCTGCCTATCTCAAATTCGAACTGTTAACGAACCAAATCGAACTAGTTCGGACTTAAACAAATCGAATTCAAACCTGAGTCTATAGTTCGAAACAGGGTCTTCGAAGCGAACCAATTCGATTCGAATTTTAACGAACTCGAATTCGAACCTAGCTAGATTCGATTTGGTTCGGTTCGTTTGCAGCCCTAGTCATTACCAAATTTTGCTTCATTTGCTACTTGATTAGAGAACTCATTGCTAAATTTTGGTTCTCCATATATTGATCAGAAGCAGAGAATACTAGAAAGTTTCCCTGTATGAATATTTTATTATCATTGTTTTGCCTTTTGTCTTTTTAAATTCCCCGTGTTTAATTTTTGTCTTTAGATGTTTCCTTTGAAGAACATGAGATGAGGCCCAATTTAAAGCTGCTATTTTAAATTAAATCAACATTTTAAATATTCCCAACAACTTTGAAGACATGAGATGAGGCCCAAGTTCTTTCAAATTAATGTTTCATGAGAACCCATTTTTGCATATACATGGGCCTAGTCATAGGAAACCCATTTTTGGTATATATCTATGGGCCTAACCCAGTCTTAAATTTTCCAAGTCGGATGAAGCAGAAAAACCTAAGGATATTGTCGTAGGAATTCAGGATCCAGTGAAGTAACCCAATCGTTGGATTTAAAACCGGAACCATCCGATTCGAATCCGAGACTATCTATTTGCATCTGAAGTGCACACATTCCGATAACGAATTCGAATTCCAAAACAATTCCGAGCAACATGATTAGAATCGGAAGGTCTCCATCGAAAACTAAAAAATTGCGTTACTTTAGGGGATCCGTACCCATTGTGTAGGCCATCCACTGTCCACTATTGGTGTGATCGAGGTACTTGAGCCCACCTTAGAATGATCAGTATCCTCTGTGGAGTTTTTACCTATGGAGTTGATTGGACGGCCTAAATTTACTCTCAGTCGGTAAGTGCTCAAGATGAGGAAGGGAACAATATTAATTTTTCTTTGAGATTCGTGCCAAAATCTCATTTGATCCGTCCGATCAAAATGAACGAACCAGATTAAAAAAACCGCACCTACATGCTATTGAATTTAATTTCCCCAACGACCAATAAAACCCCGGCAGCGGACCATGGTCTGCAAATGAAAATCCGATTTGTTTTGTTACTATCTTCTAAAAATTAATAAAAAAATGTTAACAGTTTTTTTCAGAAAATTTGAATGTTACCAGGGGCGCTGATTTTTGTTTTTAATTTTTTTTGGTGAAAAATTCGGCAGAGAGTGCCAAGTGGTGAGGAGGAATTAAATTTTAGGATTTTCTTTCTATTCAACTGTTCTACTTCTCTTTCAAATTTGTTTATTGTTTTTTAGAAATGATAAGAAAAACAATCAACCTCAGAGTCGTTGTTTTTTTAGAGAAAAACAGTCCTATTAGTCTCTTTCTTTTAGGAGAGAGAAGAGAGAAAAGATAAAAGGGGAGAGCTGTATGATCATACTTTTCTTTGGAACCGAATTCTCTGCCTCTCGGGGAGCAGAATTTTTCTGTCTCTGAGTCACTGACTTGTGGACCCGCAGTAAAACTAAAACCAATATTTAAATGTTTAAACCCGTCTGGTCTCACATGCCAATCGCACTGAGGAGCAGGTGATCTCCTTCCCTTTTGTTTTTTTTAAAAACAACAAATCTGCTTCCCTCAGGAACCAGCGATCGAAGCATTTGGCGATCGACCTTTCAGTTTTTCCTTTCTTCACTCTCGAACATTGTAATATATTATTAATTTAATTTGAGAATCATTTTGATATATTTAAGTAATTTGAATATAATAGTTGTATAATTATATATTTGTTTTTTTTTTCTTTCATAATGCATATAAAATGAAACATCGATTTTAAAGAAAGGAAACAAAAAAGTTTATATATTTCATGAGTAATATTAGGAAACAAATAACGTATTAATTCATAAAATAATATCAATTAAAGTATAATTTAGAAACATACTGACAGATAATATAAATATTAATATTAATATTAAAAATCTTGTTAGTACCCTCCGAAATCTGCTTCATTTATTTATTTTACAATGGATGTATATATTGGCATGTGTTGTAGAAGATCATGACCTGGATCTGATGAAATACCATGATAAGGGTAAGTCAGAATCAAGAGTGGAAAGAAAATATTGCCTGGTATTAGGAAAATCGTGTAGTGCATGGTTGGAAAGATATGGGCTGTGCTCTTGAATTTGTTTCTATGAATAGAATTAGGAAATAATCTTGTGTAAGATTTTCTATTCTGTTTTTTCTATTAAATCTCTCCTGAGTGTTCTCAGTGAGGATAACTCAAAATTGTAATACAATTCAGAAATTAATAAAGAAGAAAGAAAGAGGGTTTGGAGAGGAGGACGTAGGTACTATATTGGTACCGAACCTCGTTAAATTTGTGTGTTTGAATCTTGATTTCTGTGATTGCTAGTATTTTAAACATGGTATCAGAGCATGTTGTATTTCGTGTTTGAAGATTTGCAATTGCTTCCGTAACCTGCTGCACTTTGTTGCGCACATCCCACCTAACCTTGTTTGAAACATCAAGAGTTAGAATCCTCTAATACAGCAACCCTTTTGGAACGACTAACTCAAATAGTAACCATGCAACAAACACAAATGAACCAACTCATGTCTTTCCAATCTTCCCAACAACACACAGCCGTGTCTGCTCCATCCTTGGTAACAACTGAAGGTCCTTCTTCTCCAATTTCGGTGAAATTAGATGGCTCCAACTACTCCATCTGGTCTCAGGTGGTGAAGGTGTATTTAAAAGGGCGTGACAAGACGAGGCGTATTACTGGTGATCCACCTTCACCAAAACCATCAGATCCAGCTTTTCAGAAGTGGAGTATCGATGACTCGGTGGTTAAAGATTGGTTGCTTAACTCGCTTGAATCAAAACTTATGGTTAATTACATCCATTATGAGACTGCCTTGGAGATGTGGAAGGCTCTTGCAACCACTTTTTATGATCGAAATGATGAAGCTTTTGTGTTTGACCTAAATAGAAAGGTAACTCGACTCAAGCAGTCGGGTAAGCCGGTAGAAGACTACTATAATGCTTTGCAGGGTCTTTGGCGTGAAATTGACTTTCGACGTCCTAATCCCATGACAAGTGCTACGGATATCGAACAGTTCAATAAGTACATCGAGAAAACTCGGGTCTATACCTTCTTAGATGGTCTTGATGACCGTCTTGACAACATAAGGGCGAGTGTGTTGCAGATATTGCCATTTCCAACTGTTGAGCAAGCCTATGGAGTAGTCAGAAGAGAGGCCAATTCGACAAAGTGTTATGCTAAAAGGGGAAGAAGATGTGGTTCATAATTCTATGGCAATGGTTTCAAGGAGCTACAAGTCATACGAAGGTAACTCAAATCTAAACAAAAATTACTCTAATCAGGACAAGTCAAAGCTCAAGTGTTCAAACTGTGGAAAAACGTGACACATTAGAGAAAAGTGTTTTGACCTAGTTGGATATCCTGATTGGTATAAAGGAAGTAAAGGACCACAGCTAGGTGAAAAAGGAAGAAACTAGGCCTTTGCTGCGACTACTAAAGGAGATGGGTCGGGTTCACCTGATCCACAAGGTGCAGGCCGATACAAAGGCATCCCGTGGATATGAACTAAGTTGATCCGAACGGCTCCAACAGATGGGTTCTAGTCAACCAAGCGGCTCAGGTGAAACTCCAGGTATTGCGTCCCATGTTGAAGAAAAAGGTACATAACTTGATGAAGGCATGTTATCTCTAAATCATGCTAGTTTGGATGGTTGGGTGATAGATTCTGGTGCCACAGATCACATGACTTTTTCTGAAAAGGACATTAGTGAATTTAAAAAGTCACGAACTGATATGGTTTTAAATGCAAATGGAATTGGGTATCCGGTTCAAGGAGCTAGAAATGTGAAAGTTACTCAATCTTTGGAAATGTGAAAGTTACTCAAGCTGGAAATGCGAAATCAGCTTGAATATTTATTAAAATATAAAAAATAGTGAAGTTCATAATATTTATCTAATTTTAATGGTGAATAACATAATTTTTTCATAATATATTTAAATATATGATAATTTAAATGTAAAATCATAGCAGTCTTCATATTCACACGGATATTTGAATATCGAATATCCATATCTAATTTTTCAAATACAGATCGAATACAGATCAGATATTATCCATGATGTTTTCACCTCTAGATGAATGGGCTGGCGGCAGGAGAAGCTCAATTATTCATGTTCTCTCAACCATAGATAATTAAAAGATTATGATATACTTTTCTGTCGTACTTCTTTAACATAAACATATCTATATGTTATATTATGTGCAGGATGGGATCACATTCTTTGAGACAATAATGAATGAATTAATTAATTTAAGTATGTATGGGATCACATTCTGCTCCTTTAATTCCTAGGTGCACTGCCTCACCAGTGAGCACCACTTCTGTCTCCGAATAATGAGCCCCATTAATTAGAACGACAGAATGTTAGGTATATTTTGAAGTGCGGTGGCAGATGGTACGAAGGTTTACTTTAAACAAATAATTAAAAGTTAAACACACATCAAATCCACCTATTCTGATATGCACGCCAGTCATAAACAAATATATATAAAAGTTACTTTAATTCTTTGAATTGTGGTGGCAGATGGTGCTTCCGGCTTGTTTACTTGTTCTTTTCTTTGGGCCACCAAGTTCGATTTCTTTTGACAACTTATACTAGTTTTTGGTGTGCCTAATTATGCCCTTCTTGTGACATCTAATTAAGTCGGTTGATGGATCTATCTTGTCAGGAGCATGCTGCCTGATTTGATGCATGAGACTAATTATTATTCTCTTCTTATTATTTTGTAATAAATTAATGTTGAGCATCAGACTAATTATCGTCACTAATTATCAACACCTGAACAGATTTTTCTGTCTGACGAGCAAATATTTCAGGGAATGAAACAAGCAACATGAAGATAAATGAATTAGTCAAAATATATTCCAAAAAAAATATACTTTCTTCTTGTGTACCACCATCTTTTTTACATAAAGCCGTGCACATGGTGGGATGGGATCAAAATAAGGATATCAAATCAAGCAATCATTGAATAACCCAAAGTAAAACGAAATTCCCTCTCATGCTCAATAATGTGCATTTAGCGCTAAAGTAACTCAAATTTTGAGTTTGGATCCTGGCTGCTAATTTCGAAAAGACATGGGAATTTTTTCCAACTTTGAATGGACATCTGGATCCTAAAATTTTGAGTTACTTTGGAGGAACTTATTACTGTCAGCCACATGCTCTCAAGAGAAATTAAGAGGGTACATCTCACTCTTGACATAATTTATTTCAAGCCTGGAACTATTTGCAAAAGCATCTAAAATCCATTTAACATTATCTAGAATGCCTCTATCACCCGTAATGAAAAAAAAGAGTATCATCTGCAAAGTGTAAGTCCATAACACTTTCCAAATTAGAAAAGTCCCCAAAACCATCCACTAAATTACCCTACTTAGCTTTAGAAATGACTTTATTAGGAAAAAATGAAAGGAGACACGGAGTCACCTTGTCTTAGCTCCCTTTTACAAGAAAAGTAAGTCCCAAGAGCCATTCAAACTAACATATATTCTACTACCCTCCAGAGTTTGTTTGATCCAAATTTGAAACTTGGAACCAAAACCTCTGGCCTATAAGACATCCAACAGAAAATTCCAATTACCATGGTCAAAAGCCTTCTCAAAATCTAATTTAAAAATGATACATTTCTGCTTCTTAATCTTGATTTGATGCAGTGTTTTATGAGCATAAATTACATTATCTAAGATCAGCCTATCTTTAATATATAGTATTTCATAAGAATCAATTAGAGTATCCATTAAGGTAGCTAATCTATCAGCTAACAGCTTGGTAATCAGCTTATTGCTACAATTAATCAAGTTTACTGGTCTCAAATTATTGATAGTAAGTGCATCAACCTTTTTGGGAATGAGGTAAATAGAAGCAATGTTAAACTTGGAAATATCCTGGTAATGTAAATAGAATGCAGTAAACAGCTTTAGAAAATCGAATTTGATTTCTCAAAAAGTCTGATAAAACTGGAAAGTTGCCTTAGAAGGGTTACAAGCGAACACAACCATGTATTCAAGCATTATAAAACACTGAATCTTAGAAATATCACAACAACTGTCTAAACGCAAGCTTTCGGAATGCATGCATTAAGTATCCTACATTTAGATTATTTACTTTGTTATTTAGCCAAAAAAATATCATTTTTTTAGCAGTTTGAATGGGTAGATTTGGAATTCTTTTGATTTTTGGTGCAGATTGTTAAATTTTGATAATTGTTTTAATATTAATAAAAAATTTGGCTGACTGCACAAGTTCAGAATAACTTGTTGATACATTTGGAAATCATATATAGCCTTTAACATTTTGAAATAAAAATAATAATGCTATGCTTGACCCAAATTACTATTCGGGTCCGTTGGACTTTGTATCTTTATTATATTACTTGTACTGACTCTTTGTATGAGAGAGAATTAAGTCTATCAGAAATCAGTTTGAGTTGTCTCTTGTCTCTTGCTCTCTTCCTCTTCTCAAACTCTAGAAAACCTAACAAATTGGTATCAGAGCCATTTCGCAGCCGGCAGTTCGTTCGGTGGTTCCAGGGTTTAGATATTTTCCGCTGCCGTTAACAAAGGTTTTTCGCTATCGCTAGGGTTTCCGTTCAGATCGCCGATCGCCGTTGCGTGCGTGCGACTTCACTTCTGTGAGCCGCGATCTCCTTTGGAGTTTTCTGTGTGCACCGCGCGAATAGGCAGGCCATTCTCTCCAGTTTTACTGCACACCGCGATTTCCTTTGGCATCTTCTGTGTAGACCGCGCAAGGGAATAAAGGAGCCCAAATTTACTCATTTCCGAAACCAACATTTATGGCCTAAGGTTTGACTTTGGCACTTTTGTCAATTTGGTTAGTGTCCGAATCAATTTCAGCAACTTCAATTTTCTTATTGATTATTGATTTGGAATTTTAAATTTGAATTTGTGTTGCTTCGGTGGTTGAGTAATTTTGATAATTTGGGGATTTTGATTAATTGGGTGCTTGAGAAATTGAATGGATATGTCGGCAAAATACGATATTGAGAAGTACGATGGGAAGACGAGTTTTGCATTATGGCAAGTGCGTATGGCGGCAATTTTGTCGAGCGAAGGCGTTAAGGATGTCATTTTTGGTCAAGAAAAATTGATTGATGCGTTGACGGATAGTAAGTGGAGAATTATGGATGATAAGGCACTCTCTATTATCCAATTGTGTTTGAGCAATTCGACATTGCAAGAGGTCTTTGATGAGTCTAAATTATATACACTTTTAACACGGGTTTTACTCTGATTTTGTAACCAATTCCCATGCATTTTAGATTAATTTAATTAGATTTACAGCCAAGAACCAAGTTACTGCTTCTATTCTATTTTGATTGCAGTTTGGAGCTTTTCAACATCATGTACGGTCTCTGGGGCACTATGTGTGGCCGTACGACTATCTCTGAAGCCACAACACCAAGAATCTACAACTCAGTGCACAAATGCGGCCCAAGATGCAGCCTCCCTAGGCCGCACAAACTCAAGATGGCTTTTCAAGAGCAGACGTGCGGCCTCCTTAGCACGCATAGCTGGCCGCATAAAATCAAGAAGAGCAAAGGGCGAGTCAGTGGGATCTTGCGGCCCAAGATGCGACCTCCCTAGGCCGCACAAAATAATTCTTCAGCGCGTGCAACTTTGTGCCTCCACCCCTGGCCGCATGACTGGCCGCACCAATGCCCAGAAATGGTAAGAATCCAATTTTGAGAAGCAATCTTCGCCAGATTTTCTTCCAAATCCTGCCCAATTGTTTCCCAAGTCACGAAATTGGTTATAAAAGAGGCAAGGAACAGCAGGAGAGGCATCTCACCACAGCTCACAATCCACCTTCTATTCAAAACCTAATCTCTCCATTAATCTCTGAGGTGTTCAAGGGCAAAGAAAGGGGATCAGACGACTGTTCAAGGACGCTTAGGAAGAGAGAACGGAAGCATAGCTTGGGAATTGGTGTATTCTATTTCCTTGTTATTTTCTTAGTTTAATTGTTTAGTTAATTGAATTGTTAATCATGAATGCTTTTGTTGTTGCAAACATGAGCGGCTAATTCCTCTTCTAGGGGCTTAGGTCGCGAATCATGAACTTGTGTTAATTTAATTGATTGAAATATTTTCTTGAATGAGGATTGCTTTGAATTGATGTTTAGTTCTTATGTTAATTTTTAGGTCACGAATCATGAACTTGTGTTAATTTTTATGTCCAGATGGCGAGTGGAGGTCCTAATTTTAGTACATAGTACACAGACTGGCTGTGCTATGGATTTTGACAGCTAGCTTTGTCATTTTTATGCTGATGATATTCTGAATGTCAAGGGTGGCTTTAGTTTACAAATGTCTTCTAAACCTTGTTAAATACTTCATATATTAATTTCACATTTTTATAAATTTTATTTATTAGTTTTCTGTGAGGTATTGTTCCAGTTAGCTCAGCATTTTACAACTTCCTGACAACCTGAATTGTGATTTTTGTACCTGGCCATAGTTGGTTGTGTACCTGGCCATGACCTATTAGAGGTTGTCCTGGCTCTATGTTGAGATCAGGTTAAGAAAAATGAAAACACAATAAAAAGTTAATTGACATAATGACCCCCAGTGCAAAAAGCAAAAATGTAACGATACATAAAATAGACCAAAGTTGAGATTGCTAGATTTTTATTGAACTTTTGTTGCGCTTAACTACCATGAATTTTTTGGTGGTGACATCTGGAAGAATAAAGTATAATAACTCTGCGCTTCTACCATGTAATAATATGTGAGAAATGACAAAAACACCCTCCACAGAACATAGGGGACATTGCAATGGCTGAGCTAGCCGAAGGGTGCCCAAAGGAAATACCCCTTTCTCAGTGCACTAAAGTATCAGCGACCGTTTTTTAAGTATCAGCGTCCGTTTTTGTGGTCGCAGATATCTGTTTTTCTGACGTCAGCAAAAAATCAGCGACCAAAAAAAATGGTCGCAGAAACATTATTAGCAACCGGGTGACGTCATTTAGAGACCGGTGACGTCATCTGGTGGGTATCAGCGACGACGGTTTCAGCGACCGGGGTATCAGCAACCGGAAATAGGTTTCAACATTTGAATTTTTTTTGTAACTTGACTCTATATAAAATTAATTCAAAATTTAAATTTTGTATATGTAGATGCATCACTCATATGGTAGACAAGTTTGAACAGTTCAGATTTGTCATTTGAAGTCAATCCAATATGTTTTAGAGTTGAATTCATAAAAATTATTAGTGAATATAGGAACAACCTAGTTCTACTCCAAAAATATATCATATAGGAATAATAAAATATTTATTTGATATAACGCTAACGATCATATCATAATTCATAAATTACATCACGTGTATATATATATGACTCCGGCAATCAACAATAAAATTAATGTTTTTTTTTTCAAATAAAAATAATTTTAAAAAAGATTAATCAAATAACATAAAAAGATACTACGTATGTACATTATATATGACTACGGCAATCGGGACATTTCTGATGGGGCATCGGGTTGAGCCGATCCGATAATTGGTCGGAGCTATCCGATCCGGCTATGCGATCCGCATCAAATTCGAATTCCTCTCTTCCAAATTGTTTGTGGCATTCATTTTTCACCTATCTCTATTTTGTTTCTGCAATTTCATTTAGCTTACCGATTTTCTTTCAGTCCTTCGAGACTGGAATTATTATTGTGGACCCTGCTAGCTAGACTGGAAATTCGCAAGTCATTTGTAGGTCAACACCAAATACCGGTCTCTAGTCATTCTTCCTTTATCCCATTCACATGTGTTAGTAATCAAAGTTGAAAAACACGAAAAAACAGTACTAATACCAAGAAAATCTCAGAAGTTTTTTTCCTTGTTTTTTTTTTTTTACATTCCTTCAAATCAAATTAGCAATCCTTTTTTTTTTTTGTGCGTGTAATAAGATAGGAAGGAGTCAGGTTTTTAATCTTATATTTTATGGATAAATTAGAAATATAATACAATAAAAAGGGAAAAAAAAAAACATGAATTGCTCAATGAATTTTTATCATAAAAAGTGGAATAAATTCTACATCTATATATGATAATACTTGATATATCACACTCAAAAATAGAAAAAATATTGTCCTTAGAAATTCGATTACATCTCTCTGCATAATACGAAAATTAGATGAAACTATTTCCTGAAAATTGTAGCTCCATTTTGTAGTAAATTAAGGACATAAGAGACACGGCGGGTCACTATCATTTTGAAGTCTCCGTCATTTTTAAGTCTTCTAAAAGGACAATGCTATCCTGGAAATTCAATTATATTCTCTCATTTTTAAGTCTTCGTCAACACCAAATACAGTTCTGTTTCTTTATTTTTTATTTTTTTTAAAGTTCGTTGTTGTGGTGTTAATAAACAATTGTATTAATTAAAAGAAAAGTATTTGCAGAGCACTAAATGTATGTACTTGAATGTAATCATAGCAGAGTTTGTATCATTTTCAATATAGTGGATATTAGTTAATAAGCCATCAATTTAGTATGGTGGGAGTTAGTTAATATGCCATCAATTTTGAGTGCAAAATGAAATTTGATTGTAACCATTTTGTTTAAGTGCATGTTGGTTGGACGATCACAATCAAGGTGTATTAATTATTACATGATGCGCACTAGGAAGAAAAAAAATGAAAGTTTCAAGTGTTTTTGACCTATGTGTGTATTATTACACCAGGACGGATACTCCTACTTTCTTTTTTTAAATTTTAAAGTTCAAATGATTGATTCAATCCACTTAATATCTTAATATGAGTTTCATATATATACATATTTAATAGGTGAAAAATCAATGCTATCAGGTGGTCCATGACCGTTAGGACAAAAAAAAATGTAAAATTTGACCTCCGGAGAGATTTTCATATTGAGATGATGATGTTTTCGTATGATATTAATGATGATGAGTGGTTTAGACAATGAAATGTACGATTTGGATGTAAAATATTGGGCGGCCCATAAACATTATAAATATATATATATATATATATATAAAAGAAAAAGTGAGAAGCCATGTAAAAGAATTATAAAAAAAGAATACCAATTGACCACCAACTTTGAGCAAAGCATAAAGATAAAGAGAACGGATATATTTACTTGAAGCAAATAATTAAAAGGAGAGAACGTAGAAGAGAAAGCAGCAGGTCTTGGCAATGAGAAAAGAAAGCTCCAGTGAATTTACATTCACAATTAACACTAGTTGTTGAATCGATCTTGTCTTTGGATACTTAATTGGTGAACTTCCAGGTTCGGAAGCATAATTTATACCCAGTATCTTCCATTTTTTAAATAATTTATTAGATAATGTCTAATACTCTAATATAGTAGGTGTAAAGGAGACGGTGATAACATAGGGGAGAGAGGAAGGAGAGTGACAAGCAGAGATGGCATCTAATTCTCGGAGAATTTCTTTAGATCGGAGACTATATGACGCAGCAAAGAATGGTGACATGGTTCTCTTAAACCAGGTTCTTTATCCCAGACCCTTACAATTAGATGAGAAAGCTGAGGCAAGATGCCTGTTATTAGGAGTTACCCATGGTGGAGATACAGCCCTACATATTGCTGCTCGCTTTGGCCACCTCCAGGTGGCTACAGAGATTTGTAATATAAATGTATTTCTCTTGATGAAGGACAATGACATGTCAGAGACACCCCTGCATTACGCCGCCAAAGCTGGGAAGTGCGACTTAGTCACCTACTTCATTCACCTCGCTAACAGCATTATTGAACTGCGCGATACATTGAGAAAGCGAAACAGAGATGGAGAAACTGCCTTATATCAGGCAATTCTTTACAAACATCCAGATGTTGTAGAGGAGTTCCTAAAAGCCGATCATGAAAATCAACTATTTTCTCAACTGGTGAGCATCCCCAACAACGACAATATGTCTCCACTGTACCTGGCAATAATGCATGATCAAAGTGATATTGTTACTTGTTTGATCGAATCATTACGTGAGGTGGAGGATGTGCCGCCAGAAGCATATGCAGGACCAGATGGACAAACAGTTCTGCATGCTGCGGCTCAACGTATACGATACAAACAGTTCACAAGTATGTTCACTCTATTAGCCGATTTCTCATTAAAACTCCTAATTGACAGTCCCCTTTTATTGTTGTCTGTTTTCATCGTATAATTTCATTGAATTCAACTACTATAAACAATTTAGGTTAGTTGCTAGTAGTCATGTGTTAGAATCCAAAATACAAAACTAAAATTAAAAAATCATCATGAAGCATTGTTATCTTCTGTTTAATCACTTCATTGACTTCAATTAGACGTTTTACATGTCTTTATTTATATTAAAAATATTTAAAAAATATAAATAAAAAATAAATATTCTTGTAATTATTATTGTAATTATTTAAAAATAATAATAAGCACAGAGGGCGCTTCACCGGAGACTTGGCATCTAATAACAGCATCTCTCTCCTCTCGTCTCTTAAAAAAATGTGTAAAAGCCCTCCATTTGGTGTCCCTGTTGCGCTTCATCCGAGAAATAAACAAGGAAAATGTTTTCCTTATAGTGACATTATTTATTTCATTGCTATATATCGCTTATTAAAATTCCAATTAATTACTGAATATTGCAGATTTATTATTAGATGTTTTTACAGCTGTGTCCTAAGAATAACAGTCTCGAATTATTGTAATAGCAATTTCATGAGTCTCACACGATAGAGACAGAATGTGTTTAAAATTAATAACATCACAGTTGGGATAATATTATTTGAATTTGGGTTATATTACAATCCGCTTAAATATTTTTTTCTGAAATTTTGTTCCAAGATATGCTTGGAATAAGTGTTTGACATGAAGGTGACTTTATCCTGGCTACTTTAAGATTTCTGTTTCACTATACTATGCCTAGATTTATATATAAACGTACTCAATTGCTTAAGAAATTAACTTGGAATTTTTTATAAAAAGTCGAGACTGCAACTTATCAATGGTGGATCAGGATTCTCTTCGAATATGAATTAATTCAATTTTGTTTATAAATTACGAACTGATTATTATTATTTTTTTCTGAATTTTTGTTCCACGGTTTGCCATTTTTTTTATTAAAGGGTTTCAGTACACTCTAGCATTTCTTCAAGAAGTGATCAAGGATGTTAGAAAGACGAGGACTCATGCTGATGCCTCTGCACTATTCCCGTTGTTGACACATGCAGGTGCCACTATACTAGCTAGATTAAGATTTTTGTTTCACTATATGCCTAAATTTATCCATAAACATACTCAATTGCTTAAGAAACATGGAATATTTCTTTTACAAGACTTTGAGACTTCAACTTAACAGTGCTGGCTCAGGATTCTCTTGAAATATGAATTAATTCAATTTTGTTTACATTACAATCCGCTTTTTTTTGTCTGAATTTTTGTTACAGGAGAAGTCATTTTTCTTATCTTTGATGTTCTCCACACTCTAGCATCTCTTTTATATTTGATCGTGAACATTAGACAGATGAGGAGTCGTGCCAATGCACTAATCAAGCAGTTAACATATACAGGTGCCAGTATACTAGTTACTTTAAGATTTTTGTTTCAATATGCCTAAATTTATCCATAAGAATACTCAATCGCTCAAGAAACTTGGAATATGTTTTTACAATATTTTGAGACTTCAACTTATCAGTGCTGGATCAGGATTTCTCTTGAAATATGAATCAATTAACGCTGCCAGTACCAAATTAGCTGTGATTGTGTATGATATATTTTCTATTCTTATAGTTTAAAAATACCCAACTATGTTGTGCCCCTGAAAAGCTCATTTGTACTTCAACAGGTTTTGTTCAGAAGGTACTAGACTGGAAACCAGAATTAGCAAAATCCACTGACAAATCAGGCAGCACAGCTCTTCACTATGCAGCATCATCTCACAATCTGGAAGGAGTAAGCACGATACTGGAGACAGATATAAGTTGTGCATACATGGCTGACTCCTCAGGTTCATATCCTGTGCACCTGGCAGTCAAGATGGGTTTTGTGAAAGTAGTGGCCATGCTCTTCGACCTATGTCCTGACTTGGACCAGTTACTTGATAATAATGGCAGAAACTTTGTTCACCTTGCAGTGGAAAAACAAAGAGATGGCATTGTGCGGTGGATCTGCACAAAAACTGAACTTACAGAAGCAATGAATGCCCAGGATAACAATGGCGACACGGCGATGCATCTGGCTGTAAGAGCCGGACACTTAAATATATTTGCTCATCTTCTGGCGACCGGAAAGGCACACTTATGTGTGATGAACAAGGACGGGTTCACACCTCGTGATCTTGCCAAGCATCTCTTTGCTTCTAATATTGGCTTCTTCAATTTGCAGGTGATGTCATCTCTCTCTAATTATTTGTTACTATTTGATCACCAGCCTGTCATCTACCTGTTCCACATAACCATACAATTACATCAAAATAAGTGTTTCGCTGGTATATGAATTTAATTTGGACATGTGTTGACTCACCAGGCTTGTTATCTTTATATTTAATTATTTTCCAAATTAAAAAGATTAATGCAATTAAAAATTGTTCTGGAATATAAATTTTCAAGAAATAATTATTTAATTTTAATTTACTTAGTTGGGTTGTGGATATCATTCTTGAACTCTTCGATCAATTTTTCATTGTTCTCCGTGTAGATCAAATTAACAATAGATAATGAAACAATTATAATGTCGGTAGCTCTTTTCTGGGCGTAAAGGTCGGCTCTGTCTTGCTCCTCTGAAAATCTTTATGTGTGAAGTACTTGTCGATCAGACTGTACCACATCATTGGTGCTTGCCTGAGACCATACAATGACTTTTAGTCTGTGTTTTAACACATTACTTTCCTTTTTTTTCTTTGGCAGAACCCTGACTGGACCATGATTCGTGTTTTAAATTGGATCAGATGTTGCTGGGGTATAAAGAGGAGGGATCATTTTGTATCAGAATTTGAACTACAATATAACCAAAACAAAGAGAAAATGGTGGAGAAGTTTGGTAGCTTGGCCAAAACCCATTCCCTTGGTGCCGTACTTATCGCTTCAGCAGCATTTGCAGGAGCATTCAGTGTATCTCAAATTCTTGCTGGACATGAGTCCGCAAGTTTGGATTTTGCATTCAAGTCCTTTATTATCATGGTCGTTTATGCATTTGGTTGCTCCATAGTTGCCATGCCTATAATTATGCAAGCTGCCTTGACCTCTTTAGCTCCCATATACCGTAAGATTTACATTCTAATGTCTGGAGAATTGATCAATATGGCACTAATGGGTTTTGTGGCATCATTTGCAGTAGGAGTATATATCGTACTGAGTCCAGTGTCCAACTGGCTCGCATACCTATTATGTATCCCCCTTGCAGTTGTGCCTGTTTTAGTCCATCCACACCTCTGGCCAAATTGTTTGCTCATAAGGGCACTAATCAAATATTTAGGTTGGAACGGATTTTTTGTTGGATGTTATAGTCTAAAATTCATTTGGAAGAACATTTTGTGTAGCATGTTTGTTCTCGTAGTTTTGTTAGGTAGTGTTGTGCCTCATCTACGTATCGCTGTGTTGGTTTATGGCAGTGCACTACTCTTCTATGTGTTTTTCTGGTATTTCCAAAATGTGAGGCGCCTAATCAATACAATTGTATGAATATAGAAGGAAATCGTGGAAGATATAAGGAAATATGGATTGTATGAGACACAGAGTAAAAAACTTAATTTATTTATTTATCATACTGATTATAAAAATTGTATGAATATTTATAGCTATTTCTTTTTCACTTGTCACTTGAGTTATTTTAAACACTATCCATTAATTGTCTCCTATCCTCTGATAAATTAATAACCATAACCCACAAGCATTCTATATAACGGGTACGAATAAATTTTATTTTGTTTAGCTTATGAGGTACAAGCAAGGACAAAAAAAAATATTAGCATAACAGGTATTTTCTAATTAGTCCTTACCGTTATCCAATATGGTAATAATTAAAAATAAAAAATAAAAAAATTTCGTATATATAGATATATAATTTTATGGAGATAATGAATGATAAGGTATAGTTTATTCATGCATGGCTCATATGTGTATCTATTCATTGGCACCGTTTTATATGTTTATTCAATTTGTATAGTATTCGAATGAATAAGATGAGTTCGGGTAAGTTTTTTTTTTTTGTTTATCAGGTATAGCTTTACGGATAAGGCCAAAGTTTTTTTCGTATAAGAGTACAAAAATGCTTAATTCCTGATCGACTTGTTTTGTATCCATTGACACCCCTAGCTAGCTTGGAGACTATAATAAAGAGACTTTGTATTATAAGTTGTTTCTTCTTTTCTTTTCTTTTTTACTAAGCAATTATTTGATCTGATTAGTTTCAAGACCCATCTTGATATTAACCCTTAGCCCACTTATTTATGGGCCCATATATACTTGCAAAATTCTGATCTCAAAGCAGGCCCAATTTCATAGCATTACTTAGCTCTTTGGTTCATCTTTCTGTATCTGCTAGCAGCCTAGCACACATGTTATACTCTAATCAACCATCGAATGTTTGAGTTTGTTAAAAAGGTTGAATTGAACCAATTGCTATCCATCCCAATTGAAATTCCAGAAGAACAATGCAATGGGCCCAAATTTGATATCTGTTTTTGAAAGGGACCAGCAATTCGTTGCTGCTTTTGTTTATAATGACTAAATTAGAATATGGATGAAATCAAATCAAATTTTTCTTCTCACACCACCTCAACCAATAAAGCATTGTCGATCCTTTTAGTTTTGCCTTTATCCGCTCTCACATATTGTAATATGTTCTTAATTTAATTTTAGAATAATTTTGATATATTTCAAGTAATTTACGTACAATATTTGTATAATTTTATTTTATCCATAATGCAAATAATATATGAAACACCGATATTTTCAGAAAGTAAACAACAAGTTTATATATTTCATGAATAATATTAGAAAACAAAGCTCGTATTATTCGTCAAGGTGGAATTTGGCTAAATTGGTTATTCTAATTTAGTGCGGTGTTTGGTTGATGTCTAAAGCTATACCACGATTTAAGTTATTTCTTATTTGGTAGGAGTTTGATGACTCTAGCAATATTTTATAACCGAAATAGAAAAAGAAATTTTTGTGAATTAAATTTTTAATTAATTTAGATGTCCTGCCATTCCATAAAAACAATTTATAGATGACCAAAACTTTGAGAAGCAACAAATTAAAATCAGACTCTTTAAAGAGAAACAAAAAAAATGTATATATATTTTATATAGATTTCTAGAAACACTCTTAGGAGCCTAGCCAGTCAATTTAAATTTTTTTCGCAAGTTTGGAGATTCGTCAATGTTATAAGATACTGCTTGGTGTGGAGAATGAATGATATATCCCAATCCTTTTATCCATTTATACATTTAATTGATTTTACCATGCTCTTTTTCATACCTAGAGTTAGAATTTTTGTAGTTTAATTAACACAAAGTAAAAAAATGCAAATTTTAAATTTTATCTTTCCATTTTCTTTATTTATTTGATTTATATTATTAGACGTTTGACTCAGTATATAATCTGTTTAATCGATACTGATAATACTTACTCAGGCCTAGTCAGTACTGAGAAAATAAAAATGTAAGAAGCAAGATTTAATAAACATTTCTGCTCTTGATAGATTGATGGTGGGTCTCAATTCTTGAATCAAAAAATGAAAAATAAAATTGGTTAAACAAAAGACAGAAAGTAAAAAGGGGCTTAATGACTGACCGTGGGTCCCAACTGTAGATTAAACTTAAGACATCTATTAGAGTTAGTTTAGGTCAGTCTAAACTCCATTTTAATCTGACTCAATTAAATCACTTTTGAGGAAATAACTGAGATCTGAAGTCTTTATTCTACTATTTAGTTCACAACAAAGCATCATAAAAAAATATTAATTAAAATATAATTTAAAAATACACTAATACATAATATTAATAATAATATTAAAAATCTTGTTAGTACCCACCAAAATTTGCTTCATTTATTTATATTCCAATGTATGTATGGGGTGGCGGCGGAATAAGCTCAATTATTCATATTCTCTCAACCATAGATTAAAATATTCTAAGGTACCTTTCTCTCATACTGCTTATGTACATAAACATATCTGTAGTCTATAGATATATATGTTATATTATATGAGATCAAGTATGATGCGCCAAGAATATATCAATTAATTGATTAGGTCAGCTCTTAGCGAAGCATCTTGTTTGCTATCAGAAACTTGGTAACAGCCTTGAACACAAACTCACTAATTTTATTGTAATTGATAATTAATTAAGTTAAATTGTGTATGGGATCACATGCTGCTTCTTTAATTGCTACAATGCAAGGACCACTTCTGTCTCCGCATAATGGGCCCCATTAAATATCTCATTTGAGTTGAAATTTTCTTGGAAAAACTTGCAAGTCCTATCATTCAATAAAGGGTAGAGGGGTTTGCTATATTTAGCAAATTTTTAATTTTAAGAGATGAGAGAAATATTTTTATTGAAATATCAGTTTTGTTCTTCCACTTTCTTTCTTACCTAATTAATCAAAAAGTTAATAAAGGAAATAACTACAAAGATAATTCTGTTACTTCCCTTCTTAGTAAAAATATATTCTCTGTAGAAAATTTAATATTAAGAGCACCGAGAATATATTTTTTTAATTATACGTCTATTACTCCTAATAAACACTCTAAACTTAACTAATTATTATATGCAACTAAAACTTGTTAGATGGCACAAAAATTTACATATATATATATGCAATACTATTCAGAATTATGATTTCCTGCATTTTGTATCCTTTTTGTGGTATTTACTATACTAAATTGTAGAGAGTTATTTTTTTTTAAAACTATACTGCTAGGAATCTGTTTATAAAAGTTCAAATTTTTATATTGTTTAGTCTTAAACTTTATTTTTTTTTTCTAAATCATAAATTTTATATTTTTTTTTTGTAATAATTTGTTTGCAGGCATTGATTTTTGCAAAATATTTATTAACTAGGGAACACAGTGTTTCTATAAATTAAATTATTACTGCTAATTTAAATCCTTTATAGCTATGATTAAAATAATACATAGAGATGTTAATGACCAATAGGCAAAGGATATATGTGATAATTATATCTATCAACAAAATGTATTCTTCAAACATTAACATATTCATATAAATTTCTAATTTAGGAAATAATGTACATTGTCTTAGTTGGCATTATTTAATTTTTAACAAAATTTAAGTTTAAATTTTTGATCGAATTTCAAATTTGTAGCTAAATTAGAAAAATTGTAACATAATTTAATTTTATGTTATAATTCTTGTAAAAAAAACTTAATATTTCATATTTAATTAACTAAAGACTATTTATTTGTCCGAAAAAAAAGTTTTCAAAAAAGATTACTAATAAATCATAGTTCTGAAAAGTGATGAATATATGAGGAATAAATTGTGCCAACTATTTTTAGGTGCATTTAATTAGTAGAGTTTAGAAGGAAAGTAACAAATTTTAGATGGCAGTACAAGAGAGTGTTAATTAGAAGCAATATCGGTTATAACAAAAAAAAAATATTCTCTGTGCTCTTAAAAATAACATGTTATTTTAGTTGATATTAATTAAACACGTGATTAGACATAGAAGTTTTATGTATACATACAATTTATATATATTTATATTTTCGATTCCATCCAACGTTTGATGAAATGGCATACAAAGACCAGGTCCAAGCAAATAAAAGTTCTCCAGTTCTAAGTCTCAAATTCTCAATTGATGAGGTGCCACGTGTCATGATCCACTTGGGAAAGCATACGAGCCCATGATCCACATCAACGGTCCAGATCTTAGGAATGCATTTAATATTGGATGGATTTTGCATGAAAACTGGAGAAGATAAGACCGATCATGTCCCGTGTTCGGATTCAATCAGGCGCCCAAACAGAACTGGAGACGATGGCAAAGCTTCATTCTTCCCCGTTCCTTTTGCCCTTAAGTAACTCAAAATTTTATTTTAGTTTTGAATCGTTCGATCAGAATCCAGGCCAGTACAACATTCCAATCGGACGGTCAAGATCCAACCATATATTATGTTACCATAGGGGATCTGAATTCGTAGTTCCCAGTTCCCACCCACTTCATTGTCATTTATCAAGCAAATATTCGAATCCATTCCTCTGAGGTAACACTATAATTCTGTTTAAGGAAAGACCGTCCGATTATAATTCGGGTCTATCTGGCCCGAGGTAAAACGGACGGGGATCTTTCAATATTTGTGCAGATTGTGATTGGACGGTTTATATTCAAACATAAATAGTCAGTTACCAGATATAGGCGTTACGAAGTCGCAAAAATTCTCTGATAAATTCACTACTAACAAGCATTCTTGCAAACTTTAAAAAATTGAGAAAGGAACAGTCATGGCGAATGCCAGGAGCTCCAAAGGTGGTCTCAAGGGTTACTGGAGGAAGCGTGGCTTCACCTACTCCCGTTTCCGAAACCCGACACCTTACACTGTTGTTCTCGGTTCCGCTACAACTGTTGCCACCATATCAACCTCCCGCCGCAAACAATTCTGGCGGATCCCTCGTCGGCTCCGATTCCTTAGACGGATCGGGTCGCCGAAACGCTAGCTCGCCTACTTGCATGATGCATATGTGCGCATGATGCTCCATCTTGCCAGCTCAACATCACTTGGGTACGGGTACGGCGGTGCTGATGTGGCTTTCGGGCCTCAGAGATGGAAGGAGCATGATGTGAAAATGCTGGTAGAGATTTACAAGCAGGTGCTTTCCCGTCACGGCTGAGACAGGTGTCAATAGCCGTCAGATCGTGATCAAGCACTAGAGGTCAATCCTGTTGTAAGATTTTAGTTTATATTTATCATATTTTTCATTAATTTAGCTCAAAATTGATATCTTAATATATATTATGTAATAAATTGTAAATATTTGCATTTTTAAAATTTTCAGGGATTGAATTGCAAAAATAGCGATGTTGATATCAATATTCTTAATAAGGTGGGAGTTAGTTAATGAGGCAACAAATTGAAGTGTAGAATATTAGAGAAATGTAATTGTTGTTTTTGCTTAAGTGCAAGTTAGTTGGAGTCACAATCAGGGTTTTCATGAGGTTACCATATCAAGCAAACACTTTGACTCCAATTATTAAAATATGTGGTTACAAGTGTTTTTGACTTTTGAATTTGTGGGATGAGATAGATTAGAGGTGAAAACGGGTCGGATATTATTCGTATCTGAATATTCGTACGGATATGAAAATGATTTAGAGTTTAGAGTTTAGGGTTTAGGGTTTAGGGTTTACGGATATGTAATAAATTCGTACGGATATTCATACGGAAGTCTCAGTTACTCCTTGTGCTTGTTTCTCTTTTCTTTTGTATTTCTTTTTAGACCTTCTGTAGGTCTTATTGTAATGGTTACCCTAGCTATTTTCATCCGATGGTGCGTTTTCTCCTTACTTTCTTAAGTTACCTAGTAACCTGACGCTATGTTGTACACTTATATGAATTTTTTACGCCACAGTAGCTGTTGTCTTATCTTATATATGTTTTCTCAATCTAAAATGAATTCTCACGTCACTGTTCCTATTTTACTATTAAAATTGAACTTGAACTTTTTGCCTGTTACTAATTACTATACTACCGTTGCCTTTAGAAAGAGAAATTTTTCCTACTATAGTGTTTCTACAAATAAAATGAATCATAATTTAAGGTTTTATTCAGTAATAACAAAAACCCAACTTTGTGTAACCATCGAGGATATATTTAAAAAAAACACAAGTCTTTTTAATAAGAGTTCTAAATAACTAGCTATAGTTACGTAATAGCTGCACTATAGCTTTTTCGGAGTTCAAAAACTATAATGCTATTAACCACTTTTTTTTTATAATGATTATAAATAGCTAGCTATGGTTGCACTATAGCCGCTATATAGATTTTCCATGCCTTAAAAATTGTAACGCTATAATCGTTATTTATAACCTTGAATTTAATATTATATTAAAAGAGTGATTTTATTTATATTTTTTTAATAGGTGAAAAATGAATTTATTATCTATTAAGAAATTAGCAAAAAAAAATATAAAATTTGATCTCTAAAGATATTTTCATATTATCATGATGAGCCGTTTAGATTATGGATATTATCCGTATCCGAATATTCGTACGGATAGTAGTATGATAATGTTCAAAATTATAATTATCCCTATTCTAAATAACAATGAGGGTTCTAAATAACTAACAATAGCTACACAATAGCTGCGCTATAGCTTTTTCGGATTAACTGTTTTTTTCTTTTATAATGATTGCGCTACAACTGCTATATAGATTTTTTAGACCTTAAAAACTATAACGCTATAATCGCTATTTAGAATCTTGAGTTTAATATATATTAAAATATTTATGTATATTTTTCTAATTGATGAAAAATGAATTTATTTTCTATTAAGAAATTAGCACAAAAATGTATAAATTGATCTCTAATTAAAGATATTTTCATATTATATATCATGATGAGCCGTTTAGATTATGGATATAAATACTATTGCCTAATAAAATTAATAATTGGAAACGAAGTTCTATTTTCCACAAAAGGATTATACTTTTTTTGTTGTTGTCACCAAAAAAAAAATATGTAGCAATTAAAAATAACATAAGATCTAGGTTGAATTTTCTTCTCAAAGCAAGTACTACAAACTATGGTTAATGAAATGAAAACCATGCGTGTTCTAGAAGGCCTAGGTCAAAATGTTGTAAAACTTGTTTTGCAATTCAACATCATATGTATATTTTATTTTCTTTATGCACGAATCCTGGAAAGGTGTTCGTTATTTACGATGAGAATCAGTAATAAACAAACATGATTTCATCCTTAGATTCAAACCACACTACTACAAAAAAACGTCTTCCTACATTGTACCTTATACACGGATTTTCTCAATTTTATAAAAAAACGTGTATGAAATAAGATTTTTCCAGTGTTCTAGGAATCCTACACTAATATTAATTTAAAAATCAGTGTCCGTGTGGAAATTAAGCTTTTATACATGGATATTTTATTAAATATTCGTGTAGGAATGGTGAGAGAGCTACACGGATATTTCATTAAATATCCATGTAGGAAGGTCTTTTGTACACGGTTTTTTTATTTAAATAGCCGTGTAGATATGTTGACAGAGCTACATGAATTTATAGTTAAATATCTGTGTAGGAAATGCTTAGTAGTGTTTTAATGAAATAAAATTGTTATCTTCCAGCGCCGTTTTAATCAATATTACTCTCTCTCTCTCTCTCTCTCTCTCTGTATTGAATATTGGTTTGATTTCTGTGCATAAGGAGGGAATTAGCAAATTCAAATTTTGTATATCTCTTCTCTATCTTGCTAAGGTTAGTCATGCGTGTATATACATATTTTTCTTTACCATTGTTGGGTAATTGAAGAAATTCGTTTTTCTTAGGGTTTTAGTTGGTTGTTGTCCTCTTCACCACTGTTGGTTGCTATCATCTTCACCACCCTTCCTTAGGGTTCTGATGCTGGTGCTATCATTTTAAGCACCACTTCTATTTAAGCAAAATGCAATGATATAGATACATGTTAAAAAAAAAAATTATGAAATTAATTTTCATGAATTTTAGTTTTTACAGATTCAATCATTTTTTTTACAAAATTAATTCAAAACAGAGAATTTTTATTCTCTATTATGTATGCATGCACATATATGTTGATCCTTTTTTTTTTTTTCATAGGAGATGCAATATTGTTGGAGACATTTAACCAAGTGCCATCATGTCATGGATCACATGCACATACCTTTTTTGACATGTTGGATCTAATACATTTTAGTATGTATGAAATTTCGGTCCAAACTTGATCACATGGCTACTAAGTGGTAATAACATAATTTTTATACAAACATTGTATTGGATCTTGAGGAATATATGTTACATGTTGGATCAAAAAGATTGTGTTTGCACACAGGTGTACTCCTAAGTTTCAGTACAGCAAGCTGTATCTTTTAAACTCGAGTCTACCTCTGGTTCATACTGCAAATGCACAGTCCTACCGTTGGTATAGTCGGGTATCGTATCCATAGGGACGGTAAGAAAATGACCAGACTTTACTTAAATTGGCCTATAATTCTAGAAGTGAGAAAAGTTGAATTATGGTTTGTTTTAAATTCCTGATTGAAACAATGATTAAAGCAATAAAAAAAAGATTAAAGTTGTTTTTTTAAATATAAAAAAAAAGTTTCCAGGGTTTCAGACTTCGTATCTGTCTGGCCCGAGGGTATACGGCCCGTATAGAATCCTATACGGTCCGTATAGGCCCTTGAGTGAATACTGCAGCTACTGTTTCTTGTGTTGTTGCCTTTGTCTAGGGTTTCCATCGACCAGATCTAAGTTCCTTACCTTAGCTGTCGCAATTTTGGCTTAAAACCCGATTGACCGGACTCAAATACTCCCCTCTTAGATGCGTTAACCCTCAACTTTTGCTTTTTGGACTAAGTTATCTAAGTCACTTGTTGGTTTACTAAAGGTATCCAAGGACTTTCGCCTCAATGAAAGTTTCGCCTTTCGGTACTTCTTGATCCGTAGATCTACCTCATATACTTGGGGACAGTTGGATTGAATATCATAGACTTGGCTCCTAACAATTAGACGTGTGCATTCATCTAACGGGATGACTAATCAAATTCAAGCAAGCAAAAACCAAGCAATTAAAATACTACACAACAAGATAAAAACTAAGCATTCAACACAAATTCAAGTAGCATACAAGTAAAACCAAACGTCCACTACATCTTAACCCTAGAAACTGTAAATTTAGTTACTCATGTTCATACAATCACAGAAAACAAGAGAGATAAAAGAGTTCATGATAAAACAGTGAAAATTCTGAAGAATCGGCGTCAAAATCGAGTTTCTCCTCCTCTTCTTCTTCTCCAAAGTGTGTCTTTCTCTACAAATTACTCTATGTCCAAAGGATATCCAGAATGTTCTTTTCTGTCTCAGGATACCCCTTTTAATGCACGGAATCCCGAATTAAAGAGGTGCCTTTTCGGGCTCCCAGCTGTCTTTGTTTCCAAATCCAGTCTGGTTGCCGTAACTGCCTGTACGGTCCGTACATAATCCTATACGGACCGTATACTGTGCCTTGTCTTGGAGAATTACTGCCTCTGATATGGAGCCTTCTGTGTGGTTGGGCTGATCATGTACGGACCATATGGAAAGGAATTTCGCCCCATTTCCTGCAAAACAGCAAACAAAACATAGCAGTACCACATTCTAGCAATAATTAAGTAAAAAGGTTCATATTTGTAGGCTTTAATGCACAGGTTTTGGTACAAATCGGGGTCATAATCTAAGCAAAATAGGGAGGTATCAGATTGCATGTACAAAAGGCTATGTATATATATGTGTTGCAAAAGGCTATATGTATATACAAAATGCTATCTATTTATTTTTGCAAAAGGCTATGTATTTATTTTTGCAAAGGCTATGTATGTTCAATCTAAAATATATATTATTGGCTAGCAAAAGTCAAGGCTAGCCCAAAAAAAAATAAAAATAAATAAGATAATCCTACACGGATATTTCAATAAAATCCGCATAGGAAGAGGTAAGAATAAAATATTAGTAATTCATAATCTTCCTACACGGTTTTTTAATTTAATATCCGTGTATGAATACTCTTCATACACGGATATTAATTAAATAACCGTGTAGGAATCATTTCCTACATGGATTGTTTAATTAATATTCGTGTAGCTAGGGTACGAGAGCTACACGGATATTTAGTTAATATCTGTGTAGGAAGACTAATATTACACACGGATAATTATCCGTGTGTAAATGTTGCACTTTCCTACACCCTAATATTACACACGTTTTTCAAATCTGTGTAGCTATGTCATTTTTTGTCTGTGTACAAACTGTGTTTTTGTAGTAGTGCCATTTAATATAATTTTCATATGAAATATTTAATAATCAGAAACAAACATCATTTCACCCTTAGATTCAATCCACTCAATATAATTTTCATATTAAATATTAAATAATCAGAATTTACATTATTGAGAAATTTTCATATTATTTCTTTTAATAGGTGAAAGATCAATGCTATCGGATAGTCCATGCTCGTCAGTCAATGGATTATTTTACCTATCAAGAGGAAATAAAAAGCAAGAGGGAGAAAAATTGAAATTTGCATCTCTAAAAGAATTTTCATGTGGAGATAAAAAATGCACTGCTGAGCTTCAAAGGTGCTATTTCAAAGGAAAAACAAAAACTAATTATTTTGATTCCAACTATTGATCTTCGTTGAGATTTCTGCATGAAAAGAAATTTCGTTGAGATTCATACATGAAAAAATTCTAACAATTGAGATCAGAATAATAAATTCTTAATTTGATTTGTTTCCATTAGTAATACACGAAGATACTCGCTTTCTATAAAAGCATGCATAGACTGATAGACAATCATATTATTCAAAACAATCATTTAAAATTCACTAGTCACTACTACAAAAATTCGAGTTTGTACACGGACTTTAACTGGAGAGCTACACGGATTTGGAAACGTGTGCAATACTGGGGTGTAGGAAAGTCCAGTATTTATCCGTGTATGATTACACTAATCCTACACGGATTTTTTACTAAATAGCCGTGTGGAAATACTCAGAGCTACACGGTTTTGTAATAAAAAACCGTGTATGAAACTTCTTCCTACACGGTTTTTTATTAAAAATCCGTGTAGGAAGAGTATTCATACACGGATATTTAATTAAAATCCGTGTAGCTCTCCTCAACATAATATTAAATAAATAAAACGGGTTCAGTAACATTCCTACACGGATTTTTAAGTAAAAATCCGTGTAGAATTGTTTCCTACACGGATTTTTATTTAAAAATCCGTGTAGGAAGGTTGCTGATTTTTTTTTTTTTTTTTTTTTTTTTTTTTTAGCTGGCCTCCAGTTTTGATAGTCAGTAATTATATATTTCAGATTGAATATACATAGTATTTTGCAAAAAAAATGTCCAAAAGTCTAAAAAGTCCAAAAGTCCATGAAGGAAGACTCGGATCGCGAATCTGAACCCGTAAGATGGGCAAAAATGGATTCCCATCGATTTTTGGATCCGCCTTTGAGCTGTGGAGTTCCTGTCAAAAATTCAGCCCGATCCGACGGACGGATCAAAAGTTACGCCCCTTTTCGTGAGGCATGCGCAGGACTGAAAAGAAAACCATACAAAACTGAAAAGAAAAATAAAAGAGAAATAAGCAATAATAATTACACATGATCTAAATAAGCAATAATAAGTAACAGAAAATTAGATAAAGAAAAAAAATATATATATATTCATGGCTAACCTTAGTAAGATAGAGAGGAGAAAATAACAACTTCAAATATCTCAGATCCCAGTTGTGCTATGAGTTGAAATCAAAACGGCGTTGGAGGGAAAATGCCTTCTTATATAACCAAAAATCCTAAAACAACATTTTTACACGGATTTTTCACTATAAATCCGTGTAGCTCTCTAGCCTTTCTACACGGATTTTAAAAATCCGTGTAGGAAGGTTGCTGAATCTTTTTTTTTTTTTTTTAGCTATCCTACACGGATTTTTATTTAAAAATCCGTGTAGGAAGGTTGCTGATTTTTTTTTTTTTTTTTTTTTTTTAGCTAGCCTACACGGATTTTTTAGTAAAAATCCGTGTAGCTCTCTAGCCTTTCTACACTGTTATTTAAACAATAATCCGTGTACAATAACCCCTTCCTACACGGATTTTTAGTGTGAAATCCATGTAGCTCTGTTACTTATTACACACGGATAACAATATAAAAAACCGTGTATGAAAGTCCATTCTACACGGATATATTATAACAAATCCGTGTAGCTCTCCCTATATTGCACACGGATATTTATTTAATTAGCCGTGTACAAAACCTCATTTTCAACACGGACTGTTCCCCAGAGAATTAAACACGGATTATTATATAAGTATCTGTGTATAATTCTTAGAGATATTTCAAAATCCACTTTCCTACACGAATTTTTAAGAAATAGAGGAAATCCGTGTATAACCTACCGTGTAGGAAGTGGTTTTTTGTAGTAGTGAGTAAACTTCAAAGGTGATTTGAAAATATCCTATGTTGCATGAATATGAGATTGGGTACAAGTATCATATCGAGTATGATACGGATACGAATACGGCGATAAGACAATTTAAAAAAATTTAGATACAATACGTCTATTATATATTACTTTTATTATTTTAATTAAAGTATTTAGATTCTTGTCGTTGCTCCGATATGTGTATGATACGAGTACGGATCCTATATTGGAGTATCGGCTCTCGCTTGGTTAAAAAAAAACCAAATCAATTCTTGGTTTGCTAAAAATTCAGATGTTAATATATATTCGGTAATGAATTAATTGTACAATTATTAGAGGTGAGAACGGGATGTATGTGCATATTTGTAATTTTAATTTTGAAATTTGAAGGGATTGAATTGCAAATAACGATGTCAATATCATTTTCAATATGGTGGGAGTTAATTAATTAATGAGCCAACAATTTAAGTGTGTATAATATTTGAGGAATGTGGTACTGTACAGATAAAGTAAATCGAAAATGAAATTTAATTTGATTGTCATAGTTTTTGTTTAAGTGCATGTTGGTTGGAGTCACAATCAAAAATGAGTGTTACAAAACGAACTGTTCGACTTCAATTATTGAACCTTAAACTAAGAACAAATGTATGCAAATTCTTTAATTTACATATACTAGATAGATTTTCTTGCATATTTTCATTGTTAACTCTGAGGTATACATGTTGCACAGTTGGAGGGTTTTCTCCTTCAGCATTTGTTAACCTAAAACAATCTTCAGCGGAGAGATTTTCTGCAAGATCATGAAAGAGATCATGCATGATATAGAACTCACAAGTACCATCCGTTGGGTAAAAAATAGAGTTTGCAACCATTATTTGAAAGTATTCGGAACCTATCTCTTCAACATTTCTATTATCATCTGAGGGCTGGATAAAATCAAGTGCCACCCAATAAGACACTAACTTAGTCCAACACAATTTTGTACCTTTTGGGAAAACGCCACAAAATAAGAAACACCGTTGTAATTGCACATCGAACCGGTGGAAGCTCCACAGAAAAATATCCGTAGTGTTGCTCAAATTGACATTTTCTAGAGTAGCTTGCCAGAATGTGATTTCTGGGCGTTTCCACAACTGGTTACCTACAACCTTAGCTGCCAAAGGCGATTTACTTATCTTTTTGGCAATCTGGTCCAATATATCACTCAAATCATTCTTTAATTGTGTATTGTTGATTTGCAAACCATCAATTGATTCAATTGAATGTTATCTCAAAAGTGATATGAAGTCATCAAGTGCCAGATCACTCAACTTGACAAGTTTACCAGGTTGTAATGCATTAGGAAATGACCATGATGAGCGACTAGTTACCATAATTTTACATTTTGCTCCCCGAATAGCAAATGGTTTTAGGAGGTCGTCCCATTGGTTTTCTTCTGCTTCTTCATCATACCAAACATCATCTAGTACGCCAATAATATTGTGTGATTCAGGTAATTGTTTCTAGGAGCTTGTTTTGTAGAACACTTAAATTCTGAAAATCAGGGCATTTCTCTTTCGAGACACACTCAATCATCTCCTTTGTGCGCTCGATGATATCCAAGTTTCGAGATATGCAGAGCCACATTATGGTAGGAAAGTGTTTCTTTACCCTTGGATCGTTATATATGTACTGTGCAAGCGTAGTCTTGCCAGCACCTCCCATTCCGGCTATCGCGACAACCGAGTAACGATCTCTGTCACAAACTCCATCATCCAACAAAAAGTTGATTATACAGTCACGTTCTCCATCAAGACCAAAAACTTTTTGAGCAAGGAGCGAGGAGGTGACCGGATGGTTTTTACTGGCTATTACACCGTCTTTTCTTCCGATCTCTTGTATGCTCAGTAACTCACGGAAAGTTTTCGCTTCTTCTGCAATTTCTGTGAGCTTGTTCAGCTGTTTCAACAACTTTCTCTTTTGAGGAGACAATTGAGAAGCCTTTTCAACCACCCTACCAGTGAAATTTGCAAGAGGTTTGATAATAGGTTTAGAGGATAAACGCACCAGCAGCTTATTCCACTCCTTTGGCCTTGCGTTTGAGGCGCTCGTACTCAAGCTCGTGGATGATACGTTCAGTGTCATAGTAAGCATTCTTCAGACGGGACAACCACCCGGCGAGATGGGTCTTGTGGGGGCTATGTTGTGCTGCTTGGATGGTGAGCTGGAACTGCGGCAGGAGAGTTGTCTCCAAATCATCGAGGCCTTTGGCAATGTCGCTCCCCAGGTAGTAGATGCTCTTGTTGATGAGCTCTTTCACAACAGGAGACACCACCCACCCAAGCCCGGCCAGCGCTACTGTTTCTGCTATTGGCATGGTTGCTTGATTAAGCAAGTGATAGTGATTTTTTTACTGATTTCAGAAATTGGAGAATTGAGAGAGAGAGAGAGAGAGAGTGGAAGTTGAGGGTAGTGTATTGAAAATGACCAGTCTGTCCAAGACAGGACCGGATAACTCCCGAACCAGATCTGGATCGGCCCAGACCAGAGATTCAAACCCATGGTGGACTGTGGAAGAAACCGAATCAGACTGGAAAAAACCGTGGCAACTCGGACCTAACCCGTGCTAGATTGGACCAACGCTATTTGATCTATTTTATTTTCATCTTTTTTTTCTTTCTTTCATCTATATTATATATAACACTATTTGTTCGATTTTAATTTGCTATAGTTATTTTTAATATGTTAGAAATTTAGATATGTGAGATTTTGTTTTAAATTCTGATTTATAGTAATTTAAATTTTAAAATTCGGATTATTTTGATTATAATATCTTAGATCTCAATTTTTGACCATATTCTCACCTTTGTTAATTAATTGTTAAAATTTTATAAATCCATAATATTTTTATATATAGAAATTGTGTTCTCTGAAAAGTTAGTCATTTTCTCTGAATCGAATTTTGAATCTGATGAGAAATTTAGACATAAGTGATGTTTTCATGTTTTTGTTTTTTAAACAATTAATAAAGAAAAAAAAAATTGGACCAGACCACACCAAACCATACCAGACTGGACCAACTCGTGTGGGTCTAGATGATGATCCTTAGCACGGGTTTTGGGCCATCCCCTTTACGTTCAGACCAGTGAACCAGAGAGACCTGTGCATCGAGGAGTTTTGGACCGGACTGTTTGGATAACAATATATAGTTGAGTGCTACTAATTCACTCGGTTCAATTAAATTACGAGTTGAGAGTGTGAACTGGACAATGGCTAGGAGAATATTTGGGAGTTATCAAGATTAGGTAAGTGCGTACCCAGTTGGACCATGCTCCACTGTCCCCTACAATATATAATTCGTACCCAGTTGTGAGTATTTTGGAACCAACGATGGTGACGAAGATTACGCTCCCGGTCCTCTATGTGGCTTTGTGCTCTCCAATAAATTGCTGGGACTGTAGATAGCATTTGAAAATTAAACCTGGTGCTGAATTATAATGAATAAACAAAAGGAATATAGAACTGATAGGTGGGACCTAGGACACATTTTGTAAGTTCCTCAAAAAGAACACCTACACTTTGTTCAAGCAAATGGGTGCATTTAACCTTTATATTTCCCTCTTAATTAGGTTCGCTGGTGGGAAAACTTCTACTTTTACAGAAATAATTATACTTCTTTTCTTTCCTGTCACAAAAAAAATGTAAATAATAGTTTTTTTTTTTTGCTTTAGAAAACGCCAACATAAATTTATTCTCGGAGCAAGTACTACAAACTAAGTTTAAGACTATGTCTTGTCTATAAATTAAGCATGTTCAATGGAGTGGGTCCGATGTCCGTCGAACCTACTTTTAAGTTTAACGAGCTCCATGACCGTTTGATTCATCTTAAGATTTGTGCGTACGAAAATCAAAACAGACAAGCACAAAATTTAAAACATTTCACACGAATCTTAAAGACAATTGAATAGTGATTGAACTCATCGAATCAAAGTTAGTCCGATGAGCATGAGACCTACTCTCAAGTCGTTCTAGAAGGTTAACATGCAGTAAACTTGTGATGCCAAAATCATGCATTCAGTGCAGCAGCTCAGTGGTGGTCTACATATTGTAGTTTGCTGTTATGTGGGCCTGATATTAGTTTGGTCTTGCAAATATATGCGGTGCATACTGTGTTTTGGCAGACAAGTACTTTAAGGGCTATATGCCTATATATATTTTATCTCTTAGACAAGTGCATTAATGGCATCAACGACTTTCAAAGGATATGCAAAGCATCTTAATTTTACATGTTGTCAAGTTTTTATATTTTAGTTAGTAGGATCCGACTCTGCTTCTGTTCTCAGAGAACAGTAGGATCATGTTTTTCCAATTTCAATCGTTCAAAATTTTTTATTCATGTACCTCAATAAAGAAATTTTTATATGCACAAATTTCAATGAATTTGAATGGTTTGGATCGGAAAAGCAGGGTTCTCTTTTTCTCTCAAAAAAACAGCAGAGTTGATTCCTTAGTGGTTTTGTGGATTTCTATGTCCGATTCATGTGTATTTTATGTTGAAGCTAACAAATTTTTATTTTTATTTTTTTAATCCGCTACACACAGCAAACGATCTTTTTTGTTAACTTGTTATATTAGTTTTTGTGTAATTTTACCTTGACTTGTTGAATGAGTACACGAAATATCAACTGGGTTACAAGAACCACATAAATTGTAAAAAATAAGAAGAGTATTTGAAGTACCAACTTCTAAAATAACTATTTTTTCATCAAAATACCATGATATCTACTATCCCTATAAAAACTTAACATTATTTCTTTTATGATCCCCTTTTATTTTTTGAGTAAATATTTTATGATCCCCTTTTTATTTATTTTAATTTTAAATATTGAATTTGACAAATATACCGTTTATTTTAAATGGAGGTCATCTCTACTTCTTTAATACAATGTAAATCATATTTCAAATATCGTATTTTATTTCATTTTTTTTTTTCATTCTTTATCATTTTTTTGGCACTCTCTTTTTTGTTGAGGTTTTGGGGCCTGATAATGGGCTGAGCTTTATAATATGTTTGTAAGAGAACCCAATATATGCAAACCTGAATTTATGATAAGAATCTGTAATAAACAAATATGCTTAATTTCATGCGATTTTATCATTGCATATTGGAATAAAAAAGTCAAGGTCAAGTAAAAGAAGTTCATAATATTGGAATAATTCAAATTTCTACAAAAAAAAAAATAAGTTGAAAATAAAAAATTCTACCAAAATTCTACAAAAATAGACAATAAAAAAATTGGAAAAATTCAAATTTTAAATTTTAAACAACAGATCTAAACCATCATTATATTGCAAATCATGAAAAGTTTGTTCAACAAAAGTTACAAATATATAATTAATTTCGTAAAACATCAGTATGTGAATAAAAAAACTATTTACTTCAGATAAAATTTTGAAACAATATTCAAATTTTTTGTTAAATGGATTCTCTCTCCAACCTTTTGTTTAGCAAAATTAATCATGTCGCATCAAAATTCCTAAATTTAAAAGTATAGCATTACAATTGCTGCTGGGGCTCCTCTTTAGTGAACTGCTACAGACTCTGAGGGACCAATTTTTTTTTCTTCTTGAACCCTAAATCATGACTGCGATTGAAAATAATAAATGTAAGAACCATAATTTAATAACTAATGGGCTGGTGCTACCAAATTTAAAAAATAAAATCTAATGGGCAAAAGCCCATATTTAATTGGGCATCACGTATCAACAAATATTTTTAAAGTTACTTTAGATTGAATGTAGCAATAATTAAGCATTAGAGGTCGGTTGAAAAAATAAGACCTTACTGAAAATTTTAATTTTAAAATAATAAAAAAGGAGGATGAAAGAGTTAAGGTCAAACAAAAGTAGTTGCTGTTACCTTACTAATAATTTTTGGGATTTAAATAGCTGGATAATGTATAAATTACTTTCTTTCTTGGATGAAATTTTATGCGAAAGCATTTCATAGTTAATTATTAACCCATTTGTGACTTGCTAAACATAGTTCGAATAGGAAGGAAATAAACATAATTAATTTGTATAAGATTTAAGCCATGCACACAAATAATTGGCGACATCAGAATTTTTTATTTTATAAAATTAATTATCTGAAAATAAATTTGTCGTAAATAACAAAAAAAAAAATGAATATATTGGGAAATCTCAATGATGGTTTTGTCTGATTATTATACCATCAAACATGTTTGGAAATGCCTTTCTTTCTTTTGATGAAATTTTATAAGGGATTGGAAAATATTTTTGTTACATCAAAAGTTAGAATTTTAAATTTGGAACAACATATCTAAAACGAAACGTTTGATCAACAATATATTTTTTTTGAGATAAGGTTTGGTCAACAATTTTTTTTTTACATAAGGTTTGATCAACAAAATTTCAAATATAAAACTAATGTCGTCGGCTTTTTGACAAATATAGAATTTTAAATTTGTATAAATATTTAAAAAATAGTACGTATATCCTTCTGAAGTATAAAATTTTATTTTCTTTTGACTTAGAAATAAAAAAAGGAGAACTATATATAGGTTCTACTTCCATTATAATATTATATATAGGTTCTATTTTTATATCCTTCTGAGTCCTTATGGACCATATTCACCCAAATCCATGTGTTACCACAATTACAGAAATTACTGAACTGGATCTCACACTGAAATGTGGGAACCACTTTGTCTATTTACCGAAATTTTTATAAATATACAAAATCCTAAATTTATTTAACAATCTATACAATTTTTGGACGGAATTTTAAATCTATCATTACCGCTCACAGAGTCAGCGGTTCCATAACCCAAAACCGCTCACCTTGTCAGCGGTTCCAGGATGCCAAAACCGCTGACATAGTGGCCCTTCTTGGAATTGCTGACAAAATCAGCGGTTTCAGACTTAAGAAACTAAAAAAAAGGTATGGTGAATCATATATGCACAGATTTTAAAGCAGATCGGATGGGTACCATTTAAAACCGATGGGCATCGGACCCAAACTGCTGTCCCATATGCCAAACCGTCCGATCAAACGGTCTAACTGTACACTTACTTTTCGTGCAAAAATAAATTATTCTGACCTAACCGCTCCCGTCAATTTTATTCATGCCCAAAGTTCCCTGAATTTCGCTAACTCTGCCCACCAAACTCAAATTCTATCAAAATTGCCCAAACCTGCGGTTTAATAGCCGGTTCTAATAAAAATTAGGAACCGGCTATTAAATCGACGGTCCCTATTTTTTATTATTTTTTTATTTTTTTAAAAAAGTTATAATTTATTTATTTATTTTATTAAAGTTTTAGAAATTTTTTATATGTTTCTTTGAAAGTTTAAGAAATTTTTTATATGTTTCTTTGAAAGTTTTAGAAATGTATTAAAATGATTTGATAACATCATTTAAAAAAACATCATCTTAAAAATCGTGCATAATAATATTAATAACATCATTTAAAAAAAATATTATTAATTACTTAAAAAAATTACATTAAGCAAGAAATGGACCAAGTTCATTTAGTCTTGAACCGGTGTATTGTTCTTTCCAATGGCCGGAAGCATCGTTTTTTTCTCAAAAAACTTTAAACAGCCATCATTTTTGCTAGGAAATTCGGATTGACGCGTATGACACCAATTCGGAAAGGGGGGAGGAGACGTTGCGAACCGGCACCCGGGGATCTAACCCGTGTATCCGACGAATCAGAATCGCCAAAAAACATCGTTTAGTGTCTCAAAAATTAAGTTTAAGATATTTAGTGCCAAAAAACGTCGTTTTAAGATATTTAGTGCCAAAAATTAAGTTTAAGATTTTTTTAAATGATGTTATTATATAATATTATTATGCACAATTTTTTTAAATGATGTTATTTTCAATGATGTTATCAAATCATTTTAATACATTTTAAATCGGGATCAATAATTCTGATTCAAAAAATATATTTTAAGTTTAAGATTCTAATTCTTATTTTTTTTTCCAATAACACACAATAAAATATTTTAAATTTGTAAGATGCAGTCAGTGAGAGAAATGGTGGTACCAGGAGAGGAACTAATGCTCCATAGATTTAAATTTGTAAAAGATGTCTCGCTAGCATCCAACATTAGCCAAGTAAATTCTGGAACTTCTAATTTAGTAAAATATGCCACACTGGCATTCACCATTGACCAAGTCAACTCTGAGTGTTTTTATTTGGTAAAAGATACCACAGTCACACTTTTATCCAACTCTGTGACCAAGTCAACACTAGGCCTAGCGAATCTAGAAAGGGCCACTATGTCAGCGGTTTTGGCATCCTGGAACCGCTGACAAGGTGAGCGGTTTTGGGTTATGAAACTGCTGACTCTGTGAGCGGTAAGGATAGATTTAAAATTCCGTTCAAAAATTGTATAAATTGTTAAATAAATTTAGAATTTTGTATATTTATAAAAATTTCGGGTCTATTTACATTCAAAGTCCAGTGCACCACAATTTTTTCACTTCCCCCCATAAACTCCGAATTCACATCCTCCCGGTACCTAGAAGGGTATCTTTAAGAATTAGTGGATCCGGACTGTTCTTTTAAATTTGCACGAATCTTAAATCCCAAATAATACTGCCTATGCACTAGCCCAAATCTCAAAGAGACCGAGATTTACCCATATTGGAGAGGATATATCATGCTCTAGAAGGTCAACATGTCATGTGTTTATGTCCTTTCTTTTTTTTTTTTATTACACAAATCCCGGCCCGTGTTTTTGTATTTATGATAAGAACCAGTGTTATCAGAACCGGACCAGACCGGCGGTCGGACCGGAAAAAACCGGACCCAAAACCGGACCCGGTCATCTGTCCGGTTTGGTTCTTCTTGAGAATCATTTCAGTTATTGAACCGGTCAAAACCTGTTTGACCGGCCGGGTTTAACTAAGAAACCGCTGAACCATTCGAAGAAAAAATCCGGTTCAAAACAGATTAGTTTAGGTTTTTTATTCAGAGCAGAATCAGCCATGAGAAAACAGATTGCGTAGGAAAAGGGAGGAGGAAGGAGATTCTGACTGTGTGGACCCACATATAAAGGTGTTTACAACTTTATAAAGCCTTCTTTTAATTGGACTCAACTATCGAGGATGAGGAAAACGAAGTGACCTATTAATTTATTCTTTTAAACTTTAAAATCATATGACACCTAAATTGTATGAAAAATTGCTGATGCTAAATGTTAAAAGATATTGTAGGAGCAAATATTATATTTTTATATAACAAGAAAAACGTTTCTTTTAGACATAATGTTATATTTATCGTGTTGACGACTTGACCTGCATTTATTATTATTTTTTTGTAAAAATATGATTTAATTTTGAACTTTATCAGAGTTTTTATTTGTTTTTGTTATTAAATGATTGTACTGTATTATTAAATTAGAATATATGGATATGATATTGACTTTAAATTTTAATTATTGCAATTAGCATAAGTATTGTGTCGGAGACCTGTGATGCCAGTGACATATCGGTGTGCATCAATTTGAATCGAAAACAATTTTAAAAAATAGTTAATTTGATTATTTATGCAATAAAATATAAAAAAAAATATTATGCACCAATTTAAATTGAAAAACAGGTATAAATATTATCATATAAATTATTTACGTATTTAATTTTACTCAAATCAAACTATGTGCATAAAATATTATGATAATTGACATTTCTCACATGAATTTAGCATCTATTATCAAATTGAATTATTTTTAAAAAATTAGCGATTGAACCGGTTGACCCAGCAGTCTGACCAATTAACCCTTGACCCGAAGCTTAATCGATTTAAAGTCCGGTACGGTTCTGATAACATTGATTAGAACCTATAATAAACAAATATGCTTAATTTCATGCGATTTTATCATTCCAAATTGGAATAAAAAACTTAAGGTCAAGTAAAAGTAATTGCTAATAATGGAATAATTCAAATTTCTACAAAATAAAAATATTGGAATAATTCAAATTTTAAATTTGAAACAACAGATCTAAAAACCATCACGCTATTATAAATCATGAAAAGTTTGTTCAATAAAACTTACAAATATGCAATTAATTTCGTACAACATCAAATATGTGAAGAAAAAAACTATTTACTTTAGATAAAATTTTGAAAAAAAATTCAAATTTTTATAGAACGGATTCTCTCTCCAACTTTTTGTTTAGCATAAAAAACTAATAATGTGACATCAAATTCCAAAATTTGAAAATATAGCATTACAAGTACTGCTGGGCTCCTCTTTAGTGAACTGCTACAGACCATTTTTTTTTTTTTTTTTTGAACCCTAAATCATGACTGCAATTGAAAAAAATATTGTAAGAACCATAAGAGGTTGTACTTAAAGTTAATTACTTGATAAATAATAATAATCAAAAATTTTCTCTCCGTTTCCTTTTCAAATTGAAAACATTTCGATGAATAACTAATGGGCTCAAGCCCATATTTAATTTGGGCTACACGTATCAACAAATAATTTTTCTCATTGACAAGTGTTGAGGTAGGTCTCAAAGAAAGTCAGATGAAGTATTCATACTTTACTTACCAGTTGCAAGCCGATACCGGCCAAATACAGTATCTACACATTATGACATTTGTAACCTGAAACAGGGCATCCATTTGGTTTGATTTGTCTACATTTGCAACCCAATGGAAATGCAAAATGGAAGGGTATCGATGCAATTAGCAAGATGAATTTGATGGAAACAAATTTGATTATTATGGCTAGCAAATTAAGAGCCAGTCAATTTCTCCAGCACAGCACAACCGTTGAGAAAATAAATTGTGAAGATAATAAAGGGGCACATGAATAAATAAATTTGTGAAACAATCATGTACAACCTAATTAAGCTTCACGCAAGAGGCCTGTTCAATAAAATCAGCTGACCTAATAAAGGTCCTGCTCGGCCGAGCCATATGCCTTTAAATGTAAAATAACGATCCAGTTTTATCACCACTTAATGAGTAATCAAATAATTTCGATGTTGTATTAAATTTGACACAAATTTTATCTAAATTGTAAAACTATGTCTACATTTTTTTTTGTAACAAATATTTTATAATTGTTAATATATTTGTCCAGGAATTCACAAACCCACTGCTGTCGCGTCCTTCATTGGTCCCTCTCTGAGTGGGTTGTCTTGGCAACCATTTTCACAATATCCGACCAAATGGACAAATATGAAAGGCAAACAAGAAGTCAACATAGCAAGCAATCAAGCACAATAAAATAAAAATGACACAAGATTTTACGTGGAAACTCTTTCGGGAGAAAACTACAGAAGCACACAGTACAAATCCACTATATCAAGGAGTCTTACAAATACAAAAAGACTAATCTATAAGATTATCAAATGTATTTGGCGGATAGAATAAGAGAGCAAACATCATCATCAGTGGCGCGCATGGTCCAGCTGAAGATCGAATGACCTAACGGCAATAACGGTCTGCTGAAAAACAGTTTAAAAAAAAAATTAAAAAAGGGTTAAATTATCTATATACTAAAATATTTAGATAATGTTTTGTTAATAAAAATACGAGTATTGTTAATATCATCATCCCTTCAGGTATTGTGTTTGCAGATGCTAAAAAGTGCTCCCATAAATTATGTTTTGCACTCGTGCTTTGGCAGCCATATCAGTGTAAAACACCAAATATAACTTTTGTATTTACCCAAAAGTTGTGATAATTGCTCCTCTAGAGATATATAATTGACATACAACAAAAATACCTCTAAAAGCTAGAAGAACATGATGGGGTACTGCTTCAAACTTCTCCATTGAATCTTGAAAATTAACCCTGCACAATGCCACAGTTTCATTATTCTTATCAATTTTGCAACTCAAACAAAATTCTTGGAAACTTAACGAAATTTATTTGAAACATAATAAAAATAAAATCAAACCTCTCATACAGTAAAGTAGTAATAACCAGACTAAGAATCCTCATTGCTAGCTTGCTCGCGTTGATCAGCTTTTACAAAAATGAAAAATTAAATTCAAATTGACAACATTAAATCTGACAAAATGAATGTTAATTAACGGATAGAACTTACAAATTATTCCGTTAATCTTCGTGCGGAAGCGGATCTTGCGAGCGTAGCAGTATCACTGGTTCTGCAAGGAATCACAAGCCGAAGCCGGTAGCCCTGCGTTTTTCATATCCTAAAACTTTCAAGTCTTAACAGAGTGTTTCTTGGTGCTCTCTATCTTTTCTCTCTAATTGTGGCTGTTACTATTCATATGTTTTCTGACTGTTATTGAAAAGAGATAAGGATAGGGCTTATATAATATTAATGCACATTTTCATGAAGGGTCTGTACCCTTTCATAATGGGTCATATTTTGGATTCGGATTTCCCATAATGGGTATATCAATTAATAATCCAACATCTCCCACTCGCACAAAATGAGATACCCGCTATAAACTAAGAGAACGTAATCTCTTATTCCTGTTAAAAATTCATACAAGGAAATAGGCCGTGACCAGCATATTTTAATTTGAGAGCATATGTTGTTATCCAACTGTTAGGTATGTATAACAACATCTAAGTAGAGTAAATATGCAGTACCACAGATCATCAAGTTACATTTTTTTTAGTATTACATGATCTCTTTTATGTATTGATACAACCATACTTATATATATATTTACAATTATGTTACATAAACTTAATTGGTGCACCAGTGAATATAACTTAATGTAACACTAAAATGATTTTTTTCTTTTATCTAGAATCTCTTCATTCCAAATCAATTGTTATCCAGATATGTTACATTATATCGCATCATACATGATCATTAGCAACATTCCAAAATAACTAATTGAAAAAAAACTTCAAGTATTTAGTAAAATATCAAAGAGTACTCTGAGATCCTTTTGATCTCGCGGGTCTCACTTAACAAAGAAGAGAGATCATATCTTCTGTTACCCTGTTGGTCAATTGCACATATGGTATGAAACATATGTTATGGTATTATTTTTCATTTCTTATGGAGCGTATGTCTAATTTAAAATCCAATACCGTACAGGTGATAGTTCAGATATACATAATATCCAACTTGAGTCGACAACTCTACTTATCATATAAATCTAATAACAGGACTCCCACTTGGCATAAGACAGTTAAGGCAAATAGTGGGTATTTCACCTTTGGTCATAATAGTATATTCGTATGACCTCATCTTGATTCTCTATCAAGGCGATATATATATATTTTAAGCACTTGCTCTCACATTTTGTATCATATTTAGCTTAAAATCAATCTCATTTCTATGTTCTACTAATACATAGAAGCGATTGCCTGTGTGAAAAGGCCAATCAACTGTCTGACATACCTTTCATTTATATCTCATGTGTTATGCTAAATATATTGGTATTAAATCATTTGTAACAATTATCACATAAATAAATAAAAAAATAGCATTCATTGCATTTATCCCACAAAAACAAATATACATAATATATTGTTCAATAAAAAATATAATTACAATCTACGTAACCCTAGAGACTTAACATGACCAATAAATACATCTCTAGGTATTGCCTTTGTAAAAGGATCTGCTACCATTTTGTGTGTAGATATGTACTGCATGCAAACTTGCTTTCTCGCCACCATGTCTCTAACGAAGTTATACTTAGTATCTATATGTTTGGCCTTTGAGTGATACTTGGGATCTTTTGTATAAGCGATTGCTGCTTGGCTATCGCTGTATACCAACACTGAGTTAGTTTCATTCTCACCAAAACCCAAGTGATTCAAAAATCTTTTAAGCCAAACTGCTTCTTGTACTGCTGCTGAAAACGCTACAAATTCAGTTTCCATTGTGGATAAGGATATGCAACTCTGTTTCTTACTACTCCAAGAGATAGCTCCATTACTAAGTAAGAAAACATAGCCTGAGGTAGATTTTCTTTCATCTAAATCTCCTCCCCAATCAGCATCTGCGTAACCTATGAGTTGCAGATTTTCTCCTTGAAAACACAATGAATAATTTGCAGTACCTTTCAGATACCTAAGTATTCTTTTTATTGTTTTCTAATGGGAATGTCCTGGATTAGCTTCATATCTACTCACCATCCCAACGGCGAAACTAATATCCGGCCTAGTACACATCATAGCATACATGAGGCTGCCAACAACACTTGAGTAAGGAACTTTTTCTATTTTTGCTTTTTCATCTGGAGTCTTCGGACACATTCTTAAACTAAGACCTTCGCCTTTTGCTATAGGAGTATCAATGGATTTACAGTCTTGCATATGAAAATTTTCAAGTACTTTCTTGATGTAATGCTCTTGTGATAGAGCTAACATCTTCTTGAAACGATCTTTTTCAATCTTCACTCCAAGAATACATGCTGCTTCACCCATATCCATCATATCAAAATTTGAGGATAACCATTATTTAATGATTTGAACATACTATTTATTATTACTAGCCAACAGTATGTCATCCACATAAAGCGATAGAATCACAAATTTTTCTTTGGATCTCTTGACATACAAACAGTGGTCTTCATCAATCATCTCGAAATCAAATGATATGATTGCTTGATGAAACCGAATGTACCATTGTCTGGAAGATTGCTTGAGACCATAAATAGATCTCAACAATTTGCACACTTTATGCTCTTGGCTTTCGGCAACAAAACCGACAGGTTGTTCCATATATATCTCTTCTTCCAAATTGCCATTTAGAAATTCAGTTTTAACATCCATTTGATGCAATTCCATATCTAAACTGGCAACGATAGCTAGTATCAATCGTATAGAAGTAAATCTGACAACAGGAGGGAAAGTCTCTTCATAGTCTATCCCTTCTTGCTGTGTATACCCTTTAGCAACAAGACGTGCCTTGTATCTTTCAATTGAGCCGTCAGCTAGACGCTTAATCTTGAGAACCCATTTGTTTCCAATTGCCTTGCGTCCTTCAGGGAGATCAACTAATTTTCAAACATTATTTGATCACATTGACTCTATTTCTTCTTCCATTGCTTTAATCCATTTCTCTTTAGCAGGGCAAGTGAGAGTCTCTCGAATATTTCTTGGCTCTTCTTCATCTTGCATGACAATCATGTAAGATTCATTTTCGATTGGAAAATGACGTTTAGGAAGTCTAGCACGATTGCTATGCCTAATTTGTGATTGTGCTGAACTTGGCTCAGCATCATCTACTGACTTGCTCCCACTTGGATGAGATACTGTTGGAGGTTCAGGAATATGCACCAAACGATTTGCAACAATCAAATCATCTTGCTCCTCTACTTCGTATAGAGAAAATTCCTGACCTATCTCACCCTTTCTTGGAAATTCATTTTCTAAAAGAATGACATATCAGGACTCAAATTCTGTTACACTCCCACTCGATTGTTCACCAATGAACACATAACCTTTAGAATGTTCAGAGTATCATATAAATATACTCTTTTTACCTCGTAGACCCAATTTACCATGTTGATGAGATGAATCATGTCACACCCCGGTGCCCCATGAGGTGCGACAGGTGCTCCTGCCGTAGGCATACGGTTGCCCGTATACCCACTAGGCAATTACGATATGATAAAAAGTAAAACATAACACGCAAATAAAACAAACAAATAACATATACAGATCTCAAATCCCAACTGGTCAGGTCACAGTATACAAAACCCGTATCTCGATGGATACGCATCACACAATGACATAGAGAATATATATATATACAACCAAAACATAACTATATACATAATCTCTAATGTCACCATACCGCATCGAGCTACACACGGTGGTGAAACCAGGGCCTACCGACCTCGTGCCTCTCTCGGATCCGCCAAACCGGAACCTGAAAATTTTACCCAAAAAGGGGATGAGAATTGAATTCTCAGTGCGATAATTGCCACAAAAGAATCCCTGGACTTGCAATCACAGATTATATTCAAAATGAAACACAAATAAAATTCATATCAATTTATAACCATTTGTAAAAATGAATGAATGCATAAATCCGACAACATATATATATTCAAGTGAAATCACAATTCAGGAATTGCCAAGATGAAATTCAATCACACAATATCTGGTTTACTCGGTTTCAGAATATCGGGTAGTAACTACAGATGTTCCACCAATCTGGGCCTTAATTCGTTTCCTCTCATCCGTAGGGTTACGGGACGCCTACGAGGCACGGCTGCGCCAGGTAAAATCTTTTCTCATGACACCCATCTGTAGTTACAGGCCTAACCATTTAATTAAAAGTCTGGTTTCAATTCACATCCAGAAAATCCATATAAAGCCAATTGACCATCCAAACGCATTACTCCCTGAGTAATGCCTCCGATACACAAGTCACATATAACCACAATCATAATACAAGTCACTTACCCCTCGTCCCAACCGGCACTGAAACCGCCGAGGGCCGACGATCTAAAGCTTTAGAACACTCGGGCATCAAAGTCCCCGCAGAGACTCTGACAAATCCGGTTTCACCCCCTGGGTGACGTCATCACGGTGGATGACAATAATACCCTATCCACCAACCGATGGTGATATAAAGCACGGTGACTTTAATTCCAAAATCAGATCATTTAGATCAACACAATTTAGAACCATACCAGCATGCAAGTCAATCAGATAAAACAATTCGAGTTTCACTTTATTTGGGCAATGCAATGCATATGCAACACAATCCGATGTTGCAATTCAATCAATAATCAACATGTCAATCGAAACACAGTTTAATTCTGAATATAAAATATCAAACAAGTCCAGAAATCCCGCACCTGAGTATGATGATCGTTAATAGATTCTAAAATCTGGACTTCCTACACGGGCCGAGTCATAATCCACACCGGACCGTGTCATACCCTACTCGGGCCGAGTCACAATCCACACGGACCGTGTCGTACCCTGCTCGGGCCGAGTCACAATCCACACGGACCGTGTCGTACCCTACTCGACTCCCTACGCAGGCGCTGCACGGCCCGGACACCTTACCAAGTCTATTTAAAAGATACACATAATCGTTATTTAACACTGTATGAATGGTGTCTAACTAAGGCTAGTGCGATTACGGTTCGGTACTCGTTCGATTTGGCTTAACCATACTCAATTAACCATTTCGGATTACCAGGTTGTAGCCCGTAATGGGTCCGATTGCGGCTCGCAACAAGTAACAGAAAACCCTAATTCCTTTGGTTTCAATTCCGATCGGTCGACGCTCAATTCCGGTTAATCGGGGTTACTTACTGTATCACATTTCAAGGTATATGAAGCTATACGAGTATTCGACATAATTCATAATTCATGTTTTAATACCAAAACCCTAATTCCAAATTCAAAGTCCAAAAGGGTAGTTTAATCCAATAATACGAATCGAACGGTTTTAACGAATTATAACTCGATCAATTCCAATCAAATTTGAATTTCACAAATAATCATCCCAAATTCCATACCAAACCTTAAATCATGATTCCCACTTTAAAAAGAATATCTATTCAATTCAACCCAATTCAATATACTAATCGAGTTATAATCGTTCGATTTACACCCGAATTCGAAATTCAAACGAGAATCACAACAAATCGACTATTAGGGTTTTGCTAATTGAAAAGGAGAATATACCAATTTGAAGCTTTAGAATCGATCAAGGATCGTCAATTCCGCTCGAATCTCAATTTTCCGACAAATTCGATCAGTTTCCGCGCTCAATTTCTCTTTCTCTCTCTCTCTTTTTCCCTTCTTTTCTCTTGCGCAACCCACACCCTCACTCAATTTTTTTTTTTCGGTTCCAGAGGGGGTACCATTCGGTACAAGGAGATAATTATGACAAAGTTTTGGCTTTTTGCTAATAAGTCCCTCCAAGTTTTTATTATTACACAAGGACTTACATTATGCACATATAACCTTATATATATTTTTAATGCATATAAACCTTTTAATATAATTGATTTTATATAAGAATGTTACATTTCTCCCCCCCTTAAAATAAAGTTCAGTCCGTTGAACTTAATTACGTACCTTAATTGTCGAATAATTCCGGATACTTCTCTCGAATGCTCTCTTCGAGCTCCCACGTCGCTTCCTTATCGGAATGGCGTCCCCATTTTACCAACACGAGCCTGATCACCTTACTTCGAAGCCGTTGTTCTTTTCGGTCCAATATCTGCATTGGTTCTTCTTGATAGGTCAGATCATCTTGTACGTGCAAACCCGAGTGATCAATACAATGCGACGGATCTCGCACATATCGGCGTAGCCGTGATACATGGAACACTCGGATGAACCCGGTCCCAGCGCTGGTGGTAGCGCAAGCTCGTATGCTACCGGCCCAACTCGTCGCAAAATCTGAAACGGCCCAATGTATCGGGGACTCAACTTGCCCGAAACACCAAATCGATGCACACCTCTAACAGGCGAAACTCGAAGCCATACATGATCACTTTCTTGGAACTCCAACGGTCTTCGATGAATATCAGCGTATTTCCTTTGTCTCTCTTGAGCCGACTTAAGCCGACTCAGAACCATCTTCGTTTTCTCAGCAATTTCCTCCAACATTTGCGGCCCTGTAGGTGAATATGTACTCGTTGGTCCCCACCACAGCGGAGTACGGCATTGTTGCCCCCGTCGGCGCCTCTTGCGGTGACATACCGATGCTTGCATGGTAACTGTTGTTATACGCAAACTCCACCAGATACAAATGATCAACCCATGAACCTTGTAAACTTAGCGCGCAGGAGCGCAACATGTCTTCCAGCGTCTGAATGGTACGCTCGGACTGACCATCAGTTTGCGGATGGTGCGCTGTACTAAATCTCAATTTGGTACCCATAGCTTCTTGAAAGCTCTCCCAGAAATGAGAAGTGAACCGAGGATCTCGGTCAGAAATGATATTGCGCGAGCAGCCATGATACTTGAACTTATATTTTAGAAACAATTCCGCCAATTCTTGCCCGGATGTCTCAATTCGAAGCGGAATAAAATGCGCTAGCTTTGTTAATCGATCCACAATCACCCAAACTGTATTATACCTTCCAACAGTTCTTGGAAATCCACTTACGAAATCCATTGTGATCGACTCGAATTTCCTTGTAGGTATTTCCAGCGGTCTTAGCAATCCTGCTTTTCTCCGCCGATCCGCTTTAACTTGCTGACATATTTGACATTTTTCAACATACCTTTGCACATCTCGCTTCATTTTCGGCCACCAAAAATACTTCTTTAAATCTTGATACATCTTTACTTCCCCTAGATGGATAGTGTAACCCGAGTCATGTGCCTCCGATAAAATCAGATCTTTCAACTCCGAATTACTTGGTACACAAATACGGTCGTGAAACCGTAAGATGCCATCTCTTTGAACTTGAAACGGTGAATCAGCATTTGACTCGTAGTGCAGTTTAAATTTCTGACATTTCGGATCATTTTGTTGCGCTGCACGAATTTGCTCATGTAACTCTGATCGGATCTCAACCGCTGCTAGCACAACTGATGTAATTGCGGGTGTACCCGCCTCAATTCCACCTCCAATACACTTAGATGCAATATCCAACGCAAATTCGCGTGATGCGCCAACATGTATTTCCAATCTGCGCATTTCCTCAAGAAGATGCGCTTCACTTGTAATCACTGACGCCAGGTTTACCTGACTCTTTCTGCTTAATGCGTCTGCTACACTGTTCGCTTTTCCTGCATGATACTGGATATCCAAGTCATAGTCTTTCATCAATTCTAACCACCGCCTTTGTCTCAAATTCAGCTCTTTTTGCGTGAAAATGTATTTCAAACTTTGGTGATCGGTAAATATACGGCACCTCACGCCATATAGATAATGCCGCCAAATCTTTAGCGCAAATATCACCGCCGCTAACTCCAAGTCATGCGTCGGGTAGTTTTGTTCGTGCGGTCGCAATTGCCGAGATGCGTAGGCAATTACATGATCATCTTGCATCAATACGCAACCCAAACCCGATCGAGATGCATCGGTATAAACCGTGTACTCTTTACCAGTAGTCGGCATAGCAAGGACTGGTGCGGATACCAGCCGACTCTTTAATTCCTCAAAACTTTTATCTTGCGCGGTACCCCAATCGAATTTTACACCTTTATGCAACAATTTTGTAAGTGGCGCAGCCTAATCGCGAAAACCCGAGTACAAATCTCCTGTAGTACCCGGCTAACCCCAGAAAGCTGCGAATTTCAGTAACTGTCTCTGGCCTCTTCCAATCTGTCACAGCCCGAATCTTTTCGGGATCCACCGCTAACCCTTTTCCAGAAACCACATGCCCCAAAAATGAAACTTCCTCCAATCAAAACTCACATTTTGAAAACTTTGCGAATAACTGATGTTCGCGCAATCTTTGCAAAACAATTCTTAAGTGTACCTCATGTTCTTCTCGCGAGCGCGAATATATCAGTATATCATCAATGAACACCACAACTGTCGAATCCAACAAATCATGAAATACGCGGTGCATCAAGTCCATGAACGCTGCTGGTGCGTTCGTCAGCCCAAACGGCATGACCAAGTATTCATAATGCCCGTACCTTGTACGGAATGCTGTCTTATCCACATCGCTCGGCCGAATCCTCAACCGATGATACCCCTGTTCTCGGATCAATCTTTGAATATATCGAAGATCCCCGCAACCGATCAAACAAATCGTCAATCCGCGGTAACGGGTACTTGTTTTTAACGGTTACCTTGTTCAATTCGCGGTAATCAATACACAACCGCAAAGTTCCGTCTTTCTTCTTGACAAATAACACTGGCGCGCCCCACGGCGACGTGCTGGGTCTGATAAATCCACTCTCCAACATATCTTCCAATTGCGCCTTGAGTTCTTTCGGTTCCGCCGGTGCCATTCGATACGGCGCCTTTGAAATCGGTGTTGTGCCCGGTACCAACCCGATACCGAACTCCACTTCTCGCTCAGGTGGCAATCCCACAATCTCATCTGGAAACACATCCGAAAATTCTGATACCACCGGTATAGTGCTGATCTCTGGAACTGCCGCAGCCGCATAAACCACTGCCGCCAAGTAAGCATCACACCCTGATTATAGTAAATGTTTCATCTCTACAGCCGAAATACACGGTGTTAGTTTCCCAATTTCTCTACAATTGAGTATGCAAGACATAACTCTCGAATTCGCGAAATGGATCCGACGATGCGGACAATCAATAGTAGCAGCGTGTCTCGTCAACCAGTCCATACCCAATAACACGTCGTAACCGGTAATCTCCATCACCAACAAGTCCGCCTCGAACTCCCTCCCGTCTATCTTAATCTTTCGGTTTCGGCATAAGGTGATTTCTCGATCAGTTGAACCAAACGGGGTTTGAACATTTAAAACTTGATTACACGTCTCAATTGGCCAACTACACTTTTTCACCAACGCCCTCGACACAAATGTAATGACTGCACCCCGTATCAATCAAACAATACGCATCATGATCAGATATAGAGAGTATACCTGTCATGACGTCAGTCTGGCCATCTCCCAGCGCAGTTGCAGCGTTGCGCGAAGTTCCAGCGATGTTAAGTGCATGCGCCGCCGCCCTGTCGTCGTTCTTGCCGGCGCGCGCGCCGCCGCTAACCCCCGCTAACACTGCCGGCGCTGCTAGCCCTGCTAGCGCTAGCCCCGCTAGCATGAGATGCGCCACGTCCGCGCCACGTCGGCGCGCCACGCCCAACGCTAGCAGACCCTCCCACGCTACTAGCGCCTCGCATTCTCATAAGCGCATTCGGGCACTCCTTTGCCCAATGTCCCGCGCTACCACACACGAAACAAGTATTAGCCTTGCGCCTACAATCAACCTCATCGTGCGCTTGGTTGCACGATCGGCACCATTGCGAATGAACCACCGGTCTAAAACCCGGCGTGGACATCTGTCTGAACGGGGGTCTTGGCGCCATACTCGGCCGAGCGGGTCTAGCAAATGATGGTCCTCCCCTCGACCTCGACATCTGCCCACTCTGAGCCTCTTTCTGTTTCACATTCCTTTCAGCCACTTGCTCTTTCCTCCGCTTCCCATGCATCTCAATCTGTTCAGCATGATCCATCATTGCTTGTAATTCCGTCGCCATCGGAGTATCCACGATCATAGAAATATGCCCATCCAACCCATCCAAGTATTGCCTATTATATCTTTCCACATCATTTCTTATATCCGTAGCATAGCGCGACAAAGCCAGAAATTCACTATTGTAGTCCACCACCGGACGCCCATCTTGCTTCAACTCCAAGAATTTTCTCCGCAGCGCTTCACGCTGTATATTGCTCAGAAACCTCTTATTGAAGTTATGTTCGAACCATTCCCAAGGAATCCTCGCTTCATCCCCGTCATAATTTCGTCGGACTCCATCCCACCAGAATCGAGCATCACTCTCCAGCTGCTGCTCAACTAACTCCACTTTATCTTCATCGGGAGTACGGCATAAATTCAACTTTGCATTTATTTGCGCCAGCCATTCCTCAGCTGCCGCATACCCGCCGGTTCCATCATAACGCGGCGGATTCAAGCGCAAAAATGCATCATATAACCTTCTGAAATCTTCAGGTGCACCTCCGTGAGCTACCGGTGTTGCATCCCGCATCTGTGCTTGGCGACCTCTCTCATAGGCCGCAATCAACCGGTCATCCAAGTCACGGTCTCTACCAGCTCCTCCCGCGCCACCAGCACCAACTGGACCAGCCCCAGCCTGATCCACAACTGGCTCGATAACCAACTCCGGATTTGGTTCTGGATTCCTCCGAGGTCTGCCTCTGCCTCGGCGTGTTTCCATTTTCTGAATAAACACAGTTAGTTTATAACGTTCTATATTCTTTTCTTATTATACAATATTTGTATAGTCACGACGACCCCATTAATACGCATATCACTCTCGTATCCAAACAAGTCTGGTTCAGGTTTTAAACCATGCTCTGATACCACCGGAGGAAGGACCTGTCACACCCCGGTGCCCCACGAGGTGCGACAGGTGCTCCTGCCGTAGGCATACGGTTGCCCGTATACCCACTAGGCAATTACGATATGATAAAAAGTAAAACATAACACGCAAATAAAACAAACAAATAACATATACAGATCTCAAATCCCAACTGGTCAGGTCACAGTATACAAAACCCGTATCTCGATGGATACGCATCACACAATGACATAGAGAATATATATATATACAACCAAAACATAACTATATACATAATCTCTAATGTCACCATACCAGACGAGCTACACAGTGGTGAAACCAGGGCCTACCGACCTCGTGCCTCTCTCGGATCCGCCAAACCGGAACCTGAAAATTTTACCCAAAAAGGGGATGAGAATTGAATTCTCAGTGCGATAATTGCCACAAAAGAATCCCTGGACTTGCAATCACAGATTATATTCAAAATGAAACACAAATAAAATTCATATCAATTTATAACCATTTGTAAAAATGAATGAATGCATAAATCCGACAACATATATATATTCAAGTGAAATCACAATTCAGGAATTGCCAAGATGAAATTCAATCACACAATATCTGGTTTACTCGGTTTCAGAATATCGGGTAGTAACTACAGATGTTCCACCAATCTGGGCCTTAATTCGTTTCCTCTCATCTGTAGGGTTACAGACGCCTACAGACGGCTGCGCCAGGTAAAATCTTTTCTCATGACACCCATCTGTAGTTACAGGCCTAACCATTTAATTAAAAGTCTGGTTTCAATTCACATCCAGAAAATCCATATAAAGCCAATTGACCATCCAAACGCATTACTCCCTGAGTAATGCCTCCGATACACAAGTCACATATAACCACAATCATAATACAAGTCACTTACCCCTCGTCCCAACCGGTACTGGAAACTGCCGAGGGCCAGACGATCTAAAGCTTTAGAACACTGGGCATCAAAGTCCCTGCAGAGACTCTGACAAATCCGGTTTCACCCCCTGGGTGACGTCATCACGGTGGATGACAATAATACCATATCCACCAACCGATGGTGATATAAAGCACGGTGACTTTAATTCCAAAATCAGATCATTTAGATCAACACAATTTATAACCATACCAGCATGCAAGTCAATCAGATAAAACAATTCGAGTTTCACTTTATTTGGGCAATGCAATGCATATGCAACACAATCCGATGTTGCAATTCAATCAATAATCAACATGTCAATCGAAACACAGTTTAATTCTGAATATAAAATATCAAACAAGTCCAGAAATCCCGCACCTGAGTATGATGATCGTTAATAGATTCTAAAATCTGGACTTCCTACACGGGCCGAGTCATAATCCACACGGACCGTGTCATACCCTACTCGGGCCGAGTCACAATCCACACGGACCGTGTCGTACCCTGCTCGGGCCGAGTCACAATCCACACGGACCGTGTCGTACCCTACTCGACTCCCTACGCAGGCGCTGCACGGCCCGGACACCTTACCAAGTCTATTTAAAAGATACGCATAATCGTTATTTAACACTGTATGAATGGTGTCTAACTAAGGCTAGTGCGATTACGGTTCGGTACTCGTTCGATTTGGCTTAACCATACTCAATTAACCATTTCGGATTACCAGGTTGTAGCCCGTAATGGGTCCGATTGCGGCTCGCAACAAGTAACAGAAAACCCTAATTCCTTTGGTTTCAATTCCGATCGGTCGACGCTCAATTCCGGTTAATCGGGGTTACTTACTGTATCACATTTCAAGGTATATGAAGCTATACGAGTATTCGACATAATTCATAATTCATGTTTTAATACCAAAACCCTAATTCCAAATTCAAAGTCCAAAAGGGTAGTTTAATCCAATAATACGAATCGAACGGTTTTAACGAATTATAACTCGATCAATTCCAATCAAATTTGAATTTCACAAATAATCATCCCAAATTCCATACCAAACCTTAAATCATGATTCCCACTTTAAAAAGAATATCTATTCAATTCAACCCAATTCAATATACTAATCGAGTTATAATCGTTCGATTTACACCCGAATTCGAAATTCAAACGAGAATCACAACAAATCGACTATTAGGGTTTTGCTAATTGAAAAGGAGAATATACCAATTTGAAGCTTTAGAATCGATCAAGGATCGTCAATTCCGCTCGAATCTCAATTTTCCGACAAATTCGATCAGTTTCCGCGCTCAATTTCTCTTTCTCTCTCTCTCTCTTTTTCCCTTCTTTTCTCTTGCGCAACCCACACCCTCACTCAATTTTTTTTTTCGGTTCTAGAGGGGGTACCATTCGGTACAAGGAGATAATTATGACAAAGTTTTGGCTTTTTGCTAATAAGTCCCTCCAAGTTTTTATTATTACACAAGGACTTACATTATGCACATATAACCTTATATATATTTTTAATGCATATAAACAGTTTAATATAATTGATTTTATATAAGAATGTTACAAATCATGAACAAAGGCAGCACATCTCCAAAGATCTGGTTTTCTGTTATTCCAAAGTTCGTAAGGAGTTGAAGAAACAGATTTAGAGGGTACTCGATTTAGAATATAGGCAGCAGGTAATAATGCATCACCCCAAAAATTGATTGGTAGATTTGCTTGAGCCATCATTGACCTAACCATTTCCAAAAGAGTCCGATTTCTCCTTTTAGCCACTCCATTTTTCTGTGGAGTATATGGCATGGTTAGTTGCCTTAGTATTCATTTTTCTTCGCACATTTGTTTGAACTCATTAGACAAATATTCGCGACCGCGATCTGTTCTTAAGGCCTTAACCTTTCTGTCTAATTGATTTTCACATAAAGTTATAAATTTCTTGAAACATGCAAGAGCGTCAGATTTATGAGAGATCAAATAAATATGACTGTATCGCGTATAATCATCAATGAAGGTGATAAAATATTTACCCCCATGTCATGCCCTCACATTCATTGGTCCACAAATGTCTGAATGAATTAATTGCAACGGAAATTCAGATCTGGTTCCTTTTCCAAATAGTTTTCTTGTCATTTTTCCTTTTAAACAATTTTCACAAGTTGGTAGACTAACCCTTTCAATTTGGCCTAACATGCCTTCCTTGGCTAATCTATCCATTCGTTGCTGGCCAATATGGCCTAATCTCATATGCCATACATTCACATCAACATTTTCATCAGTATATGATGTAATTAAAAAAATGGGTATTAGAAGAAGTCATTATATTAATAACATCTAGAATAATAAAATCATTCGATACATATCCATAACCATAACACACATCATCCAGATACAACTTAATACTAGTGCCACACATGTTCAAAGTAAATCCAAATCTAAGAAGAACTACTACAGATACAAGATTTCGTCGAATGTCAGGTGCAAATAGAACATCATGTAAGAGGAGGGTTCGACCACCACGCATATCCAACTTGCATGTTCCTATACCCTTGACTGGTATACAAGAGTTGTTTCCTACATAAAGCCATTTTGAACCTTGCGGAATTCGACGAAAATCCACAAACAAGTCACGATCTTTGGCTACATGGTCTGTTGCCCCTGAGTCTATAGCCCACAAAGGATGAGAATCAGCAATAAAAACAGAACTGGAAACATATGAAAAATATGAAAGTTTTTCTATAATTTGTACCTTGCGGGGCTCTTTGCATTCACGAGCATAGTGACTTTTCTTGCCACAATTGAAACACTTGATGTTGGCTTTATTATGCTTCTTAGAACTGGTCTGAGAAGCCTTTCCCTTGCCACAATCCTGCTCCTTACGTTTTTTCTCTTGTTTACCCTTTTGACCATAATTTGACTTACGCTTCTGGCATTGCCCTCTATGAGAGCTTGAACCAGCCAAATGCACAGCAGATTCAGTTTCTTGAGGCTTTGATGCCTCAATACAATCTTTCTCAAGTTCTAGATGCCTTGCTTCATCGTTGAAAGTTGTAATACTCTCGTTGTGGGTAAGATTCACCTTTATGTGTTCCCATGTATGAGGAAGTGAACGAATCACTGCTTGAAGTTGTTGCTCATCAGTCAAAACATGTCCAGCATCCTTCAATTCACTAATCATATCTGACATCTCCCTGAGATGTTGTCGCATGCTATGATTAGGACGCTTCTTGTAAGTGTCAAACTTGATGGTGAGTTGTCTCAGTTTTGTAACAGAAGTTCTACCGAACTTGTGCTTCAAAGCAAGCCACATCTCTTTGGCAATATCATTTTGCCTAAACTCACGCATCACATCATTTTCCATACTGCTCAGTAATGTAATGCGAGCAATGGAGTTCTTCTTTTTCCAGGAATCATATGCAGCTTTGTCACTAGTATGCTTTTCAGTTGTACCTTTTTCTGGTTCGGTTAGAATATGATCCAGGACTGTAAGAACCTCTTGTTCTTCCAGAACATACTGAATTTTCATGGCCCAAATTTCATAATTATCGCCATTCAGTTTTTCACCCTTATTGAGTTCTGCCACAATATTCCTAGATGCAGATGTCATTTCACTAAGAAATTTCAATTAAACTAAGTTAGGACATATCACTATTCTGGTGGTTTAATACAAATTATTTAATACTCAGCATAACACTTTCAATTTTACAACAACTGCGAAATAATTTAAAAATAATAATACATATAGATTAAAATCGAAAGATCACTAAGTTTTACAATCATCTTTTAATCTATAAATTTTATTACCATTAATTATTTCGCTATGTAAAACTCCCACTAAAATTATACATATAACAATATATATAATTTTTACAAAAAAAATTTAAAACAGATAAAAAAAAACTATACAATAATAGATCATTAATATCATCAATAATCTATAAAACTGTACTTAAAAAAAATTATTGTAGTATTAATAACATTATTAAAATTTTATCATTAATAACTTAAAAAAAAATAGATTGAAAGTTAATAGACCACTGTTTTTTATGTATGTATATATTATATGTTCAACATAGGAACAAAAAAGTTATTGTAGTGTAGTTGTTAGAGTATTCGGATCCCACCCAAATGACATGGGTTCAATCCCTGGTGGTGACAAACAAATTTCCTTTTTCACGGTTCACAAACAAGAATAGACCAAGTTCATTTAGCCTTGAACCAGTATATTGATCTCTCCATTTCCGACTGTAATGGATCCGTCCATTACGGCTGTATGAATTAGAAATGGATTTTGTACAATCCAGAAGTGTGAAAATGGTCCACACCAAATATCAACCCTTCAAGCCGCGAAAAATAAAATTCTTGAGAAAAAATAGTTCTTTGGACAGTTGTGATTCGTTTGGACTAAAAAATTGTCTGACCCAGTTGTATAAGATCCGAAATTAATTAAAGATGCATTGATTTGTTTTGCATCTCCCATTCCCACTATAGAAGAACATTGTTTTGTATGCATCTCCAAAAGATACATTTAAAAAATCTCCAAAACAGTGAATACAAATAAATACGTTTTATTTTAACAATTCCTATTTATATTGATCGAATTTACAAACAAAATTTGTAAATTAAATCTAAAAAATTAATCATAATACAGAAAAAATAATTTTCGAAAAAAAATAATTTTATAATTTCAAATTATTCGTTTTTTATGAAACATGAAATTAATTTTCAGAACAATTTGTGTCATTTATTAAAACCAGAATACATGCTATAAAAGCTCTGATACCAATGTTAATTAACGGATAAAACTTACAAATTATTCTGTTAATCTTCGTGCGGAAGTGGATCTTGCCAGCGTAGCAGTATTACTAGTTCTACAAGGAATCACAAGCTGAAGCTGAAAGCCCTGCGTTTTCCACAGCCTAAAACCTTCAAGTCTTAACAGAGTGTTTCTTGGTGCTCTCTATCTTTTCTCTCTAATTGTGGCTGTTACTATTCATACGTTTTCTGACTGTTATTGAAGAGAGATAAGGATAGGGCTTATATCACTACAGCAGAAAACCCCATCTGTGACCGGCCAAATCGGTCACAGATAGGTAAGGCGCCGGTCACATATGCCTAAATCGGTCAGAAGAACAAATTCGGTCGCAGATGTCTCAGTCGCAGTTGCTCCGTCATTGATGACCCCTATGATGACGTCATCGGTTGCAAATGATGGCGTCATCGGTCACAGAAGACACTTCAACGATCGATTAAAATTCGTCCCTGATACCATATGATGATGTGGCTGGACCTCATCAACGACCACCTGATTGGTCTCTGATGTGTCCAAATCGGTCGCAGAAAGGGTTATTTTTTTTTAATAATATTTATGTTTTTTTTTTTCTTTTCACCAATTGGTACGAATTGTACCAAATGACAGAACCCATTATGTTCATTTATTTTTTCCCAGCCCAATCGTGATGAATCGTACCAAACAATTAATTCACAAGCAATTCAAGAAATTCAAAAACAATTCACAAGCAATTTAATTAGTACGTAACGCACCAAGCAATTCACAAATAATACATAAACATCAAATGTCTAAATACTATATAAGTATCAAATATGAAATATCTAAAGTACCCAATCTAAAACATCCGACATATAAAACACATATCAACGTAATAGAAAACATACCAACTTAATCGAAAGGTACCTTCTTCTTTTCTTTACCACCACCGGACTTGACGGGCTTGGAAGAGGGAGGCACCTTGCTGTCTTTCTTCAGCGCCTAATTGGAGAAATCACAAAAGAATTCACAAATTAATTTTGCAGCTTTCTCCATATTGATTTGCTTCTAATACTTGAGGAATAACTTCCAATTAATTAATTAGACAATATCGGTATGTCATGCATTACTTCCAATTAATGAAATAGTCATGGATTAATGAATCCATTTAGCATTTGCTACTTAATTTGTCATGGATTACTACTTAATTGCATGAATTACTAATTAATTCTCTTCTTTGGCACAATTATTTCTAATAGAAAAGTTTCGAGTTTACGGTTTTTCTGATAGAAAAGTTTGGATTACTACATAATTATTGGTTTTCTAATAGAAAAATTTGGGGTTTTTCTTAATTGGTTTAACTTAAATCCCTCCTTAATGAGCTTTGCAAGGGTTTTGCCACTAATCTGTCACTAATTAGTTTTTTCAATAACAGAAAAAAGCAAGAAAAAAGAAAAAAAAAAGCCAAAAAAACATAAAAACAGAAAAACAGCAAAAAAAAAGTATAAAAACATATAAAAACACAATAAAAAAGGAAAAAAACAGATCAAATTCGGAAAAAAAAAAACAGAAAAAAAAACGCAAAACAAAACAAAAAAAGAAGTTAAAAAACTACAAAAAAATGGATCAAAAACAGCCAAAAAACAGATCAGAAAAATAAAAAGAAAACAGCAAAAATATTAAACTTAAAAACTTATACGTAATTAACAAATAACAGAAATAAACTTTCAATCCTATCATAGAACGGGATTTTGGCGTTTTAATTTAGAACTGCAATAATTTAACTAAAAAATTAACTAAACAAATAGAGATAGAGAGGGTCAGAGAGAGACAGACTAGAAATCGTCGGCAGAGGCGGAGGCGGAGGCCAGATCGTCGGTGCCTGGTCGGATTCAGTGGAGCGGAGCAGCTTCAATTTTGCCAGCGGAGAGACAAAAGCCCTAAAACGCAGGAGACAGCGAAAACAAAAATAAATTCCCGCGTAGGAATTTTAGGGGAGACCCTTCAGCGACCGACCCGATCGGTCACAGAAAGGTTTTTTCGCCGGTCTCTGAAGGGTTGGTCACAAATGATTTTATGTTTTAATTATTTTTTTTTTTTAAAGTATCCTTCTGTGACCGGTGCTAGGCCCGGTCATAGATATCGGTCACTGAAATATAAAAATGTTGTAGTGTATAATATTAATGCACCTTTTCATGAAGGGTCTGCACTCTTTCATAACGGGTCATCTTTTAGATTCGGGTTTCCCATAATTGATGTACGAATTAATAAATCCAACAGAGACAATTCAGACAAATGAACAGTTAATTCAGAATCAAACAGAGACTAAGAGACTGAGGAATTGTATCTGGAAGCGAAGCAAGACATAGATAATCAAAATTAATCCAGGAAAAAGAAAAAAGGAATAACCTTGAAAAGAGAAAATTTGGACCACAATCCTAATTACAAGTTTTTCATGCACGAATCTCAACGAAGACTAACTGTTGGGATCATAAATTCATAATAACAGGTTCCTGTTGTTCCCATTGAATAACGGCCGATTTATCCCATAGAATTAATAAAAGGTAGAAAACTCACTGTTAGGATCTTTTCCTCTAAGTTCATTTTGTTTGCATCATCTTCGTACCTAAATGAATCATATCATGAAAATATTTAATTTATACACCAGATGTTTTCAAAATAAATTTATACACCATAGATGTTCACTGTTCTTTCTTCAATTAGATTTCTTGTATAATTAAATAAATTACTTGAACTTTGAGGAGTTGACAAGAAGTAATTTGTGAACTTGCTTTTATTATTTTTACCAATTTGCACAAAAACTAGATTAAGTTCAAACTCAATGACTATTTTAAATTTCTTCACAATAAGCCTCATATTAACTCATAAACAATCACAAATTGAAGTGTGTAACTCACGACATAATAGTAAACACCATTAATGGTAATCAAGTTTCAATTCTAACAAGGAAAATGAACAAAAGAAATAAAGAGTACCATGAGTCAAGATCAAGTGTCAAGAAGTCTCAAGGACACAAAATACTCTTCTTTTCTTTTTCTTTTTAGCATACACAATACTCTTCTTCTTCTTCTTTTTTTCTTTTTCCGTGGCCATATCCCTCTTTCAGTCGTTTAGAACAAAAATGGAAGGAGTCGTTCAATACAAGGAAAGAAAATGTTAATGAAGATAGAGAGAGTATTAGTGGAAACTTAGTGGGATAGCTAGGTACGGTTAAGTGAAAGGAGGTTTGACATGTGTTCCCACATGAAAGTTTCAATCATTTAAACTACTATTTACTTTATTAATTAGTTAATATATACTAGTAAGATAGGACTAATATATTATTGTTACTTTTTCAAAGATAGAGTTGACCAACAAATATTATAATCCGAAGAAAATTAAACCATGTATCTAAATAAAAATTTCTATCAGATATGGATCAAGTGTTTTAGGTTATTTTGCACTTAAACCCTCAATCACATAAGAATATATAACTTGACCTTTATCATGCTAAATTTTTACTTACAAGTTAAATAAAAATCAGTTGATAAAATATTTCAAGATTAAAGGGAACAATGTATTATCACTTATGTTATTTTGCAATTAAATAATTTTCTTACTAACTGCTGAGAATAACATGCACAATTTGAAGATGAATTTCCTCAAATAAGTATTTTATTTTATGTCAAATAAAATTTCCTAATATTCAAAATTGGGATGTTACAAAAATGATCACCGAATTAGGATTGGAAACTAAAAATCAGATGAAGTTGTATTGTGATAATAAGGCTGCCATTGACATCTCACACAATCCAGTGCAACACAACAGGACAAAACATATAGAGGTAGACAGACATTTTATTAAAGAAAAGCTTGACTCTCACGTTATTTCTCTACCTTTTGTTAGATCAACAGAACATGTGGCAGATATCTTAACCAAGGAGGTGGCAACTAAACCATTTGAAGAAATGCTGGAGAAGATTGGAATGGCAGATATATACTTGCCCTCGTGAGGGGGAGTGTTAAGATTACACTCGGATTCAAGAAAGATTAGTATCTATTCAAAGAAGGAAATAATGATTTCAAGGAAGAAATCTTATACACATCTGGTGAAATCGGCCATAGATAGTTGAAGATTAGTTTCCATTTATTAGTTTCCATGTTTAGCATGATTTGATTGATATACAAAAAACATTTCTAGCAGTATAAAAGAAAAAGCGAGACAGCCATGTAAAAGAATTATCAAAAATAAAACAGAGAAATAAAAAACGGTGGGAAGGGAGATTGGGAGATTTCTTGGAAGTCTTGTGTTTTCTATATTTTTCATTGTAATTTTGACAGTGCTAAATTAAAATGAATAAGCCAAAGGAATAACTGATAGGTGGGACCAAGGACACATTTTGTAAGTTCGTAAAAAAGAACACGTACACTTTAATTTGTAAGTATTTTTAATTTTAGCACCCTTGTTCAAGCAAATGGGTGGATCAACGTTTATATTTCCCTCTTCATTAGGTTCCCTTCTTGTCACAAAAGAAAATTAAACATGTTCAAGAAGCAAAGCAAAGCACATGTCCGATTTTGGGGGAATATAGTTTTCACTTTCCACTAATTAAAGACCAACTGACCACCAACTTTGAGCAAAGCATAAAGATAATTAAAGGGAACGAATATATTTACTTGAAGCAAAGAATTAAAAGGAGAGAACGTATAAGAGGAAGCAGCAGTTGTTGGCAATGAGAAAAGAAAGCTCCAGTCAATTTACATTCACAATTAACACTATTTGTTTAATTGATCTTATCTCTGGATACTTAATTGGTCAACTTACAGGTTCGGAAGCATAATTTATACCCAGTATCTTTCATTTTTTAAATAATTTATTAGATAATGTCTAATACTCTAATGTAGTAGGTGTATAGGAGAGTCACAAGCAGAGATGGCGTCTAATTCTCGGAGAATTTCTTTAGATCGGAGACTATATGACGCAGCAAAGAATGGCGACATGGTTCTCTTAGACAAGGTTCTTTATCCCAGACCCTTACAAGTAGATGAGAAAGCTGAGGCAAGATGCCTCTTATTAGGAGTTACCCATGGTGGAGATACAGCCCTACATATTGCTGCTCGCTTTGGCCACCTCCAGGTGGCTACAGAGATTTTGATAATATAAATGTATTTCTCTTGATGAAGGACAATGACAAGTCAGAGACACCCCTGCATTACGCCGCCAAAGCTGGGAAGTGCGACTTAGTCGCCTACTTCATTCACCTCGCTAACAACATTATTGAGCTGGGCGATACATTGAGAAAGCGAAACAGAGATGGAGAAACTGCCTTATATCAGGCAATTCTTTACAAACATCCAGATGTTGTAGAGAAGTTCCGAAATGCAGATCATGAGAACCAACTTTTTTCTCAACTGGTGAGCATCCCCAACAACGAAAATATATCTCCACTGTACCTGGCAATAATGCATGATCAAAGTGATATTGTTACTTGTTTGATCGAATCATTACGTGAGGTGGAGGATGTGCCGCCAGAAGCATATGCAGGACCAGATGGACAAACAGTTCTGCATGCTGCGGCTCAACGTATACGATATATACCTCCAGGTAAAACTATATATGTATGCAAATCCTTTTTGATCTTTTAATTTAGTTGTAGAATAGTTTGTGTGTAGTATATATACATATTTATATGATTGCCCAAACAACCAGGTATTATCAAAACTACGAATATCTATATGCAGTTACAGGGATTGATTTCGGGAACCCTAGGGCAACCCAAGAATATAGAGGTCCAAATCCAGTAGTAAGTGTAAATAAATCACTCCAGTTTGACTAATCACTCCACCACTAGGGTAAATAAATGCTATTATAAGAAGAAAAACAATTGCCTCCAAGCTGTCATGCATGATACAATAAAACTAACAAAAAATTATCATTTTTTTATAGTACGCAAAATACCTACATAGTAGAGTTTTCGTTAGATATATAGAAAATTACAAGGAATTACGCAGAATACAAGGTTAAAGAGCAGCTTTTATCAATATAAAAACAAACTTAAATCAGAAACATGACGTTAAAATTTAAATCCAAAAATCTCAGAATTTTTATTTTAATATATTTGCTTAAATTTTCTATTTATGATATTTAATTTTTTAAATATATTTTTTAAATTTTTATCTATAATATTGACAAACTTGACAATTAAATAGAAAAGTTTAATTCATTAACTATTCATTTCCGGTTATATATTTTTTCTAGGTGCTTATCTATTAATAATTAATTAAAAAAAATATTAAGCCCAAAGGGCCTTGACCCTATTTCTTTAATGACCTTTTAGTCTCTGATTATTCATTGATAATTACCCCTTAATAACCACATCTTTCTGATGCACTTCTCTCCTCTCGTATCTTAAAAAATATTTTAAACCCTCCTCTCCATTTGGTCTCTGTTCTTCATCCGGAAAAAAAAGAAAATTTTTTTCCTTATAGTTCAATTATTTATTCATTGTCATTGCCTATTAAATTTTGATAAATGCTGGATATTAATTGCGTAATTATCGTTAGTTGTTTCTATGGCCATGTTCTAAGAAGCAATATAGTCTCATATTTTCTGGTGACAATTTTACAGTCTCATACGATAGAAATAGAATACACTTAAAACAGTGGCATCATGATTTGGATAATACTATTTTCACTTGGTTTATTTTAATTGATTTCTTAAAATACTCGAAATTTCTGAATTTTTATCCCCAAAAACTTAACCATTATTCCTAATCCAATATAATATTGTGATTTTCTGAAATCAATTCAGTTTTTTAATGTCATAATATTTTAACCAAATTCACGAATATGATACTAACTTAGTTAATATAATTTTATAACTACAAAAAATGCGTTATGTTAATTAGAATTCTAAATAAGTATCTCTTTGATTGTTTTGATTATACATATAATTAGAAGTTGTAACATCCACCGTGAAATAAAAGTGTGAAAGAATATAGATTGGAATTTTTATTCTGATAATCTTAAAGTCATACAGCTTTTATTTTAATTCACAAGTATGTTCACTCTATTAGCTGATTTCTCATTAAAACTCCTAATTGACAGTCCCCTTTTATTGTTGTCTGTTTTCATTGAATTTAACTACTATAAACAATTTAGATTATTTGCCAGCAGTCATGGGTTAGCATCCGAAACTACCAAATTAAAGATAAAAAATCATCATGAAGCATTGTTATCTTCGGTTTAATCACTTCATCGACTTCAATTAGACGTTTTACATGTCTTTATTTATATAAAAATTAATATTTAAAAAACTAGAAATAAAAATAAATATTCTTGTAATTATTATTGTAATTATTTAAATTTTTTTAATAAACACAGAGGGCGCTTGACCGGAGTTGACAACAAGAAAAAAATGTATTATTAAAAAAAAATCTAATAACCGCAATCTTACGTTATTTTTTTTCTTGTTTTCAATTCTTATCATGCACTCTCTCTCCTCTCTTCTCTTAAAAAAATGTATTAAACCTCTCCATTTGGTGTCCCTGTTGTGCTTCATCCGAGAAACAATGAAAATGTTTTCCTTATAGTGACATTATTTATTTCATTGAATCATTAGTTGTCATCGCTTATTAAATTCCAATTAATTAATTACTGAATATTACAGATTTATCGTTACATATTTTTATAGTTGTGTCCTAAGAATAACAGTCGAATTATTGTAATGGCAATTTCAAAAGTCTCACAGGATAGAGACAGAATGCGTTTAAAATTAATAACATCACGGTCGAGATAATATTGTTTCAATTTGGTTTATATTACGGTCCGCTTAAATTTTTTTTCTGAATTTTAGTTCCAAGATATGATTGGAATAAGTGTTTGACATGTAGGTGACTTTATCCTGGCTACTTTAAGATTTTTGTTTCACTATACTACGCCTAGATTAAGAAATTAACTTTGAATTTTTTTTTTAACAAGTCTTCGAGACTTCAACTTATCAATGCTGGATCAGGATTCTCTTGAAATATGAATTATTTCAATTTGGTTTATAAATTACGATCCGCTTATTTTTTTTCTGAATTTTTGTTCCACGATATGCCCTTTTTTTGTTTTTATTAAAGGGTTTCAGTACACTCGAGCATTTCATCAAAAATTGATCAAGTATATTAGAGAGACGAGGATTCATGCTGATGCCTCTGCACTATTCCCGCAGTCGACACATGCAGGTGCCACTATACTAGCTAGATTAAGATTTTTGTTTCACTATATGCCTAAATTTATCCATAAACGTACTCAATTGCTTAAGAAACATGGAATATTTTTTTTTTACAAGGCTTCCAGACTTCATCTTAACAGTGCTGGCTCTGGATTCTCTTGAAATATGATTTAATTTAATTTTGTTTACATTATGATCCGCTTTTTTTTTTTCTGAATTTTTGTTCCAGGAAAAGTCATTTTTTCTATTAGAGATCATGTTTTGAACACTCTAGCAATTCTTCGAGAATATTTGATTTTGATCACGGGTATTAGAGTGACGAGGAGTCATGCCAATGCACTAATCAAGCAGTTAACATGTACAGGTGCCAGTATACTAGCTACTTTTAAGTTTTTTGTTTCACTATGCCTAAATTTATCCATAAGCATACTGAATCGCTTAAGAAACTTGGAATATTTTTTTTACAAGATTTTGAGACTTCAACTTATCAGTGCTGGATCAGGATTTCTCTTGAAATATGAATTAATTAATGCTGCCACTACCAAACTATTCCTATAGTTTAAAAATACCCAACTATGTTGTGCCCGTGAAAAGCTCACTTGTACTTCAACAGGTTTTGTTCAGAAGGTACTAGACTGGAAACCAGAATTAGCAAAATCCACTGACAAATCAGGCAGCACAGCTCTTCACTATGCAGCATCATCTCGCAATCTGGAAGCAGTAAGCACGATACTGCAGACAGATATAACTTGTGCATACATGGCTGACTCCTCAGGATTATATCCTGTGCACCTTGCAGTCAAGATGGGTTTTGTGAAAGGAGTGGCCATGCTCTTCGACCTATGTCCTGACTTGGACCAGTTACTTGATAATAATGGCAGAAACTTTGTTCATCTTGCAGTGGAAGAACAAGCAGATGGCATTGTGCGGTGGATCTGCAGAAAAACTGAACTTACAGAAGCAATGAATGCCCAGGATAACAACGGCGACACGGCGATGCATCTGGCTGTAAAAGCCGGACACTTAAATATATTTGCTCGTCTTCTGGTGACCGGAAAGGCACACTTATGTGTGACAAACAAGGATGGGTTCACACCTCGTGATCTTGCCCATCATCTCTGGGCTTCGACACTTGGCTTCTACAATTGGCAGGTGACCCATGTCATCTCTCTCTAATTATTTGTTACTATTTGATCACCAGCCTGTCATCTACCTGTTCCACATAACCATACAATTACATCAAAATAAGTGTTTCGCTGGTATATATCCCCGGCCTAGGATGTGTTGGCATAAATTTAGCAATGCTGCACTGATGTTTTATTTCCTTTTTCTCTTACTCAATTACATAGAGTTCTGCGGTATTTATAATAGTACAAAATTCCTAAAATAAGTACCGACAACTTTGCTAAATTAAGCCCCACTACACAAATTAAATATAACCACTACGCAAAAATAACTATGCTTAAGATAACTAATGCCCAAAATAAACCATGCAGTTTTTTGCTGGTAAAAACTGATATGTACATGCTCTATCAATTTGAATTAATTTTCAACAGGATGAACTCTTTTGGACGTGTTGAACCAGGCTTGTTATCTTTATATTTAATTATTTAATTTCCTAATTAAAAAGATTAATGCAATTAAAAATTGCTCTGGCAAATAAAATTTTCAAGAAATAATTATTTAATTTTAATGTACTTATCTGGGTTGTGGATATCATTCTTGAACTCTTCCATCAACTTTTCATTGTTCTCTGTGTAGATCAAATTATCAATATATAATGAAACAATTAAAATATCTGGTACCTCTTTTCTTGGCGTATAAGGTCGGCTCGGTCTTACTCTTCTGAAAATTTTTATGTGTGAAGTACTTGTCGAACAGACAGTACCACATCATTGGTGCTTGCTTGAGACCAGTACAATGGCTTTTAGTCTGTGTTTTAACACATTTTACTTTCCTTTTTTTCTTTGGCAGAACCCTGACGAAACCATGATTCGTGTTTTAAATCAGATCAGATGTTGCAGGGGTATAAAGAGGAGGGATCATTTTGTATCAGAATTTGAACTGCAATATAACCAAAACAAAGAGAAAATGGTGGAGAAGTTTGGTAGCTATGCCAAAACCCATTCCATTGGTGCCGTGCTTATCGCTTCAGCAGCATTTGCAGGAGCATTCAGTGTATCTCAAATTCTTGCTGGACATGAGTCCGCAAGTTTGGATTTTGCATTCAAGTCCTTTATTATCATGGTCGTTTATGCATTTGGTTGCTCCATAGTTGCCATGCCTATAATTATGGAAGCTGCCTTGACCTTTTTAGCTCCCATATACCGTGGAGAAGTACATCCTAATGTCTGTAGATTTGATCAAGATGGCAATAACGGGTTTTGTGGCATCATTTGCACTAGGAGTATATATCGTACTGAGTCCAGTGTCCAAGTGGCTCGCATACCTATTATGTATCTCCCTTGCAGTTGTGCCTGTTTTACTTCATCCACACCTCTGGCCAAATTGTTTGCTCATAAGGGCACTAATCAAATATTTAGGTTGGAACGGTTTTTTTGTTGGATGTTATGGTCTAAAATTCATGAGGAATAACATTTTGTGTAGCATCTTTGTTCTCGTAGTTTTGTTAGGTAGTGTTGTGCCTCATCTACGTATCGCTGTGTTGGTTTATGGCACTGCAATACTCTTCTATGTGTTTTTTTGGTATTTCCAAAATGTTAGGTTGCTAATCAATAAAATTTGAGGTCAATTCGGTGACTCTTCGAAAATCGTGGAAGATAGAAGGAAAGAAAGGGTTGAAAAATATGGATTGTATGAGACAGAGAGTAAAAAACTAAATTTATTTATTTCTCATACTGATTATAAAGATTGTATGAATATTTATAGCTATTTCTTTTTCACTTGTCACTCTAGTTATTTTAAACACTATCCATTAATTATCTCCTATCCTCTGACAACCCACAAGCATTCTATAAAGCTGGTACGAATAAATTTTCTTTCGTTTAGCTTATCAGGTACAAGCAAGGATAAAAAAAATATTAGCATAACAGGTAAGGTTACGGGTAAAATCTATTCCTAATTAGTCCTTACCCGTTATCCAATATGGTAATAATTAAAAATAAAGATTATAAAATTTTGTATATAAAGATATATAATTATATAAGATAATGAATGATAAGGTATGGTTTATTCATGCATGCCTCATATGTGTATCTATTCATTGGCACCGTTTTATCTATTTATTCAATTTGTATAGTATTCGAACAAATAAGATGAGTTCGGGTAAGTTTTTTTTTTCGATTATCAGGTATAGCTTTACGGATAAGGACAAACTTTTTTTCGTATAAGAGTACAAAAATGCTTAATACCCGATCGACCTGTTTTGTATCCATTGACACCCCTAGCTAGCTTGGAGACTATAATAAAGAGACTTTGTATTATAAGTCATTTCTTCTTTTCTTTTCTTTTTTACTAAGCAATTATTTGATTTGATTGGTTTCAAGACCCATCTTGATATCAACCCTTAGCCCACTTATTTATGGGCCCATATATACTTGCAAAATTCTGATCTCAAAGCAGGCCCAATTTCATAGCATTACTTAGCTCTTTGGTTCATCTATCTGTATCTGCTAGCAGCCTAGCACACATGTTATACTCTAATCAACCATCTAATGTTTGAGTTTGTTAAAAAGGTTGAATTGAACCAATTGCTATCCATCCCAATTGAAATTCCAGAAGAACAATGCAATGGGCCCAAATTAATTTGATTAGCTGTTTTTGAGAGGGACCAGCAATTCGTTGTTGCTTTTGTTTATAATGACTAAATTAGAATATGGATGAAATCAAATCAAATTTTTCTTCAAACACCACTTCAACCAATAAAGCAATGTCAATCCTTTTAATTTTGCCTTTATCCGCTCTCACATATTGTAATGTATTCTTAATTTAATTCATGAATAATTTTGATATATTTCAAGTAATTTGAATATAATTGTTGTATTTTTTTCCCATAATGCAAATAATATATGAAACACCGATATTTTCAGAAAGTAAACAACAAGTTTATATAATTTACGTCAATAGTTGTATAATTATATTTTATCCATAATGCAAATAATATATGAAACACCGTTATTTTCAGAAAGTAAACAACAAGTTTATATATTTCATGAATAATATTAGAAAACAAAGCTCGTATTATTCGTCAAGGTGGAATTTTGCTAAATTGGTTATTCTAATTTAGTGCGGTGTTTGGTTGATGTCTAAAGCTATATCACAATTTAAGCTATTTCTTATTTGGTAGGAGTTTGATGACTCTAGCAATATTTGGTAACCGGGTCATATTTTGGTAACCAAAATAGAAAAAGAAATTTTTTGTGAATTGAATTTTTAATTAATTTAGATGCTCTGACATTCCATATATAAAACCAATTTATGGATGACAAAAACTTTGAGAAGCAAAAAATTAAAATCAGACACTTTTAAGAGAAACAAAAAAATATATATTTTTTTTATATAGATTGCTGGAAATACTCTTAGGAGCCTAGCCAGTCAATTTAAATTTTTTTCCCAAGTTTGGAGATTCGTCTATGTTATAAGATACTGCTTGGTGTGGAGAATGAATGATATATCACAATCCTTTTATCCATTTATACATTTAATTGATTTTACCATGCTCTTTTTCATACCTAGAGTTAGAATTTTTGTAGTTTAATTAAAACAAAGTAAAAAACTGCAAAATTTAAATTTTATCTTTCCATTTGCTTTATTTATTTGATTTATATTAATAGACGTTTAACTCAGTATATAATCTGTGTTAATCGATACTGATAATACTTACTCAAGCCTAGTCAGTACTGAGAAAATAAAAATGTAAGAAGCAAGATTTAATAAACATTACTGCTCTTGATAGATTGATGGTGGGTCTCAATTCTTGAATCAAAAAATGAAAAATAAAACTAGTTAAACAAAAGAGAGAAAGTAAAAAAGGGTTTAATGACTGACCGTGGGTCCCAACTGTGGATTAAACTTAAGACATCTAAATAGGTGAGTTAGTTTAAGTCAGTCTAAAAGTCGAATGAAATATTTAGGTTGGAAAGGACTTTTGTTTGGATGTTATGGTCTACAATTCTTTACAATTCAAATTTTGTTTAGCATCTTTGTTCTCTTAGTTTTGCTAGGTAGTGTTGTGCCTCATCTACGTATCGCTGTGTTGGTTTATGGCACAGCAATACTCTTCAATGTGTTTTTCTCGTGTTTCCAAAATGTTAGGCGCCTAATCAATACAATTTGAGGTCAATTCGGTGACTCTTCAAAAATCGTGGAAGATAGAAGGAAAGAAAGGGTCGAAAAATATGGATTGTATGAGACAGAGAGTAAAAAACTTAATTAATTTATTTATCATACTGATTATAAAGATTGTATGAATATTTATAGCTATTTCTTTTTCACTTGTCACTCTAGTTATTTTAAACACTATCCATTAATTATCTCCTATCCTCTGACAACCCACAAGCATTCTATATAACTGGTACGAATAAATTTTCTTTTGTTTAGCTTATCAGGTACAAGCAAGGATAAAAAAATTATACCATAACAGGTAAGGTTACGGGTAAAGTCTATTCCTAATTAGTCCTTACCCGTTATTAAATATGTTAATAATTAAAAATAATAATTATAAAATTTTGTATATATAGATATATAATTATATAAGATAATGAATGATAAGGTATAGTTTATTCATGGATGGCTCATATGTGCCTATTAATTGGCACCGTTTTATATGTTTATTAAATCTTTTTATAAGATAATTATATAAATTTTTTTACTATTTATTAAGATGGGTACAAAATTCAATGGTCTGAATATGATATTTTTTGTACCCATCTTAATAAATAGTAAACAAATTCAGAAAAATGTAAAATTTGGTCTCCAAGCACATATTAATATGGAGAACAAGATGAACGGTTCCGATCGACTGTTTGAACTTTGAAAATAAAAATATGTCCATTTTACAAATAGGTCCTTATGTCCATAGAAGACACTCTCATATATATATATATGTTATATTTTATGAGATGAAGTATGATGTGCTAAGAATATATTAATTAATTGATTAGGTCAGCTCTTAGCGATGCATCTTGTTTGCTTCCAGAAACATGCTAACAGCCTTGAACACAAACTCACTAATTTTATTGTAATTGATAATTAATTAATTTAAATTGTGTATGGGATCACATGGTGCTTCTTTAATTGCTACATGCAAGGACCACTTCTGTCTCCAAATAATGGGCCCTGTTTAATTGCTACAAGTTAATAATGGGCCCCATTAAGTTTCTCATTTAAGTTGAAATTTCCTTGGAAAAACTTGCAAGTCTTATCGGAGATGAGTTTGCTATATTTAGCAAATTTGTAATTTGAAGAGATCAGAGAAATTTTTTTATTTAAATATCATTTTTGTTCTTCCACTTTCTTTCTTACCTAATTAATCAAAAAGTTAATAAAGGAAATAACTACAAAGATAATTCTGTTACTTCCCTTCTTAGTAAAAAAAATATTCTCTGTAGAAAATTTAATATTAAGAGCATCGAGAATATTTTTTTTAATTATACCTCTATTACTACTAATAAACACTCTAAACCTAACTAATTATTATATGCAACTAAAACTAGTTAGATGGCATAAAGTTTTCCATATATATATGCAATACTATTCAGAATTATGATTTCCTGCATTTTGTATCCTTTTTGTAGTATTTACTAAATTGTAGAGAGTTCTTTTTTTTTTGAAACTATACTTCTAGGAATCTGTTATAAAAGTTCAAATTTTAATAATGTTTAGTCTTAAACTTAATTTTTTTATAAATCATAAATTTTATGATTTTTTTGTAATTATTTGTTTGCAGGCATTGATGTTTGCAAAATATTTTCCATCATTAATGGATTTAATTTATTTTATTAATTTGTGAACACATAATGTTTCTATAAATTAAATTATTAATGCTAATTTAAATTCTTTATAGCTATGATTATTTTAATACTTAGAGATGTTAATGACCAATAGGCAAAGGATATATGTGATAATTATGTCTATCAACAAAATGTATTCTTCCAAGATTAACATATTCATATAAATTTCTAATTTAGGAAATAATGTACATTGTCTTAGTTGGCATTATTTAATTTTTAACAAAATTTAAGTTTAAATTTTCGATCAAATTTCAAATTTGTAGCTAAATTAGAAAAATTGTAACATAATTTTATGTTATTATTCTTGTAAAAAAAACTTAATATTTCATATTTAATTAACGAAGGACTATTTATTTGTCCCGAGAAAAATTGTTTCCAAATAATTAAGATTACTAATAAATCATAAGTATGAAGAGTGATGCATATACGAGGAATAAATTGTACCGACTATTTTTAGGTGCATTTAATTAGTAGAGTTCAAAAGGAAAGTAACAAATTTTAGATGGCAGTACAAGAGAGTGTTAATTAGAAGCAATATCGGTTATAACAAAAAAAAAAATTCTCTGTGCTCTTAAAAATAACATGTTATTTTAGTTGATATTAATTAAACATGTGATTAGACATAGAGGTTTTATGTATAGATACAATTTATATATATTTATATTTTCGATTCCATCCAACGTTTGATGAAATGGCATACAAAGACCAGGTCCAAGCAAATAAAAGTTCTCCAGTTCTAAATCTCAAATTCTTAATTGATGACGTTCCACGTGCCATGATCCACTTGGAAAAGCATACGAGCCCATGATCCACATCAACGGTCCAGATCTGAGGAATGCATTTAATATTGGATGGATTTTGCATGAAAACTGGAGAAGATAAGACCGATCATGTCCCGTGTTCGGATTCAATCAGGCGCCAAAACAGAACCGGAGACGATGGCGAGTATCGAGTGTAGTCAGCGCATTAATTGAACACAAAGCTTCATTCTTCCCCGTTCCTTGTGCCCTTAAGTAACTCAAAATTTTATTTTAGTTCTGAATCGTTCGATCAGAATCCAGGACAGTAGAACATTCCAATCGGACGGTCAAAATCCAACCATATATTATGTTACTATAGGGGATCTGAATTCGTAGTTCCCAGTTCCCACCCACTTCATTGTCATTTATCAAGAAAATATTCGTATCCATACCTCTTAGGTAACACTATAATTATGTTTAAAGAAAGACCGTCCGATCATAATTTGGGTCTATCCGGCCCGAGGTAAAACGGACGGGGATCTTTCAATATTTGTGCAGATTGTGATTGGACGGTCTAGATTCAAACATAAATAGTCAGTTACCATAGGCGATATGAAGTCGCAAAAATTTTCTGATAAATTCACAACTGACAAGCATTCTCTCAAACTTCAGAAAAAAAACAATCCTTTGAAATAGGAACAGTCATGGCGAATGCCAGGAGCTCCAAAGGTGGTCTCAAGGGTTACTGGAGGAAGCGTGGCTTCACCTACTACCGTTTCCGAAACCCGACACCTTCCACTGTTGTTCTCAGTTCCGCTACCACCGTCGCTACCATATCAACCTCCCGTCGCAAACGATTCTGGCGGATCCCTCCTAGGATCCGATTCCTTAAGCGGATCGGGTGGCCAAAACGCTGGCTCGCCTACTTGCGTGATGCATATGTGCGCATGATGCTCCGTCTCGCAAGCTCAGCATCACTTGGGTATGGGTACGGCGGTGCTGACGTGGCTTTCGGGCCTCAGAGATGGAAGGAGTATGATGTCAAAATGCTGGTGGAGATTTACAAGCAGGTGCTTTCTCAAGATGCAATCGTCATGCCTGAGACATGTGTCGATAGCCGTCAGATCGTGACTAAGCACTAGAGATCAATCCTGTTGTAAGATTTTAGTTTATATTTATCTGAATTTTCGTCAATTTAGCTCGAAATTGAGATCTTAATATATATTATGTAATAAAATTGTACATATTTATATTTTTAAAATTTTAAGGGATTGAATTGCAAAAATAGCGATGTTGATATTATTCTGAATATGGTAGGAGTTAGTTAATGAGCCAACAAATTGAAGTGTAGAATATTTGAAAAATGTAATTGTCGTTTTTATTTAAGTGCATGTTAGTTGGAGTCACAATCAGAATTTTGATGAGGTTAATTATCATACCAAGCAAATGCTTTGACTCCAATTATTTAACCTTAACGGAAGAAAATAGGTGGTGACAAGTGTTTTGACTTTTGACTTTGTGGGATGAGATATATTAGAGGTGAAAACGGGTCGGATATTATCCGTACCCGAATATTCGTACGAATAGTGGTATGAAAATGATTTAGAATTTTAATTATCCGTATTAAAATAGTATATATATAACTTATAGTTAATGAGAGTTATTAATAACTAGCTATAGTTACGCAATAGCTGCGCTATAGTTTTTCCGGAATTCAAAAGCTATAATGCTATTAACCATTTTTCTTTTATAATGATTCTAAATAGCAAGTTATGGTTGTGCTATAGCTGCTATATAGATTTTTCAAATCTTATAACACTATAAACACTATTTAGAACCTTGAGTTTAATATATATAATTAAAAGAGTGAGTTTATGTATAATTTTTATTAGGTGAAAAATGAATTTATTATCTATTAATAAATTAGCAAAAAAAAAATGTAAAATTTGATCTCTAAAATTATTTTCATATTATCATGATGAACCGTTTAGATTATGGATATAAATTCTATATTGCCTAAAATTAATAATTGGAAAAGGAGTTGTACTTTCCTCAAAAGGATTATACTTTTTTTGTTGTTGTCACAAAAAAAAAATATGTAGCAATAAAAAATAACATAAGATCTAGGTTGAATTTTCTTCTCAAAGCAAGTAGTACTACAAACTATGGTTAATGAAATGAAAACTATTCATGTTCTAGAAGGTCGAAATGTTGTAAAACTTGGTTTGCAATCCAACATCATATGTATATTTTATTTTCTTTTTGTTTGCACGAATTCCGGGAAGGTGTTTGTTATTTACGATGAGAACCAGTAATAAACAAATATGATTTCACCTTTAGATTCAAACCGCTTAATATAATTTTCATATGTTATATTTAATAATCAGAAACAAACATGATTTCACCCTATTTCAAACCGCTTAATATAATTTTCATATGAAATATTTAATAATCAGAAACAAACATGATTTCACCTTTAGATTCAAACCACTTAACATAATTTTCATATTAAATATTTAATAATCAGAATTTACATTATTGAGAAATTTTCATATTTTTTTTTTTAATAGGTGAAAGATCAATGCTATCGGATAGTCCATGCTCGTCAGTCAATGGATTATTTTTACCTATCAAGAGGAAATAAATAGCAAGATGAAGAAAAATTGAAATTTGCATCTCTCTAAAAGAATTTTCATGTGGAGAAAAAAAATGCACTGTGAGCTTCAAATGTGCTATTTCAAAGGAAAAACAAAAACTTATTATTTTGATTCTAACTGTTGATCTTTGTTGAGATTTCTGCATGAAAAGAAATTTCGTTGAGATTCTTACATGAAAAAATTCAAACAAATGAGATCAGAATAATAAATTCACTGATTTGTTTCCATTAGTAATACACGAAGATACTTGCTTTCTATAAAGGGATACATAGACTGATAGACAATCATATTATTCAAAACAATCATCTAAAATTCACTGGTGAGCTTCAATTAAAGGTGATTTGAAAATATCCTGTACGTGTTGCATGGATATGAGATTGGGAATATGATACTTGTACGAATACGGTGATAAAACAATTTTAAAAAATTTAGATACAATATGTCTATTATATTTACTTTTATTATTTTCATTAAAGTATTTAGATTAACCATAATTATAATCATAACTTAACCATAATTATAACGAAGACTGTATCGAGAGATTCAAAATATTAGATTCTTGTTGTTTCTCTGATATGTGTACGATACGGTTACGGATCCTATATTGGAGTATCAGCTCTTGCTTGGCTAAAAAAAAAACCAAATATGGTGGGAGTATCGGCTCTCGATATGTGTACGGATCCTATATTGTTAAAAATTCAGATGTTAATATATATTCGGTAATAAATTAATTATACAATTTTTAGAGGTGAGAACGGGATGTACACTACTACAAAATATGGTGATTGTACACGGATAAATCACCCAGAGCTACACGGATTTTCAATAGTGTAGGATGTTAGGGTGTAGGAAAGGGCCATCTTTTGCAAACGGATATTTATCCGTGTGCAATTATCAACAATCTACACGGATTTCTAATTAAAAGCCGTGTAGAAATCCAACTAGAGCTACACGGTTTTTTAATAGAAAATCCGTGTAGGAATATCAACATTCCTACACGGATATTTAGTTAAAATCCGTGTAGCTCTCCTAAACAAAATATTAAATAAATAAACCGGGTTCAGTAACCTTCCTACACGGATTTTTAAGTAAAAATCCGTGTATAATTATTTCCTACACGGATTTTTAACTAAAAATCCGTGTAGGTGAACGTTTTTTTTTTTAATTTTTTTTTAGCTAGCCTCCACTCTTGCTAGCCAATAATATATATTTTGATTGAATATATAGAGAGCATTTTGTAAAAATAAATACATAACCTTTTGCAAAAATAAATAGAGAGCATTTTGTATATACATATAACCTTTTGCAACACATATATATACATAGCTTTTTATACATGCAATCATTTTGATCCAACATATGACATATACCTCTCAAGATCCTATACAATGTTTGTATAAAAATTATGTCCTCACCACTTAGTAACCATGTGATCAAGTTGGGCTCATGTTGCCAAAACTTATGGCTATGATGTACTCTAGCACGAAATTTAATACATACTAAGTTGTATTAGATCCAACATATCAAAAAAGAGGTTTTTGCATGTGATCCATGACATGATGGCTCTTGGTTAAAGATCTCCAACAATAGTGCATCTCCTATGGAAAAAAAAAAACAAGGATCAATATTTGTGCATACATACATACATCATAGAGAATAAAAATTCTCAATTAAAATTGATACATAAAATTAATTGAATCCGTATGACTTTTTATACAAACTACGAAAATCAATTTCGTAAGAAAAATTACCGCATCTTAAATGAATTTACGAAGGGAGGGGTGACGAAGAGGATAGTAACCAACCAAGGCGAAGAAGACAGTAACCAACCAAAACCCTACAAAACCAAAAAGAAAAATAAAAGAGAAATAAGCAATAATAATTACACATTACCTAAATAAGCAATAAGCAATAATAAGTAACAGAAAATTAGAGAAAGAAAAAATATATATATACACATTATCTAACCTTGGCAAGATAGAGAGGAGAAAATAAGAACTTCAAATATCTCAGATTCCAGTTGTGCTATGAGCTGAAATCAGACCAATATTTTAATACAGAGATAAAGAGAGTATTATAGAATCAAAACGGCGTTGGAGGGAAAAGACCTTTTTATATAACCAAAACCCTAAAACTACCTTTCTACACTGATTTTTCACTATAAATCCGTGTAGCTCTCTCTCTAGCATTTCTACACTGTTATTTAAATAATAATCCGTGTACAATAACCCCTTCCTACACGGATGTTTTAATAAAAATCCGTGTAGCTCTCTAGCCTTTCTACACTGTTATTTAAACAATAATCCGTGTACAATAACCCCTTCCTACACGATTTTTTAATAAAAATCCGTGTAGCTCTCTAGCCTTTCTACCTGTTATTTAAACAATAATCCGTGTACAATAACCCTTTCCTACATTTTTTAATAAAAATCCGTGTAGCTCTCTCACCATTCCTACATGGATATTTAACTAAATATCCGTGTAGGAAATGTAAACTTCAAACGGCTTTTTTGAAACACTGTTTTTCAATGAAATATCCGTGTGGGATTCTTAGAGATATCATTGATCATTGGAAAAATCCTATTTGGTACACGGTTTTACATAAAACTGAGAAAATCCGTGTACAACCACAGTGTAGGAAGCGCCATTCTGTAGTAGTGGTATGTGCATATTTGTAATTTTAATTTCAAATTTGAAGGGATTGAATTGCAAATAACGATGTCAATATCATTTTCAATATGGTGGGAGTTAATTAATTAATGAGCCAACAATTTAAGTGTGTATAATATTTGAGGAATGTGGTACTGTACAGATAAAGTAAATCGAAAATGAAATTTGATTGTCATAGTTTTTGTTTAAGTGCATGTTGGTTGGAGTCACAATCAAAGGTGAGTATTACAAAACGAACTGTTTGACTACAATTATTGAACCTTAAACTAAGAAAAAAATGTGGTGACAAGTGTTTTGACTTTTCCCTATCACTACAAATTGGAAAAGAAAAAGGAAAAAAAAAAGGAGAATAATCTTTTCAGGATAAAATTAATCTTGACTAAGGAAGTGAGACTAACTAAACATTTTGTGATTTGCTAAACATGGTTCGAATAGCAAAGAAATAAATTTATTTAATTTCGATAAGATTTAAGCCATGCACACAAATAGTTGGCGACATCAGAATTTTTTATTTTATAAAATTAATTAACTGAAAATAAAATTTCTCGTAAATAACAAAAGAAAAATATGAATATATTGGAAATTAAATCTCAATGATGGTTTTGTCTGATTATACCATCAAACATGTTTGGAAATGGAAAATATTTTTGGTACAACAATTACGGAAAGAACTGAACTGGATATATCTAATGAATGTGTTACAACAGTAGAACACTGAAATGTGGGAGCCACTCTGTCTGTTTACATTCAAATTCCAGTGCACCACAATTTTTTCACTTCCCCCGCTATAAACTCTGAATTCACATCTTCCCGGTACTATAGATGGGTATCTTTAATGAGATAGGAGTAGGTCCAATGGGCATCGGACCTACTTTTAGGTTCAATTAGCTCTAACATTGTACGATTATTATTGAGATTTGTGCACACGGAAACTGAAAAATAGTTGCACGGCTTTTAATGAGTTCGCACGAATCTTGATGCAGATCTGATGGTCATTTCACCCATCGAAAAAGGTAGGTCCGATGGGCATCGGAACTACTCTCAATTCATCTTTAATAATTAGTGGATCCGGACCGTTCTTTTAACTTTGCACAAATCTCGGAAGCCCAAATCTCAAAGAGGATATCATTTTTTTTTCAAAACATGTTCTAGAAGGTCAACATGTCATGTGTTTATGTCCTTTCTTTTTTTGTTTGCACGAATCCTGGCCCGAGTTTTGTTATTTATGATTAGAACCAATAATAAACAAATATGCTTAATTTCATGCGATCTTATCATTGCAAATTGGAATAAAAATGTTAAGGTCAAGTAAAAGTAGTTGCTAATAATGGAATAATTCAAATTTCTACAAAATAAAAATAAATTGAAAATAAAAATATTGGAATAATTCAAATTTTAAACTTGAAACAACAGATCTAAAAACCATCACGCTATTGCAAATCATGAAAAGTTTGTTCAATAAAATAATTAATTTCGTACAACATCAAATATGTGAAGAAAAATAAATTTTCTTTAGATAAATTTTGAAGAAAAATTCAAATTTTTATAAAACGGATTTTCTCTCCAACTTTTTGTTTAGCATACAAAAATAATCATGTGCCACTTCAAATTCCAAAATTTAAAAATATTATATTACAAGTACTGCTGGGGCTTCTTACAGACTCAAAGGGACCAATTTTTTTTTTCCCTTGAACACTAAATCATAATTGCAATTGAAAAAAAAAAGTAAGAACCATAAGAGGTTGTACTTCGAAATAAATTACTTGATAGATAATAATAATCAATTTTTTCTCTCTCCGTTTCCTTAATTTCCAATTTTAAAACATTTCCGTGAATAACTAATGGGCTGCCTCTGCCAAGATTTAAAAAAATAATCTAATGGGCCCAAGCCCATATTTAATTTGGGCTTTATGTATTAACAAATATTTTTTCTCATTAACAATAATTTTTCTCATTGACAAGTGTTGAGGTGAGTCTCAAAGAAAGTCAAATTATTCATACTTTTTTTACCAGTTGCAAGTCGGTATTGTCCAAAACACATTATCTACAGATTATGGCATTTGTAACCTGAAATGGGGCATCCATTTGGTCTGATTTGTCTACATTTGCAACCCAATTGAAATGCAAAATGGAAGGGTATGGATGCAATTAGTAAGATGAATTAGGAAACAAACTTGATTATTTTGGCTAGCAAATTGAGAGCCAGCCAATTATATATGAAATATTGTAAAAAATAATAAACTTCATCTATCAGTACATGACATGTTATCGTTAAAATAAGACCTTTTATTTCATCGGTTGGTAATACATAACTGACAGAAGAACATCCTTTCTTCAATCAATAATAAGTACCATGCCGATAGAACACTGCAAATATTCTATCAGTACAGATTCAACAGCAGACATAAAGTTGTTCTATCATGTTGGTCTCTAGCGGTAGGAAAATCTGTTTGTAGATACTATTTTTACCTGATAAAAGATTGCATTTATGTAGTAGTGATTATTATGTCATTGATGGAAGTTTTGTACAAACGCATAGAACAATTTCCTAGCACAGCACAACCGTTTAAGAATATAAATTGTGATGATAATGAAGAGAAAAATGAATATTTAAATTTGTGAAATGATCATGTACAACCTAATTAAGCTTCACACAAGGCCTGCTTAGCAAATCCGCTGATCTAATAAAGGCCTTGCTGGGCCAAGCCATATGCCTTTAAATGTAAAATAACGATTTAGTTTTATCACCACTTAATGAGTAATCAAATAATTTCTACGTTAAATTTGAAAAAAAATTCATCTAAATCGTGAAAATGTGTGTACATTTTCTTGAAACAAATATTTTATTGGCGTAAATATATTTCTCCATGAATTCACAAACCCACTGCTATCGTCTCCATCATTGGTCACTCTCTTAGCTGGCTCTCTCTAGCACCATCCCCGCACTTCTTTATGGTAATAGCAGTTTGAGACCTACAATGCTGCTGATCGCATGTCAGCAATGGCGCAAAGCAATTTGGGGAAGACCATTGAGGAGAAATTTGAATTAGTCAACGCAGATTTTAATTAGTAAAATAAAAAGACAAAAATAGGCCTTCGTTAGTCGAAGTGTTGGGGAAATTTGCTTGCACAGTGGAAGAATCTTAAATGAGTATTTTCATCAAATACCTTGCCGGCATACACCAATACCCGATCAAATTGAAAAATATGAAAGTCATACAAGAAGCCAACAAAACAAGCAATCAAGAACAATAAAATAAAAGAGACAAAATTTTACGTGAAAACTCTTTCGGGAAAAAACCACGGAAGCACACAGCACAAATCCACTATATCAAGAAGTCTTGCAAATACAAGGAAATGAATGAAGTCAATAACACTCTCTCACATTCTCTTACAAATTCATACACTAATCTACAAAATTATCAAGTGTATTTGCTCATGTAGGGATATATAATAACATACAAGAAAAATACCTCTGAAAGCTAGAAGAGAATGATGGGGTACTGCCTCAAACTTCTCCATTGAATCTTGAAAATTGACCCTGCACAATAACACAGTTTCATTATTCTTATCAATTTTGCAACCTTAACAAAATTCTGTGGAAACTTAACGAAATTTATTTGAAACAGAATTAAAATAAAACCAAACCTTTCATACAGTAAAGTGGAAATAACCAGACTAAGAATCCTCACTGCTTGCTCGCATCGATCAGCTTTGAACAAAAATGAGAAATTAAATTCAAATTGAGAACATAAATCTGACAAAATGAGACAATTCAGACAAATGAACAATCAATTCAGAATCAAACAGAGACTAAGAGACCGAGAAAATGAATCTGGAAGCAAAGCAAGACATAGATAATCAAAATTAATCCAGGTAAAAGAGAAAGGAATGACCTTAAAAGGAGTGATTTTGGACCAGAATCCTAATTACAAGTTTTTCATGCACGGATCTCAACAAAGACTAATGGTTGGGATCAGAATAATAGGTTCCTGCTATTCCCAAGGAATAACAGCAGATTTATCCCCTAAATCCTTATGTAGAATTAGTAAAAGGTGGAAAACTCACTTTAAGGATCTTTAAGGATCTTTTCCTCCAAGTTCATTTTGTCTGCATACCGACACATTTGCTATATATTCTTGCATCATCTTCGTACCTACATGAATCATATCATGAATATATTTAATTATACACCAGATGCTTTCAAAATAAAAATAAACTACAGATTGTTATTCACCAAAATTAAAAGCAGAAAAGAGAGTTTCCTCATTATAGGAAACTTTTATAGTTTTATATTGATGCAACAAATAAAAGGCTGGCTTTAGTAGTGAAATCAAGAAATTTGACAACAATAGTTGGAAACATCTAATAAAACGTAGGTGGCAGAAAGAGTATTCAGCAAGCACCATAAATTAGCAGAGTGGCTTGTCCATGGAAATCTTTTAAAAAGGTTTAACATTATTACTCAAAAAGTTCTCTAAATGTAATGATGTTTAGCCAAATATCATGCAATTAACAAATAGAGAAAATGGAAACAGATAAAAGAAAAGAACGAAAATGCAGCAAAAAGAATGAAACAAACAAAAAAGAGAGAAAGAGAAAGGAATTAATTACCTATTTCAAGAAGGGGACAAAAGTTGGAGTATGTCTAGAATTATTCAATGTCCCTCCCCTGTATGCATCGAATCTTGTGCCAGTCTGGACCGTTTGGTTGACATCTTTCCCTTAACATTGGGCAACCTCTTATTTGAATGTATTTCACTGAATCTGGCAGTTTTGGCAGTTCCGATATCTCCGGACAGTCTCTGAAATATATTTTCTCAAGGGCGGAGAAGTCACTCAATGTGTTTGGAAGTGACTTTGTTTTGCATTCACAAAATAAAAGAATATTAATAGATTGAAGGTTATCAGATTTCTCAAATGATATTGCTTCTTCTTTGCAATATTCTATACACAATTTTTGCGGAGGAACAAAATTGTTGGATGATAAAAGCTTGTTCAACATCACCAAGCTGCTAATATTTAGCCTTTGGCAACCTTGCCAAGACTCCAGAACAGATTCTACAGCAACATTTGGAAGATCAAGTAGAGAGAGAGTTTTAATGAAAGGACGTGATTCCAAGCCCCCAATGGAGAAAAGATCAGCACATTGAAAAAGCGCCAATGATTCAAGTAAAGTTAGCTGAGAAAATGATAGAGACCTTGGGACAATGCAATTTTTAATTTCAACGTTTTGAAGGCATGGAAGATTGCTATTGAAAATAGCCTGAGGAACTGAGCAACCTCCAATGATAAAGGATTGCAGAGTGGAGGGCAGCGGTGTGTAATCACTTTCCATCTCCAAACACCAACAATCTCCTACTAGAAAGTGCTCCAGATGAGGGAGTGCATGCAAACCACCGAGTGATATTAGATTCCAACAGTTTTGGATCTCTAGAGCTCGAAGGCTCTGCAAAGCCACCAAGACTTGTGCTGGTGGAAGTGTGGTTATTGTCATAATGCCTGAGAGGTGTAATTTCTCAAGAGTGACCAATGCTCCGAGGCAATCCGACAATGCTTCATCAGATACACAACAATAACCAAGATCAAGGATGCGAAGCATGGAGGGTAATTTCAATTTATTTGCTCGAGTGTTGCATTTGAAAATATAGTTCATCCGCTGTTGATGACAATACCACCAAGCATTGTTTACAATTTTCCAGTCTTCCGGTGCATTACCCTCTGCAGCGCTTTCCATAATTTGAAATTCCTCAGCACAGATTTCTACTAAGCAGGTTTGCTCAAAGCTTTTGAGTTCATGATCAAGTATATGTTTGAAATCTTTAACAGGAAATCTAAAAAAGTGATGTAACCAGCTCTGGTTTTCATTCACTTGCAGCTCATTCTTACATACAAAAATCAAACACGGGCATTTACTAATGGATAACCTAGCCAGGTTTTCTGGAAAAGTGGACAATTCTCTCAAAGCCCTTAAATTTTCAATAATGAGAATGGAGCAATTACGGAATCGATGAAGATTTGATGGAAGAATTGTCAGAGCATTACAATTGTAGAAGTACGCATCTTTTATATTCTTTCTAAAGGAATCTTCCTGCAACCAGGTTGGATATGTTGAACCCCTATACCCATCAATTTTAAGCAACTCCAATTTTTCTGGGGGTCGCAAGGCATCAATAACCTCTATTTCTAAGCCATTAATTTCAGTTGATTCAGTCCATACCAACTCCAGCTTTTTAAGTTTGGGTTTATCAATTAGCCTCGCCTTAACAGCTTCATCCTTATCTCTGACATTCTCCAGATTTACAATTCTTAGAGAGCCACCAATCTCCTTCAAAGGTCCCAGTTGATGCAGTTCATATCCTTTCTCTTTTCTCACATGGAATTCATTCAAACATTGTAGTGAAGTTAATTTGCCTATGTAAGGTACCGGTGGTAATTTATTGAAGACCTGAATAACGAAGCGGTTATATATTGCGATATGTCGCAGCTTGATAAGGTTACAAAACTTTCTTGGAAGAGTCTTGACAGATGAGGGTAAATCTAGAAATTGAAGATGGTATAGCTGCACTATTGAATCCGGCAGCTCCTCCATTGAACTCCTAGCTAAACTTAGCATTCGAAGGTTCCTCAAATCTCCTACAACTCTTGGTAGTATTTTATAGCCCTTGGACCATACATCTAATACCCTCAAGTTCCTACAATTTGTAGATATCTTGAAAATGATTTCACTAATATCATCAACAAATGGATTCCCTAAGGCGAGGGTTTGCAAATTCTTTAATTTGCATATACTAGATAGATTTTTTTCAAAATTTTCATCGTTAACTTCGAGGTATACAAGTTGCACAGTTGAAGGGATCTCTCTTTCAGCAATTGTTAGCCTAAAACCATCTTGAGCAGAGAGCTTTTCTGCAAGATCGTGAAAGAGATCATGCATGATATAGAAATTGCGAGTATCATCGTTTGGGTAAAAAATAGAGTTTGCAACCATTATTTCAAAGTATTCGGAACCTATCTCTTCGACATTTTTATTATTATCTGAGGGCTGGATAAAATCAAGTGCCACCCAATAAGACACCAGCTTTTTCCAAAACAGTGTACCTTTCGGGGAAGCGCCACATATTAAGAAACACCGTTGTAATTGCACATCAAAGTGGTGGAAGCTCCACAGCAAAATCTCCATAGTGTCGCTCAAGTTGACATTTTCTAGAGTAGCTTGCCAGAATGTGATTTCTGGGTGTTTCCGCAACTGGTTACCAACGACCTTAGCTGCCAAAGGCGATTTACTTACTTTTTTGGCAATCTGGTCCAATATATCACTCAAATCGTTCTTTAATTGTGGATTGTTGATTTGCAAATCATCAATTGATTCAATTGAATGATATCTCAAAAGTGATATGAAGTCATCAAGTGCCAGGTCACTCAACTCAATAAGTTTACCAGGTTGTAATGCATTAGGAAATGACCATGATGAGCGACTAGTTACCATAATTTTACATTTTCCTCCACGAATAGCAAATGGTTTTAAGAGGTCATCCCATTGGTTTTCTCTATCATACCAAACATCATCTAGCACGACCATAATATTGTCTGATTCAGGTATTGTTTCTAGGAGCTTGTTTTGTATAACACTTAAATTCTGAAAATCAGGGCATTTATCTTTCAAGACACACTCAATCATTTCCTTTGTGCGCTCGATGATATCCAAGTTTCGGGATATGCAAAGCCACATTCTGGTAGGAAAGTGTATCTTTACCCTTGGATCGTTATAAATGTACTGTGCAAGCGTAGTCTTGCCAGCACCTCCCATGCCGGTTATTGCAACAACCGAGTAATGATCTCTGTCACAAACTCCGTCATCCAACAAAAAGTTGATTATTTGGTCGCGTTCTCCATCACGACCAAAAACTTTGTGAGCAAGGAGCGAGGAGGTGACAGGATGGTTATTACCGGCTATTGCACCATCTTTTCTTCCGGTCTCCTGTAAGCAAAGTAACTCACGGAATGTTTTGGCCTCTGCTGCAATTTCTGTGAGTTTGTTCAACATTTTCAGCAGCTTTCTCTTTTGAGGAGACAACAGAGAAGCCTTTTTAACCACCCGATGAGTGAAATTTGCAAGAGGTTTGATAATAGGTTTAGAGGATATACGCACCAGCAGCTTCTTGTCCACTCCATTGGCCTTGCGTTTGAGGTGCTTGTACTCAAGCTCATGGAGTATACCTTCAGCGTCATAGTAAGCATTCTTCAGACGGGACAACCACCCGGCGAGCTGCTCCTTGTGGGGGCTATTTTGCGCTGCTTCAATGGTGAGCTGGAACTGTGGCAGGAGAGTCGTCTCCATATCTTCGAGGCCTTTGGCGATGTCACTCCCCAGGTAGGAGATGCTCTTGTCAATGAGATCTTTCACAACAGGAGACACCACCCACCCAAGCCCGGCTAGTGCTGCTGTTTCTGCTATTGGCATGGTTGCTTGATTAAGCAAGTGATAGTGATCTTTTTTCTGATTTCACAAATTGGAGTCTGGAAGATTCAGAGAGAGAGAGAGAGAGAGAGGGTGGAAGTTCAGTTATGACTTGCGAGTGTGAACTGGAGAATCTTTGTGAGTTATCAAGATTTGGTAACTGTCAACAATATAATTAATTCAATCAATTCAATTGTCAAGGACCATGCCCCACTACTGTCTCCTCCAATTAATAATTCGTACCCAATTGTCAAGGACCATGCCCCACATTAGCATCAACGATGGTGACGAAGACTATGCTCCCTGTCCTCTCTGTGGTTTTCTCCTCTCCAATAATTGCACTAACCATGTTTAAATAAATTAAATTAAACTAAATTAGCATAATATTATATAAAGTAAATTTTGATAAATTAGGCTAATATGGAACTAAAATACTTTAGATTATACCAAAATAAATTGCGAAATTGATATATATCAACTATCTAAAAAAAATAATAATTTGGAGATCGGCTATTTTTTAACCGGTTTTGGATAAAATTAGAGATCGGATATTTTTTTAGCCAGTTTAGACATTTTTATTAATTCCAAGCTAACAGCTAACCTGGACACATTCGGCTCCCTGTCCGCTGTTTGGCTTTGTCCTCTCCAATAGTTGCTGGGGAGTGTAGAAAGGATTGGAATTTGGAAGTTAAACATGGTGCTGAATTAAAATGAATAAACCAAAGGATTGAAAGCTGAAGACTCACTTTTTGCTCATTTTTGAACTACTTTTAATTGCAGCACTGATATTGAAATTTCTCTTCTATGCATATTTGTTTCTTTTGATGGACTACTTGTAATCTCGTACATGCTGTGGGAAGCGCTTTCGGGTGAATTCAAGCAATTGGAGTATCCAAGGAAAATTATTGGAAACAATGAAGATATAAGCTCTGGTTATGTAACTGAAAATGAACAATAAAATTCTATAGATATCAGTTTTGGGATACAGAATACTTTTCGAGGTACATGAGGTACCAGTCAGTGAAGAAAAAACCTTTAATTTGTTGCTAGATTATTTTTGTCTTAAAATATATAGGGGTAATCTTCTCGCTTTTTTTAAACAAAATATTATTTTGTAGCGGTACCAAGATTTTTGTCATGTAATCATATTGAGATATCAAGGTGAGAATATTTTCCTCAAGAGATTTTCTCAGAAAAATGTTTTTTTCATATTGTTTTATACGACTAACAAGTAGGAAAAGATACAAAATAAATAACTAACTTACAATTAGGATAAGTTGATTTAAAATGCCTTAGAATTGAAAACTCTGAAAGTGGCATTTCTCCTTGTTCCAAAAAAAAAAAATGTTCTTGAACTTTCTTACGAGGCCACATATAAACACTTTGTTAATGACGTGAGCAATAACCTATTAAATATACATACTTTTGGAGTGCAAATAATGTGATGCAAAATAATTTTCTTTATCTTTATTCGTAATATATTTTTATCCCTTAAGATTAACAAATAATAAACACAAAATAATTTAAAATAAAAAAAATTAATTAAAATACATTGACATAAATAAATATATTATTAATACCCTCGCTTAAAAAATAGACAAATAAACCACTAATCTTGATAATTCAATATTTACCCGGGCAGCTATGACAAATGGCGGCCCCCAAGAATGAAGCTGCCATTTGTCATCGCGGTCCCATTCATTTTTTTGAGAAAACATAATAGATTTAATTTTGTTTTAGTTTATGTGTTTATTTTCCAAAATAATAGATATGAGTTTATTTATTTGTTTCATTTTCACAAAAAAATATAGACAAGCACGATGTATTTTTGTTTCGTCACATAATAATAACAATAATTCTAAAACAAACCATCAATAGAAAAATAGAAACTGCATATGTCCTAACGAATACAATAAAAACACAGCTTATAAACCTAAAATAAATAATGTTCTTACCAATACAATAAAGACATCCAATACATTAAAAACATAAATTTAACACCTAGATAACCATCCAATCCATTGATTGCTTTTCAACCTGCAAACTTACAAACAAAAATGATTGTTAAATCTAAATTGTTTCAATAATTTTTTTAAAGTTGTAATTTAATAAAATAAACATTGTATCAACCTCGAGTATCTCGAGTAGCTCTATTGCATCTTTCATGTGTATTTCGGTTGACTTGGTATCATATATTTCCTCCTGTTTAGTAAACCGGTGAGAACTATCAAACATGTTACTGTGAACTTTCTCTTCTATCGCAGTTATCTTAAACTCATTAAAGTTGCCAACCCCCAAGCGTGCGTCTTCAAAGTATTTGACCCCACGAATCGTTTGTTGATAAGATACTAACAATTAAAATTGCATGAAGAAATGATTTTTTTGTAAATGAAGTAACCAAAAATAAATAAATTAAAAATTAAAACTAAAACTAAAAATACAGATATATGAGAACAATTGACTTTGGAATACTTCATGTTCCGCTTTGGTCCTCCTTTGTGCAAACCATGAGACACATTTTCGACGTCCTCAATTATTGCGGCCACCGGAAACTTACGAGATGACTTAAAGGCATTATTTAGAGATTCAAAATCATTTGTAGTCATAATCCCCCAATGGTAATTCCCGTCGAACGCTTAGAATATCTTCCATAGATTTGGACACTCGCTCTCATCTTGATCCAAATACTTATCCACACCGTCCAATTAAATGTTGAGGATAAGTAATTGATGACCAGGAGCATCCCCCTGTCCCTGTCTCTTCTCCAACAATTTGTCCAACTTGACTACTTGAGTCTTTGTTCAATTGAAGCCATTTTGTTCTTATTTCTACTTCTAAAGGCGAAATGATAATGCATATACGGTCCGAAATGACGATTGAATATTCTTCGTCAACGTAAAAAAGTGAGTCTATAATGTATATACGGTGCGAGTTGCAAATTTTTTTTTGATCGGATTAGTCTATTGTAGTGTGGTATTTGGTGTGGAATTCTTTCGTTGGTTAATTTGGCAATTTTTTTTGGTTCCAAATATCTTAAAAATATTATTGGTCATTTGATATTGATCGATTAGTCAAAACTAATTAGGTCAAAAACAAATTTTAATATGTTTACAAATTTAGAGATTTTAAGGTGTCTCATCTTCACACAAAATTTTTTTTTTATATATATATATATGGCCTATAACAATTTAATTATAAACAATTCCCTATATTTTACAATACAAGAACTCCAAGACCTCCCTGTTTGCCCATCATACGGACAAACGAAAGTTCCATGCCCATCATACGGACCTATTTTTGGATCCAATGAACTCCAAGACCGTCCTGTTTGCTTTCAGATTTGAGTGCTTAAAAAATGAAGAAGACACACACAAACTTTAAAGTGGAGTGCATGTATCTTAATGCGAATTGAATGTAGTTGAACCCATCGTAGCAAAATAGGTACGATTTTAATCGGACCTACTCTCAATTCTTACAAAATAGAGATCCTAAGAAAATGAACAGTCTGAATAGGGAATAATAATCAGGTTACAGGAAAACTTTAACTATATCTAAGAATTAAAGATTATAAGATGCGTGTTTAATGTTGAACGAACAATTGCTGAAGTCTGAAATGGTTAATTAAACGGTTTGGAAAACACTAAAAACAAAAAAACAAAAAACAAATGCAAGATTAGTGGTTCAACCACAAAGTTTTTACTCAAGAAGGGTTGAATATCAAGATATTTCAAAATTAATAATTTGAGGCCAGTGCACTAAATAACTAATTAATTAATGAGGGAAACTAGAGCCACCTTTGTTAAGTTACAGGCCCGGGCACGTTATATTTCTCCTCTTCCTTCTCTTAATTTTCGTATTAACTCTTGTCTTGTTTCTAGGGTTCTTCTAATAATGTGTATGACAAATCTTACATTTTCAGAGAGACATTGATTATTGAATAGCAACTCCTTATATAAAAACAAGTAGTTTAACGAATATTCATGTAAATTTTCGCTTAAAGAATATAATCTAGCACATGCTCCTTTTTTGTTTTGAAAATTCCAATCATACTTAAGAAAATTGGATAAAGTAGAAACTTGCCTAATGAGGATTAAATTTTATCACTACTTAAACGGAAGTAATCAAACAATTTAATTACATCAAATTTGATATAATTTTATCTAAAAAACATGTCCACAATTTTATTTTATTTTGAATAAATAATTTCTCAGTGTTAATATATTTCTTAGATTTCGGTTTGAATGGAGTCGGATCCTTGTTAGTGGTAAATGGATATCTAGGCCAAGCATCAAGTATGGCTTCATGAATATTTGACTATTTGATATGATATATATATATACTAAAAATAAAAAGAAGATAAAAGAAAATGTGAAAAATTTGACATTAAAGTTCATGCAACGCAAATATATTTTTCCTAAGGTATTGTTTTTTAAATGTTAAATTAACAAATGGTCTACATGTATTTCATTTTTAAAGTAGACAAGCTAGGACGAGGTTTATGTGTTTGTTCTGATTCAATTCTTATACGATGCCTTATGCCTACGTACATTGTGAAATCTGAAGATTAGCTAGCTTTAGCCATCATGTACAAAACAATTCAATTCAATTAAATGTGGTGGATAAGTAATTGATGACCAGGTGCATTCCCCCTGTCCCTGTCTCCTCTCCAATAATTTAATTTGTACCACTTGACTACTTGAGTCTTTGGTCAATTAAAGCCATTTTGTTCTTATTTCTATTTCTCAAGCAGAAATGATAATGTATATATGGTCCGAAATGACGATTGAATATATTCTTCGTCAACTCAATGAAATTGTTTTTTTATTTTTTTGGTCGGATTAGTCTATTGTAGTGTGGTATTTGGTGTGGAATTCTTTCATTGGTTAATTTGGCAATTTTTTCGGTCCAAATATTTTAAAAATATTATTGGTCATTTGATATTGATAGATTAGTCAAGAATAATTAGGTCATAATTTTTTTTTAATATGTTTACAAATTTAGAGATTTTAAGGTGATCTGATCTTCACTAAATATATATCTGGCCTATAACAATTTCAGTATAAACAATGCCCTATATTTTACAAAATAGAGATCCTAAGAAAAATGTTCAGTCTTTTCTAATTAATCAGTTTGTAGTTTGTGAGAACAAATAATAGTCACAAACTAATTAATTTTCCTACATGTAACGTACACACCTGTTTGTGAGAACAAATGTCACTGTGGTGTAAAATTTGTGTAGATCAAGGCTCACCATTGCAAATAACTTTATAAGACATAATGACTAGTACATGCCAACGTATTTATGGTAACATGAGTGTGCAACAGAAGATCCAGACCATCTTTATAGAATTCATGGATGTAATTAAATTGATCATCAACCATTTTTGAAAAGTATTTACCAACAACATTTTCAAAGTAATTAGTTCTTTGAATGGAGGTACCGAAATCATATATAATATAATAATTATTTTTTATTGAGGGGACCAGTGAGGATTAATTCTATGCAATGTTTACATTTTACAAACTTAAAACTAATTTTAATTAAAGGAGGGTTCCAATACCTCTTGTTTTTCATAACACATCATACCTCATATTTTATATATATCTTAATTTCAAAAGTTCAAACTAAAAATCTGAACCGCTCAATATAATATTTCATGATAAAATATGCTTGAGGATTAATTAGATAAGGCATGAGCTATTGGAACCTTTTTCAATTAGTGAAAATTCACTCTTAACTACAAGCCTGTAAAACCCCACAGATGCAATCATAAACTGTCTAAATATTGTTCTTTATATCCCTTTGCTTTCTTATATGTATGGTCAAATTTACTAACATGGACAAATTATTAAGGCGTACCAATTCATGCAGTACGTCCTGTATCAGACAAAACGAATAAAAAAATTATAATTTCAAAATTTTATTCAAGTACACCATTTTTGAAAAGAAAATAAATATTAAAATTGATTCAAGTTGTTCAAAATCTAATAGATTAATTAGTTTGTGAATATTTAAAAACTAGGCACAGAAAAGAGAGACTCACACAGTCACACGACTTATCTAATTTTTCTCTCCCCGTTTGCTTTCCAGTTAATGGGCCAAAGCCCATATTTAGTTTGGGCTTGACGTATCAACACAGGATACATGTTAGTCATCATGTCATGAACTCTAATTATGCGCGTCTTATTTATTTAAAAAACAAATAAGTTAAAATACAAAACAGAGAATACAAACAAGTTATTGAGCAAACTTGTAAAATTATTAATGATAAATTACCGCTCTTTGCACTGTGGAGATGAATCACAAAGAAGGTCAAATTAGGTGTTCATACATTTTACTCCGAAATTTTTATTAATATACAAATTAATAAATTAATTTAACAATCTATACAATTTTATAAAGAATTTAAAAAGTATCCAAACCGATGACAGTGTAATCGGTTTCACAAGATCAAACCGATCACAAACTCGTCGGTCACAGAAAATTGAAACCGCTGACAATGTCACCCAGCCCAGAACTGATGACAAAGTCATCGGTTTCAGAAGCTAGAACCCATAAATATAATTCTTGCATCAATTCGTGCATAAATATATTATCCAATTTTTTTTGTGCGGAATTGGCTGAAACCGATGACTTTGTCATCGGTTCTAACTTCTGAAACCGATGATATTGTTATCGGTTTATAGATTCAAATTTCATCATAATATTGTATAGATAGTTAAATTTATTATTTCTTTTGTATATTAATAAAAATTTCGGCATTTTACTGCTTGCAAGCTGGTACTGGCAATTCATATTTCATGTTTCATGTTTCATGTTTCTTCCTCTATTTATATGTTTGTTAATACGGATATTTACTAGAGCAAAAAAATGCTGATTGTATTACCAATATGTAACAAATTGGGTTCAGTCAAAGGGTATACATTTAGATTCATCGCTTTAAGGGGCTTATGTGCAACTTATTTTCACTACAACACCTGTTGGGCAAATTAAATAATCAAATAACATATTTTTGATAGTTTTACGAGCACAATTATTAAGTTTCATTGCTTAATTAATAGAGTGTATTTTGTTGTTTAATTTCTAGTTTATTTTGTTGGATTTTCTCTTTTTTGTTTATTTATTTATTTGAAAGTAAAGTCTACCATGTTCAATTTTTCAATACAAGATCACTAGGTCATGCGCTTATGTGCAAGTTAGAAAAGATGTATTATTTAATGTAGTTAAAATATTTGAATCATAAATCATAATAAAATAAAATAAAAAATACCGAAAGAAACTATAATTACTATTTTTTTGAATAATAAATAAGTAGGAAGTCAAATTTATGTGAAACCTGCAACAATAAAAATGGATTTGAAAAAAAGAACATGTAAAATATTATCCCGAAATACTATATAGTATTGTTATTAAATAATAGTGATCAAACATTATTAAGCTTGGGGTAGATACAAAGCAAGATTGTAATTAATTACTTAATGGTTTCATTTTAATGAGGCGGGTAATCTTGCTCTCTTTTTTTTTATAAAAAAAGTGATAAATTTTAAATAATTTATACAACATTAAGAGTTTAATTAATATCCAGATTACATGATTATACTGTATGGATATAAGAATTGTTAATGGTACGTACTTAGGCTTTCATAAAGCAAGCGACTCATACTATTTATTAATTTCTACTTCTAGTCCCAACCTGCTGCTGCAATGATTTTGTGAATGGTGCCATTGGGGCCATGAAGGGTCCCGTGAAATGATTTATCTGTTAGCAAATTAAATGTACAATTTTCACTTTTTAAGATCTAACAATTTGATTTCTTGGAGTAATGTACGGCACTTTCTTTGGGCCCTCAAGGCGCGCATCACCTTAATTGAATCCTCATTTTTTGCGTGATTGATGGCACAAATTTGAATAATCATGAAAAAAAAAAAAAATACAGTTTATGTGCGTGCTAGTTGCTATCATAGGTGATGTATATAATTAATGAAAATGAAATTGTAAAATATTTCAAGGCATTTATATAGTGAAGATAGCCTTTGATTCGAGTCAGTGGTAGAATTAGGAATTAAAACTAGGGGCAGCCATAAAAAATTTAGGGTTCATAAGAAAAAAAAATTTGGACCAGTATCCTCTGCAGAGGTTTGCGGTACGGAGCTGATCGGATGGTCCAGATTTACTCTTAGCCGGTGAGTGCTCGAGATGATGGAGGGGGCAATATTAATTTTGCTTTGAGATTCGTGCCATAATCTTATTTGGTCCGTCCGATCAAAACGAACGGAGTAGATTAAAAGAACCGCACGTCCTCCGCAGGTAAAAGCTCTGCAGAGGATGTAATTCCAAAAAATTTAGGGAGTGCCAAGGGCCTATAAATAATTGAGGAGATACCAAGGGCCAATAAACAAACAAAAAAATTCTATATATTTTATGAAAATTTCTGTATATTTTATGGATCAAGAGGAGGCCAAGGCCTAGGCTGGCCCCTGCCTTGGTTTCGCCCGAATAGTGACTCTATTATATTATATAGGTTCTATTTTTATATCCACCCATCTAGATCTGTCTGTTTACATTCAAAGTCCGGTGCACCATAATTTTTTCACCTCCCCCCCTGTAAACTCCGAATTCACATCCTCCCGGTACCTAGAAGGGTATCTTTAAGAATTAGTGGATCCGGACTGTTCTTTTAATTTGCACGAATCACTAAGCCTGCCCCTGCACTAGCTCGAATCTCAAAGAGGCTGAGATTTACCCATATTGGAGAGGATATCATTTTTCTCAAAACATGTTCTAGAAGGTCAACATGTCATGTGTTTATGTCCTTTCTTTTTTGTTTGCATGAATTCCAGCCCGGGTTTTTGTTATTTATGATTAAAACCAATAATAAACAAATATGCTTTATGTCATGCGATTTTATCATTGAAAATTGGAATAAAAAAGTTAAGGCCAAGTAAAAGTAGTGGCTAATAATGGAATAAGTCAAATTTCAACAAAATAAAAAAAAATTGAAAATAAAAATATTGGAATAATTCAAATTTTAAACTTGAAACAACAGATCTAAAAACCATCACGCTATTGCAAATCATGAAAAATTTGTTCAATAAAACTTACAAATATATAATTAATTTCGTATAACATCAAATATGTGAAGAAAAAAACTATTTACTTTAATTAGATAAAATTTTGAAAACAAATTCAAATTTTTACAAAACGGATTCTCTCTCCAAATTTTTGTTTAGCATAAAATAATAATCATGTGACACATCAAATTCCAATATATAAAAATAGAGAGTGTCTTCTATGGACATAAGGACCTATTTGTAAAATGAACATATTTTTATTTTCAAAGTTCAAACAGTCGATCCGAACCGTTCATCTTGTTTTCCATATTAATATGAGCTTGGAGACCAAATTTTATATTTTTCTGAATTTTTTTACTATTTATTAAGATGGGTACAAAAAATATCAAATTCAGACCATTGAATTTTGTACCCATCTTAATAAATAATAAAAAACTCAGAAAAATGTAAAATTTGGTCTCCAAGCACATATTAATATGGAGAACAAGATGAACGGTTCAGATCGACTGCTTGGACTTTGAAAATAAAAATATGTTCATTTTACAAATAGGTCCTTATGTCCATAGAAGTCTTTGTCTTAAAAATATATATAATATTACCAGTACTGCTGGAGCTCCTCTTTAGTGAACGTACTGCTACAGATTCTGAGGGACCATTTTTTTTTCTTGAACCCTAAATCATGACTGCAATTTAAAAAAAAAAATGTACGAACCATAAGAGGTTGTACTTGAAATAAATTACTTGATAAATAATAATAATCAAAATTTTCTCTCTCCGTTTCATTTTCAATTTGAAAACATTTCCGTGGATAACTAATGGGCTGCCACTACCAAGATTTAAAAAAAAAAAAATCTAATGAGCTCAAGCCCATATTTAATTTGGGCTTCACATATCAACAAATAATTTTTCTCATTGACAAGTGTTGAGGTGAGTCTCAAAGAAAACCAGATGAAGTATTCATACTTTTTTTACCAGTTGCAAGCCGGTACTGGCCTAATACAGTATCTACAGATTATGACATTTGTAACCTGAAATGGGGCATCCATTTGGTCTGATTTGTCTACATTTGCAACAAATTTGATTTTTATGCATGGCTAGCAAATTAAGAGCCAGTCAATTTTTCCAGCACAGCACAACCGTTGAGAAGATAAATTGTGATGATAATAAAGAGAATCATGAATAAATAAATTTGTGAAATGATCATGTACAACCTAATTAAGCTTCGCACAAGGGGCCTGTTCAACAAAATCAGCTGACCTAATAAAGGCCCTGTTGGGCCGAGCCATATGCCTTTAAATGTAAAATAACGATTTTGTTTTATCACCACTTAATGAGTAATCAAATAATTTCTACGTTGTATTAAATTTGACACAAATTTTATCTAAATTGTAAAACCATGTCTACATTTTTTGGAAACAAATATTTTATAAGTTTTTATAAGTGTTAATATATTTCTCCATGAATTCACAAACCCACTGCTATCGTCTCCTTCATTGGTCCCTCTCTTAGCCAGTTGTCGTTTCCACCATCCCTGCACTTCTTCATTGCAATAGCATTTCGAGACCTACAATGCTGCTGATTGCATGTCCGCATAAGCGCGAAGCAATTTGGAGAAGACCGTTAAGGAGAAGTTTGAATCAGTCAACGGAGAGTTGTAATATTGGGAAGATAAAAAAGGCGAAAATGGGCCTTCGTTTGGCCAACAAGCAACAAGGGCTAAGTGTTGGGAAATTTGCTCGCGCTATGGAAAATTTTTGAAGGAGTGATTTCGTCGAATACCTTACGGGCATACACCAATATCCGACCAAATGGAGAAATATGAAATTCAAATAAGAAGTCAACATAACAAACAATCAAGCACAATAAATTAAGAGAGACACAAGATTTTACGTGGAAACCCTTTCGGGAGAAAACCACGGGACCACACAGCGCAAATCCACTATATCAAAGAGTCTTACAAATACAAAGAAATTAATCAAGTCAATAACAATCTCTTATACTCTTACAGTGTCATACACTAATCTAGAACAAAACTTGGAGAGAACGCTTCTATTCTAGCACGCTTGGAGCAGCCCCAATATGACCCTTTAAAAAGTATCATCATCAGTGGCGATTTTGGACCAGAATCCACCAGTAAAGCTATCAACAGTGGCAGTTTTGGCTTTGGACTGAGACCCATTCTTTTGGCTTCATATTATAACACGGAGTCAGTATGAAAGCGGGGCTAAGGGAAATGGAAACAAGAGCGTCGAACTGACACACATGCTCCAGCGGAAGAATGGCCCAACGGCAATAACGGCCTACTGAAAGGCAGTTTAAAATAAAAATTAAAAAAGGGTTAAATTGTCTATATACCAAAATATTTAGATAACTTTTTGTTGATAAAAATATGAGCAAGTGTTAATATCATCATCCCTTCAAGTACTGTATTTGCAGATGATAAAATATGTTTTGCCCAAACAATGAGTTTAAAACACCAAATATAACTTCTGTATTTACCCAAAAGTTGTGATAGTTGCTACTATAGAGATACATAATGGATATACAAGAAAAATACCTCTAAAAGCTAGAAGAGTATGATGGGGTACTGCCTCAAGCTTCTCCATTAAATCTTGAAAAGTGACCCTGCACAATGCCACAGTTACATTATTCTCATCATTTTTAACAACCCAAATTAATTTTATGGAAATTTAACAAAATTTATTTGAAACAGAACTAAAATAAAACCAAACCTCTCATACAGTAAAGTGGAAATAATCTGATTAAGAATCCTCATTGCTTGCTCACTTCGATCAGCTTTGAAAAAATGAGAAATTAAATTCAAATTGAGAACATAAATCTGGCAAAAAGAGAAAATTCAGACAAATGAACAATTAATTCAGAATCAAACAGAGACTAAAACTGAGAAAATGTATCTAGAAGCAAAGCAAGACATAGATAATCAAAATTAATCCAGGAAAAAGAGAAAGGAATAACCTTAAAAGGAGAGATTTTGGACCAGAATCCTAATTACAAGTTTTTCATGCACGAATCTCAACAAAGACTAACGTTTTTTTATCAGAATAACAGGTTTCTGTTATTCCCAACGAATAACAGCAGATTTATCCCGTAAATCCTTATGTAGAATTAGTTAAAGGTAGAAAACTCACTGTAAGGATCTTTTCCTCCAAGTTCATTTTGTCTGCATCCATACACATTTCCTTTATATATTTCCATCATCTTTGTACCTACATGAATCTTATCATGAAAATATTTAATTTATACACCAGATGCTTTCAAAATAAAAATAAACTGCCGTTTGTTATCCACCAAAATGAAAAGCAGAGTTTGCCAGTATAGGAAACTTTTATATTAATTAATGCAACAAATAAAAGGCTGGTTTTGGTAATGACATCAGGAAATTCAATGACAATAGTTCGAAATATCTAATAAATTAGAATAATAGACTCCGAATACAAACCTAATTTTAATTGTATTGCAGAGTGGCTTGTCCTTGAAAATCTTTTAAAAAGGTTTAGCATGATGGGGTACTGCTTCATGCAATTAACAAATAGAGAAAATGGAAACAGATAAAAGAAAAGAATGAAAAGGCAGCAAAAAGAATGAAACAAAAAGAAAAGAGAGAAAAGAGAAAGGAATTACCTATTTCTAGTAGGGGACATAAAAGTTGGAGACCGTCTAGAATTATTCAATGATCCTACACTGTATGCATCGTATCTTGTGCCAGTCTGGACCATTTGGTTGACATCTTTCCCTTAACAATGGGCAATCACTTATGTAAACGACTTTGAGTGAATCTGGCAGTTTTGGCAATTCCGATAATTCTGGACAGTCTATGAAACCTATTTCCTGGAGGGCAGAGAAGTCACTCAATGTGTTTGGAAGTGATTTTGTTTCACAGTAAATAAATCCGAGATTCTTAATAGATTGATGGTGATCAGATTTCTGAAATGATATTGCTTCTTCTTGGCAAGATACTATAAGCAATTCTATCGGAGGAACAAAATCTTTGCATGATAAAAGCTTGTTCAGCATCACCAAGCTGCTAATATGTAGATGTCGGCAACCGTGCCAAGACTCTAGAACAGATTCTACAGCTAGATTTGGAAGATCAAATAGAGAAAGACTTTTAATGAAAGGACGCGATTCCAAGCCCTCAATGGAGAAAAGATCAGGACAATTTCGAAGCACCAATGATTCAAGTAAGTTTAGCTGACAAAATGATAGAAACCTTGGGACAATGCAAGTGTTAATTTCAACATTTTGAAGACATGGAAGATCGCTATTGAAAATAGCCTGAGGAACTTTGCAAGTTCTAATGGTAAAGGATTGCAGACTGGAGGGCAGCGGTGTATAACCACTCATCTCTAAACACCAACAACCTTCTACCAGAAAGCTTTCCAGATGAGGGAGTGCATGCAGACCACCGAGTGATCTTAGATACCAACAATGTTTGATCTTTAGAGCTTGAAGGCTCTGCAAAGACTCCAAGACTTGTGCTGGTGGTAGTGTGGTTATTGTCATAATCATGGATAGATATAATTTCTCAAGAGTGACCATTCCTCCGAGGCAATCTGACAATGCTCCGTCTGATACACAACAATAGCCAAGATCAAGGATGCGAAGCATGGAGGGCAATTTCAATTTATTTGCTCGAGTGCTGCATTTTAAAATATGGTTCATCCTCTGTTCATGACAATACCACCAAGCATTGTTTACACTTTCCCTGTCTTCCGTTGCATTACTCTCTGCAGCTCTTTCCATAATTTGAAACTGCTCAGCACAGTTTTCTAATAAGCATGTTTGCTCAAAGCTTTTGAGTTCATGATCAAGTATCTGATTGAAATATACAGGAAGTTTAAATAAATGCTCAAAGAATCTCTGGTATTCATTCACTTTCAGCTCATTCTTACATACAAAAATCAAACACGGGCATTTACTAATTGATAACCTAGCAAGGTTTTCTGGAAAAGTAGACAATTCTCTCAAAGCCCTTAAATTTTCAATAATGAGAATGGAGCAATTACGGAATTGATGAAGATTTGAGGGAAGACTTGTCAGAGCATAACAATTGTGGAAATTAACATCTTTTATATTCTTTATAAAGGAATCTTCCTGCAACCAGGTTGGATATGTCGAGCCCCTATACCCATCAATTTTAAGCAACTCTAATTTTCCTGGGGGTCGCAAGGCCTCAATAACCTCTATTTCTATGCCATTAATTTCAGTCGATTTAGCCCATACCAACTCCAGCTTTTTAAGTTTGGGTTTATCAATTAGCCTTGCCACAACAGCTTCATCCTTATCTCTGACATTCTCTAGATTTACAATTCTTAGAGAGCCACCAATCTCCTTCAAAGGTCCCAGTTGATGCAGTTCATATCCTTTCTCTTTTCTCACATGGAATTCATTCAAACATTGTAGTGAAGTTAATTTTCCTAAGTAAGGTACTGGACGTAAGTTATTGATGTCTCGCAGCTTGATAAGGTTACAAAACTTTGTTGGAAGTGTCTTGACAGATGAGGGTAACCATAGAAATTGAAGATGGTATAGCTGCACTATTGAATCCGGCAGCTCCTCAGTTGAACTCCTAGCTAAACTTAGCATTCGAAGGTTCCTCAAATCTACTATAACTCTGGGTAGTATTCTATAGCCCTCGGACCATACATCTAATACCCTCAAGTTCCTAAAATTTGTAGATATCTTGAAAATGATTTCACTAATATCATCAATATATGGGTTCCCTAAGATGAGGGTATGCAAATTCTGTAATTTACATAAACTAGATAGATTTTCTTCCATATTTTCATTGTTAACTTTGAGGTATACATGTTGCACAGTTGAAGGGATTTCTCTTTCAGCATTTGTTAACCTAAAACAATCTTCAGTAGAGAGCTTTTCTGCGAGATCGTGAAAGAGATCATGCATCATATAAAATTTGTGAGTTTCATCCTTTGGGTAAAAAATAGAGTTTGCAACCATTATTTGAAAGTATTCGGAACCTATCTCTCCAACATTTCTATTATCATCTGAGGGCTGGATAAAATCAAGTGCCACCCAATGAGACACCACCTTACGCGTAAACCCTGTACCTTTTGGGAAAATGCCACATAATAAGAAACACCGTTGTAATTGCACATCAAAGCGATGGAAGCTCCACAGCAAAATCTCCATAATGTCGCTCAAGTTGACATTTTCTAGAGTAGCTTGCCAGAACGTGATTTCTGGGTGTTTCCGCAACTGGTTACCAACAACCTTAGCTGCCAAAGGCAATCTACATATTTTTCTTTCAATCTGGTGCAATATATCACTCAAATCATCCTTTAATTGTGGATTGTTGATTTGCAAACCATCAATTGATTCAATGGAATGATACCTCATAAGTGATATGAAGTCATCAAGTGCCAGATCACTCAACTTAGTAAGTTTACCAGGTTGTAATGCATTAGGAAATGACCATGATGATCGACTTGTTACCATTATTTTACATTTTGCTCCACGAATAGCAAATGGTTTTAAGAGGTTGTCCCATTGGTTTTCTCCTGCTTCTCTGTCAAACCAAACATCATCTAGTACGACCATAATATTGTCTGATTCAGGTATTGTTTCTAGAAGCTTGTTTTGTAGAATACTTAAATTCTTAAAATCAGGGCATTTTTCTTTCGAGACACACTCAATCATCTCCTTTGTGCGCTCAATGATATCCAAGTTTCGAGATATGCAGAGCCACATTCTGGTAGGAAAGTGTTTCTTTACCCTTGGATCGTTATATATGTACTGTGCAAGTGTAGTCTTGCCAGCACCTCCCATGCCGGTTATCGCAACAACCGAGTAACGATCACGTTTTCCATCACGCACCAAAAATTTAATTATACGGTCACGTTTTCCATCACGACCAAAAACTCTGTGAGCAAGGAGCGAGGAGGTGACAGAATGGTTGTTACTGGCTATTGCACCATCTTTGCTTCCGGTCTCCTGTATGCCCAGTAACTCACGGAAAGTTTTGGCTTCTGCTGCAATTTCTTTGAGCTTGTTCAACAGTTTCAACAACTTTCTCTTTTTAGGAGACAACAGAGAAGCCTTTTTAACAACCCGACCTGTGAAATTTGCAACAGGTTTGATAATAGGTTTAGAGGATAAACACACCAGCAGCTTCTTGTCCTCTCCTTTGGTCTTGCGTTTGAGGTGCTCGTACTCAAGCTCATGGAGTGTACGTTCAGCGTCATAGTAAGCACTCTTCAGACGGGCCAACCACTTGGTGAGCCGGGCCTTGTGGGGGCTATGTTGGGCTGCTTCAATGGTGAGCTGGAACTGCGGCAGGAGAGTCGTCTCCAAATCTTCGAGGCCTTGGGCGATGTCGCTTCCCAGGTAGGAGATGCTCTTGTTGATGAGATCTTTCACAACAGGAGACACCACCCACCCAAGCCCGGCCAGTGCTACTTTTTCTGCTATTGGCATGGTTGCTTGATTAAGCAAGTGCTAGTGATCTTTTTTGTGATTTCAGAAATTGGAGTCTGGAAAGTTGAGAGAGAAAGAGAGAGAGTGGAAGTTGAGTTGAGTGCAACTAATTCGCTCAGTTCAATTACGTCTTGCGAGAGTGAACTGGACAATGGCCAGGAGAATATTTGTGAGTTATCAAGATTAGGTAACTGTCATACACTGTCTCCTCTGTCAAGATTAGTACAATATAATACAATATGATTCAATCAATTGTGAGTGCGTTTGTCACGGGTAAGACCTGTATTTTGGCATCAACGATGGTGACGAAGACTATGCTCCCTGTCCTCTGTGTGGCTTTGTGCTCTCCAATAAATTGCTGGGGAGTGTAGATAGCTTTGAAAGTTAAACATGGTGCTGAATTAAAATTAATAAACCAAAGGAATATATAATGATAGGTGGGACCTAGGACACATTTTCTAAGTTCCTCAAAAAGAACACGTACACTTTGGAAGTATTTTTAATTTTGGCACCCTTGTTCAAGCAAATGGGTGCATTAACGTTTATATTTCCCTCTTAATTAGGTTTGCTTGTTGGATAACTTCTACTTTCATTAAAATAATTATACTTATTTTCTTTCTTGCACTACTAGAATATGAGTTTATTGCAAGGGAAGGAATAGTTTTTTGCAAGGGGAGGACGGTCCTTGCAAAAAGAATGAAATTTCTGAACTATTGCAAGGGTACTCCCTTGCAATTGTTTCGCATGGAACTGTGGGATGTGCAACCATGCAAATGATATCTTCCTCCCCTTGCAAATACAATATGAATGTCAAATATTATTGTTAATTCGAGATCCATGCAACAACTCAACCTCTTGCCCTTGCAAATAGTTAGGCACATGTTAGATATTGTATTTTATTAAGGCTCCATGCAAATACCTAACCCCGTGCCCTTGCAAATAGTTAGCCACCCGTTTATATTATATTTTATTGAAGGTCCTTATAAATACTCCACTACCCTGCGCATGCAAATGGTATGTACTGTGGAATGTGATTAATTGCATGGGAGTACCCTTGCAACTGTTTTGTTTCTGGAGACAGATGCATTTCTGTTTATTTGATTTCTCCTTTAAATGAATATTTTTTTTATAAATCACAACAACATGAATAATAGCATTTCTCAATACCTACGGCATTTGTCATAGGATTGGGTCTTCGAAAGTCTATCTCTCGCCAAAGACCTTGCAAGGCATTGTAGTATTCTTCTATTGGTTTACCCGACTGGTTTAGTTGAGTTACCCTCCGGTTCAGGTCAAATACTAGAGCCTCGTCATTGCCATCGTAGAAAGTAGTTGCAAGGGCTTTCCACATCTCACGTGCGGTTTCATAGTGAATATAATTTGGAAGAAGCTTGGGATCTAGAGAGTTGATTATCCATCTCTTGACTACTGAGTCTTCAATACCCCATTTTTGGTATGCTTGATCCCCTGGTTTTGGAGGTCGGAAATCATCTGCAATATGATTTTTCTTGTCACGGCCTTTGAGGTACATACTCACAACTTGGGACCAGATAGGGTAATTAGAGCCATCTAGTTTAATGGAGATCGGTGATGTGGATATTTCGGGACTGGAGGTGACAGGAGGCATTATTTGTTGAGGTTTAGTTTGGAGAGACATTAGATGCGCCATTTGAGTTTGTTGTACAGTTACAAGTTCTGTTAGTTTCTCCAACAGAGTTTGGGTAGAGGTTTCTTCTGCCATGGTGAGTAGTTGTGGAGGTTTTTAAGCCTATAAAATCGAACCACGCTCTGATACCTGATAACTTATGAAGAAAAAGAGTAAACAACACACAACTCCCATGAAACTCCTTTCCCACCCATGTTTTATTGATAGAAAAATCTGTGATACAAAATTCTGTGTTAATCAATTTCAGGTCCAGCAAATAAACTAGGGAAACAAATAAACTAGTATCCTCAATCCTACCTTTACATATTTTTCCTTCTATCTTTAGATAACCTAAATAAGAAACAAATATGCTAGCTGTGCTACTGCTGAATCTTGTCATGCGCCAATACTCCCCCTCAAGTTGGTGCATAGATATCCGTCATGCCCAACTTGCCAAGCGCGCCATGAAAAATTGTACTTGACACACCTTTGGTTAAAATATCGGCTAGTTGATCACCTGTTCTCACAAATGGAAGAGAGATTACATTTTCTTCTAAACTTTGTCGAATAAAGTGTCTGCTCACTTCTATGTGTTTTGTACGATCATGCTGTACAGGATTATGAGATATGGAAATTGCTGCCTTGTTATCACAGAAGAGCTTCATTCCTTCACTAGGATCAAACCCGAGCTCACTCATAATTTTTTTCAACCATATCAACTCCTGTAGCCCTTTAGTGATACCCATAAATTCGGCTTCAGCACTAGAAAGAGCTACCACTTTTTGCTTTTTACTCCTCCATGTCACCAAATTGCCTCCAACAAATGTGAAATATCCAGAAGTAGACTTCCGATCAGTAACGTCTCCTGCCCAGTCTGAATCAGTATACCCTTCCACTTTAAGATGTCCATTTTTCTTAAAGTAAATTCCTCTACCTGGAGCACCTTTGAGATACCTGAGAATACGAAACACAGCCTCCATATGTTGCTCACTTGGAGTATGCATGAATTGGCTTACCAAACTTACGGCATATGAGATATCTGGTCTGGTATGAGACAAATAGATGAACTTACCTACCAGTCGCTGGTATCTCTCTTTGTTGGCTGGTACTTGAGTCGGGAACTCACCCAACTTAAGATTTTGTACAACAGGGGTATCTACTGGTTTGCAATCAAGCATCCCAGTTTCAGCTAACAAGTCTAACACATATTTTCTTTGAGACAGAGATATACCTTCCTTGGTTCTTACCACTTCAATTCCGAGAAAATATTTTAGTCCACCTAAGTCCTTCATTTCAAATTCCTCGAAGAGTTTTTTCTTCAATCTATCAATTTCATCGTGATCATCACCTGTGATTATCATGTCATCTACGTAAATAATCAGAACAGCTATCTTTTCTTGCCTCTTCTTGTAAAACAAAGTATGGTCAGAATCACTTTGTGTATATCCATATTTACTCATAGCACTACAAAATATTCCAAACCATGCTCTAGGAGATTGTTTCAATCCATATAGCGCATTTTCTAATTTGCAGACCAGCTGTTGAGACCCCGAATGACTGTACCTTGGGGAAATTTCCATGTAGATCTCCTCTTCAAGATCACCGTGAAGGAATGCATTCTTTACATCAAACTGATGCAAAGGCCAATCAAGGTTAGCTGCAAGAGATAATAGAATTCTGATAGTATTCAACTTAGCAACTGGTGAGAAGGTTTCCTGAAAATCAATACCATAGGTTTATGTAAATCCTTTGGCAACTACCCGAGCCTTATACCGATCAACCAAACCAGTTGGACCATATTTTACTGTGAATACCCACTTACAGCCTACCATCTTTCTTCCTTTTGGTAAACTTACTAACTGCCATGTATGATTCTTCTCTAATGCCTCCATTTCCGCTCTCATAGCTTCCAACCACTTGGGATTGCTCTTGGCTTCTTCAAGTTGCTCTGGGATTCGAACAGAAGCAAGAGTGGAATCAAACTCTTTCAATGGACTTGACAAGTGTTCTGATGTCACAAATTTACCAATTGCATAATTTCCTTCACCATCCTCACCTGGTCTATACCACTTAGGAGGTTTTCCTCTGTTGATCCTGTCAGGTAATCTATATCCTGTATTAGAATTATTAGAATTAAAATTCTTAGAATTTGAAACTTGTACCTCATTCTCAAGAGACCGGCCCTCCTGTGGTAGAGGAGACTGTATCAATTGCCTTTGCACATTTTCTGGATCCATGCTAAGTTCAATCCACCAATTAATGTCCCTTTCAGACTCAGCCCGAGATGGGCTTACTACAGGTGGATTCGGGCCAGCAGTAGCTGAATTCGAGTCAGTGTCAGCATCTGGATTCGGACCAGCAGTAGCTGGGTTCAAGTCTGAGTTCAGGTCAACAACAACACTAGTTTGGTTTGGGTTTGAGTTCGGGTCAGCACCAACAACAATTTGGTTCGGGTTTGAGTTCGAGTTAGTACTTCTTGTGCTAACATTCCCACCCGGATCCAATTGATGCCAAATTTCATTCTCAACTAAATTCTCCCCCTGAGAATGAATTGTATCCTTTCTAAAAAAACTTTCTGTTTCAATAAAGGTGACATCCATGGTAACAAACATTTTTTTTGGAAATAGGATTAAGACACTTATAACCTTTCTCGTGTTGGCCATACCCGACAAATATACATCTTTCTGCACAAGGTTCCAATTTGGACCGTTGATGTTTTTGTATATGGACAAATGCAACACACCCAAAAATCTTTGGTGGAAGATTCAGAACCGATGGTATCGGGAAATGTGAAGAGAGTACTTGAAGTGGAGTTTGGAAATTTAACACATTTGATGGCATACGGTTAATTAAGTAAACTGCAACAGCAACCGCATGATCCCAATAGACTTGTGCTACTTCATACTCAAGTAACATAGATCGGGCCGTTTCTAAAATATGTCTATTTTTCTGTTCGGCCACTCCATTTTGTTGTGGAGTTCCAACACAACTCGTTTCATGGATAATCCTTTTAGAGTGAAAAAATTCCCGAAGTGTGTAATTCACAAACTCACCACCATTGTCACTTCTTAAAAATTTAATGTTCCGATTAAACTGATTTTGCACCATGTTAAAAAAGGATTTAAAAACATGCGACACTTCACCTTTTGTTTTAAGGACATATAACCAAGTCATTCTAGTGCAATTATCAATAAATAGTACAAACCACCTATTTCCAACAGATGAATTAACCGGGGATGGTCCCCAAACATTAGAATGAACCAAGTCAAAAGGAGTTATACTCTTATTCAAGCTACTAGGAAAAGACACACGATGACTCTTAGCTCTAATACAGGTTTCACAATCAAATTTTTTATCTTCACAACCAGAAAATAAACTTGGGTAGATTCTTTTCAGATACCCAAAAGATGTATGCCCCAATCTTTTATGCCACATCCAAATACGAGAGATCCGATTCGTTGATGAACTTGTAGATAAATGAGCTTTTCCAACCACCATGTTGTCCAAATGATACAGTCTCCCTCTTCTAGTACCACGGCCAATAATCTCTTTCGTGAGAAGATCCTGAAAGATACAAAACTGAGGTTACATGAGAACAGCACAATTCAGTTCTTCACAAACCTGACCAACAGACAGTAATCTGGTTGACAAAGAAGGTACAAGTAAAGTATTTGATAAAGTAAGAGAAGGTGAGCATTGAACATCTCCAGCACCCTTTACAGGATATGACTCTCCATTAGCATTCACTATTGCCATTCTTCTTGGTGTAGAAATCCTTACGAGATCCTTTTCTGAGTAGGTCATGTGGTCTGTTGCCCCTGAATCTATTATCCAATCAAACTCATTAGTATGATAATTATTAGAGACAAGACAATTTTTACCTTCCCCATGTTCCTTGTTCTCAACCGGTGGTAAGAGAGAGCAGCTACCCGCTGAAATAGAGGCTGCAGTGGCTGGAGCAACCGCTGCAGTTGGAACTATCGGCCCAGCATGGATGCCCGGTCCCAGTAGGTACACCTTGCGCAACAGGGGCTGCAGTTGAATCAGATGCAACCATTTGCGCCTCACCTTTGTATTGGTGCCACTCTCCTTGCTTTTTCTTCTTCCGATCTTTCCAACCCGGTGGGTACCCAATTAATTTAAAACATTTCTCCCTGGTATGTCTCGGATTGTGACAGTAAGTACAACCCTCCACTAGACCCGGTTTTGAATTAAAATCAGGTTTGTTCATGCCAAGGGTTTGGTTTCTTGCAAGCATAACCATAGAGGTTTCAGCCCCATCCCCTTTATTTAACATTACAATTTGACGGTTTTCTTCTCTACGCACTAAGGCAAAAGCTTGTTCTATTGTAGGAAAAGGTTTTAGTTGTAGGACAGTTGCCCAGATAGAATCCAAGCGGTCATCAAGACCATCCAGGAAGGTCAAAACACGATCTTCTTGAACAAGGTAATTATACTTCTCAATATCAATTGGGGAGGTCATAGGGTTTGGCCTACGTACATCTAACTCTTTCCACAACCCCTGTAATTGGGTGTAATAAACCTCAACAGAACCACTACCTTGGTTGACACGGTTAACTCTCCTTTTTAAGTCAAAAAACTGGGTCAAGTCATCTCCATCAAAAAAGGTTGTTCTTATCGAGTCCCATACCTCTTTGGCTGTAGAGAAAGGAAGAAAATTACCTACTAAGGAGGGATCCATGGATTCAATTATGTAATCTTTCACTGAGGAGTCTTCCATCTGCCACTTGCGATAGCCATCAATTGACGCTGGTTTGAGAGTCGACCCATCAATATAGCCGAGTTTACCCTTTCCCGACAGTTTCATCTTCAACATCTGTGACCATAGGTTGAAGTTCTTCCCATCCAGTTTGATCGTCATGGCTGAAATGTGCCCATCTGGATTAGAGTTGCCTGGTTTTTGTTGTAATAGTTGTGACAAGGTTGCAGTCAAATTCTCTAAGAGTAGAACAGATTCAGATTTCTTCGTTGGCTCAGACATTCTTCTCACACTCAGAAATCAGAGGAGAAAGACAAACAAAATCAGAGAAAAAAAACAGATTTGAAAAAACAGAGGAATAAGGAGAAACACGGATCTGATTCGGCTTGAGAAATGCTCAGAATCGACACTTGTGCTCTGATACCATGATAACTTACGAAGAAAAAGAGTAAACAACACACAACTCCTATGAAACTCCCTTCCCACCCATGTTTTATTGATAGAAAAATCTGTGATACAAAATTCTGTGTTAATCAATTTCAGGTCCAGCAGCCTCCTCAAATAGCCAGCAGCTTAGAAATGAAAAATAGGAAAGAATAAACTAGGGAAACAAATAAACTAGTATCCTCAATCCTACCTTTACATATTTTTCCTTCTATCTTTAGACAACCTAAATAAGAAACAAATATGCTAGCTGTGCTACTGCCGAATCTTGTCATGCGCCAATAATATCATGTAACAATTCGAGTATGAGTAAAGTGCACGATCTGTATACAATGATATACGACCCGTGTGTATTGAGTCAGACACAAGATTTAACGAGGTTCAGCACCAACTTGGTACCTACGTCCTCCACACTCACACACACCTTTTTATTTTTTTCAGAGTTAATTCTTACAGGAGGAGGGAAGGCTTTATAGAAAGAACGTTCCTCAAATTCTCTATTTCCTTCCTTTTTCTTTTTTTCTTTCTTTTATTTTACTAATATTACAATCTTCTAAAACAAGAAATAAAATAACTTAGAAACATAACATAAATCTCAAACGAATCCCATCTGCCACCTTCCATATCTAGTCTAGTGGCCAGGTACACAGTCTGCTTCAACATCTAGCTATCTTTTGGGGTCTCTAGGAAGATAATTAAGAGTATTTTGGGAGGATAAAAATTAGTTAAAATTGTATTAATGTTTAGTTGACTTTTGAGGATCATTGTAAGGCTATAAAAGAAGCCATTCTTATTTTGTAATGTAGCTTATAAAATATTACTTTTGAGAAATAAGGAACCAAGCCTCAGAAAATCATCATAGGCCGGTTTAGGAAATAGATCAACAGGAATCAAAATTACAGCTACTAGAGCTAAAATAGATACCTAATTAATCAATTCCTGTAATTAGGCAATTGTTTAACGGCTATATTCACCAATAGCCTATATATCCATATGTACACCCAATGTAATAAGTAGAAAAATCAATACAATTTAACAATTTTTTCATTCTCAAAAGAGGGTGAGATTGACCCTCAAGAACTAGAACAGTGGGAACTGAATAACGATATAGTATGTTCTTGGCTCCTTAATTCCATGGAACCAAGTATAAGTCAAAGTTTTTTGTATTCAAATTCTGCCAAAGAAATGTGGGACTCAATAAAAGAAATGTTTGGGCACCAACAAAATTTTGCACACATTTTTCAGCTCAAGCAAGAAATTTCTCAAATCAAACAGAACAATAGACCAAATATTGAGTACACAGGGAATTTGAAAGCAAAATGGGATGAACTATCGGTTTATTTGCCACCTACTAGCGACCCAAAATTTTTACAAGAAAGGATAGATCAAGAACGAGTATACACTTACCTCGCGGGTTTAGATCCGAGTTTTGAACCAATCCGGGCCCAGATTTTGTTAGCACCCGAACTTCCTTTCTTTTCAAGCATCGTTGCCACGGTGCAAAGAGAAGAGTCGAGAAGAAAAGGTATGAACAGTGAACCAAGCACCGAAAACCAGGCCTTCCTTGTCAATAACCGAAACCCTAGTTTTAAGGGGGAGGTGTGGGGAGCCAACAGCACTGTAAAGTGCGAAAATTGCAAGAAGGAAGGACACGGGAGAGACCAGTGTTGGTTCCTCTACTCGCATCTCCGCCCTAAGAGGAAGGGAGAAAGGGGTGGCGGAGCTCGCAAGGGAGGCGACAACAGAGAAAACGGAGGGGAGAAGAAAGGGTTCGCTGCCTCTCTGAATGGGTCCGCTGCTTCTCTGAATGGGTCCGCTGTTTTTCTCACTGGGTCCGAACCCGCATCAATAGCTGCATCCGAATCCGAACCAATAGGCCCAACACTCTCTCAAGCCCAGCTGGATAATATTGTGGCCCAGATAACAAATAAATTGGGAATAACAGGTAGTTACACAGGTATTGCATCTGAAATTAATTCGTATTTTGTTCAAAAGTCAGACAAAAATTGGATTATTGACTCTGGAGCAACTGATCATATGACAGGAAATATCAAAATTTTAGATAATGTACAAAAAATTGAAAACTTACAAAATGTGACTGTTGCAAATGGTGACCAAGTACCTATTAAAAATATAGGAACAATAAATTTATGTGGAAAAAATATTACAAATGTATTACATTTACCAACATTTAATTCTAATCTATTGTCTGTTAGTAAAATTACGAATGATTTAAATTGTGATGTTATTTTCTCATCTCAAGCTGTGAAATTTCAGGACAAAAGGACCGGGATGATGATTGGTGAAGGAAGATTAGAAAATGGTCTTTATGTTTTAAATTGTTCAAATAAAGCTCTTGTTGCTAATAATAATGTAGAACTAAATGAACTGTGGCATTGGAGGGTTGGTCATCCCTCTGATAATGTTTTAAATAAGTTATTTTCTTTTTCAAATCTAGATTCAAACCACTGTGAGATTTGTCGTTTTTCAAAACAAACCAGACTTCCATTTTCTTTATCCACTAGTAAAACTTCAAAAATATTTGAACTTGTACACTCTGATGTTTGGGGTCCTGCACCTATAGAGTCCTATAATGGTTTTAAATATTTTGTTACATTTATCGATGATTTTTCACGCACCACTTGGATATACCTTCTTAAATCAAAAAATGAAGTTTTTTTCCAAATTTCAAGAATTTTCAAATCTAGTTGAAAATCAATATGATAGCAAAATTAAAATTTTTAGGTCCGACAATGGTACCGAATATGTTAATAATTTTTTTTCTAAGTTTCTAAAAGAAAAAGGAATTTTTCATCAAACAACATGTGTACATACACCTGAACAAAATGGCGTGTCAGAAAGGAAAAATCGTCACATATTAGAAGTTACTAGGTCTTTGATTTTCCAATCAAATGTTCCAAAAAGATTTTGGTCGGATGCTATTTTAACTGCTATATATCTTATTAATAGATTACCTAGCACAAATTTTAACAATAAAAGTCTATTAGAAATTTTAAACAAAAGAAAAATGAACTTAGATCATCTTCGAGTATTTGGATGCACATGTTTTGTCCATATTAAAAGACAAGATAAATTAGATAAAAATGCAGTAACAGCTATATTTGTTGGATATTCTTTTCAAAAAAAGGGATATAAATGTTACGATCCTACTAGTAAAAAATTATATATATCTAGAAATGTATTTTTTTTTTGAAAAAGTACCATTTTATAAAAAAGAAGATGATAAGCAACCTAGAAATGATTTTGCTCTTCCAGAACTAACAATTTTTGAAGGTACAAAAACTCAAGCAAGTCACACAAGTACAAATGAAGAGGAGTTGCACTCAGGGGGAGACAATCAAAATGATGAACAAACAAATGAGGCAGAGGAGCAACACACAGGGGGAGATCAAGAAGATATAATTCCGCTTCCACGTAGATCAAATAGGCCAACACAACTATCATCCAGGTTACGTGACCACATCACATACAATGTAAGGTATCCAATTCAAGATTATGTTTCTTATGACAAGGTCTCTTCACAACACAAAGCTTTTTTGACAAGCATTAATGAACAAATTGAACCAACCACATTTCAAGAAGCACAAAACAACCCTATATGGGACCAAGCAATGAAAGAAGAGCTCAAGGCTCTTGAAAAAAATAACACATGGTCTATTGTGCATTTACCAAATGGAAAAAAGGCTGTAGGATGCAAGTGGGTTTACAAAATAAAATACAATAGTGATGGTACAATAGAAAGATATAAAGCTAGACTTGTTGCAAAAGGTTTTACCCAAACATACGGTATTGACTACCAAGAAACATTTGCTCCGGTTGCCAAAATGAACACAGTTAGAGTTCTTTTATCGGTTGCTGTTAACTTGGGTTGGAGCTTATTTCAGATGGATGTTAAGAATGCTTTCCTTCAAGGTACTTTAGAAGAGGAGGTTTACATGACTTTACCTCCAGGTCACAAACATGAATGTGACAAAACTCTAGTATGTAAATTACATAAGTCAATTTATGGCTTAAAGCAATCTCCTCGCGCATGGTATGCCAAACTTAGTCACTCTTTTTTACTTCACAATTTTATAAAATGTTCTGCTGACTCATCTATGTTTATTAAACATTCAAATACTTCTACTACAATTGTTCTAGTTTATGTAGATGATATAATTATCACCGGAAATAACAATGTAGAAATTGATAATGTTAAAAGAAACCTAAAAAACAAGTTTGACATTAAGGACTTAGGAATACTCAAGTACTTTCTAGGTAATTGCTCACTCTGACAAAGGTTTGTTGCTCTCTCAAAGAAAATATACCCTTGATCTTTTAAAGGAGACAGGTAAATTTGGTATAAAACCTGCTAATACCCCTATGGATACCAATAACAAGCTTGAACCAGAAAGTGGTGAACCTTTAAAGGATATAGGACAGTACCAAAGATTGGTTGGTAAGTTAATATATTTAACTGTTACTAGACCAGACATAGCTTTTGTAGTTGGTACTGTAAGTCAATTCATGCATGCACCAAGGACCACTCATCTAGATGCAGTGAACCGAATTATTAGGTATCTAAAGGGATCTCCTGGACAAGGGATATGGATGAAGAAAAATAATACTAATAATATTCTCGCCTACTCTGATGCAGATTGGGCTGGAAACTTTGATCGAAAATCAACCACAGGATACTGCACTTTTGTAGGCGGGAATCTCGTGACATGGAAAAGCAAGAAGCAGAATGTAGTTGCAAGATCAAGTGCAGAGGCAGAATACAGAGCAATGGCATCAACAGCAAGTGAGCTAGTATGGCTCAAGCAATTACTGTGTGACATGAAGATCTCATGTGAAGGACCGATGCAAATGTACTGTGATAATCAAGCTGCACGACACATTGCGTCAAATCCAGTTTTCCATGAAAGAACTAAGCACATTGAGGTGGATTGTCACTTCATATGAGAAAAAGTTCAAGCTGGAAAGATAGAGACTCCATTTGTGAGAAGCCACGACCAATTAGCGGATATATTCACTAAAGCTTTAGATAAAGTGAATTTTCAAAGAATTTTGATCAAGTTAGGTTCTATAAACATATTCGAACCTAACTTGAGGGGGAGTGTTGAGAAATAAGGAACCAAGCCTCAGAAAATCATCATAGGCCGGTTTAGGAAATAGATCAACAGGAATCAAAATTACAGCTACTAGAGCTAAAATAGATACCTAATTAATCAATTCCTGTAATTAGGCAACTATATAGAATCCAACATATTAGGCAATTGTATAACGGCTATATTCACCAATAGCCTACATATCCATATGTACACCCAATGTAATAAGTAGAAAAATCAATACAATTTAACAATTTTTCCATTCTCAAAAATAATAATTACGAATTTTAAATTCTGAGTTGAGTTTATCTCCTCTTTTATCTCTTTGAGTTGAGCTTACTCCTCTTTAAGTTTTTTCTGTTGAACTAGCGTGTGTCCTTGTGTATCTCCTTGGTCGGCCGGTGTCACATTCACGCCTGAAATTTAAAATATTTCGCACAAATTTTAAAACCGATTGAACAGTACGTGATTGAACTCCTCGAATCAAAGTAGGTCCGATGGGCATGAGACCTACTCTCAAGTCGTTCTAGAAGGTTAAGATGTAGTAAACTTGTAATGACAAAATCACGCATTCAGTGCACCAGCTCAGTGGTGCTCTACTTTGTAGTTTGCTGTACGTTATGTGGGTCTGATATTAGTTTGGTCTTGCAAATATATGCGGTGCATACTGTGTTTTGGCAGACAAGTACTTTAATGGCTATATATATATAGTGGTGCTCATCTCTATGTAATAAAATAGTGGCTATATGCCTATATATATTTTATCACGTAGACAAGTGCATTAATGGCATCAACGACTTTCAAAGGATATGCGAAGCATCTTAATTTTATATGTAGTGAAGTTGCTATCTTTTAGTTAGTAGTTTTGTGGATTTCTATGTCCGATTCATGCGTTTTTTATGTTGAAGCTAACAATTATATTTATTTTTTCATCCGCTACACACAGCAAACGATCTTTTTTGTTAATGGATATTATTGGAATTTATTTTATGTTAACTTGTTTTTGTAAACTTTTGTAAAATTTTGATAAAATTTTTGTCTCTCCCTATTTAGATAAAATTTTGAAACAAAATTCAATTTTTTTTTGTAAAATGAATTCTCTCTCCAACTTTTTGTTTTGTTGGAAATTGATATCGGATTGTGGATGGTATAGGAGAGGAGTTTATATAAAAAATTTATTTTATTTCTCAAGAGGAGTACAATATATTTGGACTATATATTTCTTACTCACACTTTCTTGTTCTCTTTCTACTCACGACTCATGTGTACACTGACCTATCTAGCCCTTCACCTATTTATACATTTCCAAATGTCGGTTATTACATTTTCTAGAGTATCATGATACAAGAGTATAGAAGATTCTAAGTACAATATATTATAGCATTTTCTAGTACATTCTATTACAGCCCACCATATAAGTCGGTTCCATCTCTTGAAGAATCCAGAAAGTAAATATTTGGATTTGGGCCTTGGGCCTTCGGTGATGTGAATTCCAACACTCCCCCTTATCACCGACTTGATCCTCTTTATATTTAATTTTGCTGATCGATTTTTTTGTATCCTCTATTTTCTCTCCCTTAATCTGAAATTCCTTGTTCAGACAAGTTGATTTAACGTCAAGTTGATATGATCGACACTTGTTTTTAGTAGGAAACCTTCTCATCGGAATATATCTCTCCCAATAGTTGAGGCCGGGTTTTTGTTTGAAGCCTTTTGTCATCAATTTTGCTTTGTAGTTTTTAATTTCGTTGCCACGATTTAATTTTGTCTTGTAGATGCATTTATCACCAATGACTTCACGATATTTTGGTTGATCGACAAGCCTCCGAATGTTGTTCTTGTCAATCATTTGCATTTTATTCTTCATGGCCTTTATCCAATTTTCTTTCTTCTCGACCTCTTTAAGACTTTGAGGTTCGACGATTGAAAAATTAGATGACTCATAAATTTCGGATAAATATCTTACTTGCTTGGGGGGTGACTCTGTTGTCGTAGTCCTTTCTTTAGCTCTTCGACTAGCACTCGGGCTTGATCCTGAATTTGAAGTAGTTCTTGATCTTGACCCATCTTCGCGTTGTGTATAACCTTCTTCTCGTGGCTCGATCACCTCATTTCTTAGCGTCAAATGCGGAGCATAGCTTATGTGCAGTGGGAAGCTTCTAGACTTCTCCATTTCTATTCTTGCTATTACTTGATTTTTATTTCTTCGGTCGAAAATTTTGCAGCCTCCATTTTCAAAATAAACTGCGTATCCATTATGTACTAGTTGCCCCACACTCAGTAGATTTTGTTTTAGGTCCGGAACCAGTAGCACATCTCGGATAAATTTCGGACCCATCTTGGTCTGTACAGCAATACTGCCTTTACCTTTTGCTTGAACAATTGAGTCATTTCCCATACGTACCTTTGTCTCATACGAAGTATCAATGTAATGAAATAATTCGCGGTTCCCAGTCATGTGATTTGTGCAACCACTGTCAAGGAACCAGATATCGCCTTTCTCTTCTTTGACTGAGTGGCACGCATAGAAAATGCTTTCATGATTCTCATTTTCTTCTATGTAGTTTGCTCGGTCGCTGATTCTTGTTCTGCACATTCTGGCTATGTGGCCGATCTTCTTGCATTTGTTGCATCTCTTTGTCGACCAGCATTCAGATGTACTATGGTTTGACCTTTTGTGTATATCGCACCATAAATTTGAATAACTCGAACCTGGTGCTTTCTCTTTCAGCATCGATTGTTTTTCTGTATCTTGTCGCGGACTACCGCCTTCTTGGATTTTTTGTTGACTCGTGGGGTTATATCGAGGTTTAAAGCTCAGCTTGGAGTGGAATGCATCTTCCACCAAATTTACTTCACGTTGGAGCTTTCTTTCTTCGTGTGACTCCAAGGAGCTCATCAATTGTTGAATCGAAAGCGTCGATAAGTCTTTCGATTCTTCTATCGCGGTAACGATATAGTCATATTTATCGGTGAGGCTAATTAAAATTTTCTCGACTACCTTCTGATCGGAGATGTCTTCTCCATATGTCCGCATTTGGTTGATGATTTCGAAGACTCGTGAGAAGTACTCCTTAATCTTCTCCGACTCCTTCATTTGGAGATTTTGAAATTACCTCCTCAATGTTTGCAACTTCACCGCAATTACCTTTGCGGGGCCTTCGAACTCCTCTCTCAAAGTCTCCCACGCCTTCTTGGATGTAGTTGCTCCACTTATCCGTGAAAACAAGTTTTCTGCAACACCCTGTTGGATTAGAAACAGGCCTTGGCATCGTTCATTTGTTGTTGTTTTTGCTCCTTCGTCAATGTTCCTGTCGGCACCGTGAAGCCTTGTTCGACGACATCCCACAATCCCTGCGAGAGTAGCAGCGTCCGCATCTTTATCTTCCACATGGAATAATTTTCTCCCATAAATACTGGAACTGTCGATTGTGCCATACTTGCAAATACACCTGAAGATATCGATTTAGGATGCTTCTTATATTGCACGAACGCCCTAGTCTACTTCGCTAATTTCTTACTCGAACCTGAAGCTCTTGATACCAAATGTTGGAAATTGATATCGGATTGTGGATGGTATAGGAGAGGAGTTTATATAAAAAATTTATTTTATTTCTCAAGAGGAGTACAATATATTTGGACTATATATTTCTTACTCACACTTTCTTGTTCTCTTTCTACTCACGGCTCATGTGTACACTGACCTATCTAGCCCTTCACCTATTTATACATTTCCAAATGTCGGTTATTACATTTTCTAGAGTATCATGATACAAGAGTATAGAAGCTTCTAAGTACAATATATTATAGCATTTTCTAGTACATTCTATTACAGCCCACCATATAAGTCGGTTCCATCTCTTGAAGAATCCAGAAAGTAAATATTTGGATTTGGGCCTTGGGCCTTCGGTGATGTGAATTCCAACATGTTTAGCATAAAAAATTAATCATGTCACATTAAATTCCATTTTTTTTTTCTTTTTGAACCCTAAATCATAACTGCGATTGAAAAAAAAAGTGTAAGAAGCATACGAGGTTGTACTTGAAATAAACTACTTGATAAATAATAATAATAATCAAATTTTTGTCTCTGTCCGTTTCCTTTTAAATTTGAAAACATTTCCGTACCAAGATTTACAAAAAAATCCCATGGGCCCAAGCCCATATTTAATTTGGGCGTCACGTTACTCACGTATCCACAAATATTTTTCTCATTGACATGTGTTGAGGTGAGTCTCAAAGAAGGTCAGATGAAGTGTTCATATTTTTTTACCAGTGCACGCAAGACGGTACTGACCTTATACCAACGGTATATCCTGAAATACAGTATATATATATATATATATGTACAGTACGTACAGAAATGGCATTTATAACCCGAAACAGGGCATCAATTTGGTCTCATTTATCTACATTTGCAACCCAATGGAATGCTAAATGGAAGGGTATCGATGCAATTCTCAAGATGAATTTGATGGAAACAAATTTCATCATGTCATACAGTAATTTTAACTAGTTAGATTGTTGGGTAAATTTCGGAACTTTTTTTTACTGATATTTTCTGTTGTTATCTTGCTTCTAAGTATTTCTTTTTAACAAATTGGGTTCAAGCAATCAAAGGGTATACATGTAGACGCATCATTTTAAAGGGTCATAAGTGCAAAAAAATTTCACAACAACCTGTTGGGTAAAGTAAATAGCGTAGAACTAGGTTGCTCTTAAGTTCATCAAGTTATTTGATGATTTTAACTCCAAAATTTGTTGAAATAACTTCAAATAATTAACGAATCCAAATTACCAATGTACTTCATGAGTGATGTGTTTACATATCAAATTTATAAAACTTTATGTACTCGCTGCAATACAGGCATGGTGGCCACCTCTGATATAAACTAACTTTTAAAGTTTCATATTAGTACATTCAATTTAGAATTCACATTCGACTATTGCTTAATACACACTTGAGTATTACATCAATGTACACTTGTTTATTAGTTATCTCATCAATGCACCCTTGAGTATTAACTTGCATTTTACACCAGTAATGCTACTAACAAAATGTAGCCAGGCAGATTGGCACATTATAGGAGGGGGGGACCTTGTTCACACTTTCTGATGATTATTAATCTACTTTTGTTTAGAAAAAAAAACATTTTAGATTTTGTTATTAGTAATTTCTACAAAATATATACAACATAAACAAAGTCCCTTGTAATCTACTTCTCTTGCATATTTTATATGTTGAACAGAGAGATCAGAGGAATATTTTTGTAATTAGATCATACATCAATTATTGTCTTGCTTAAGATTATGAGTATGTTGTATATATTTTGTGTTATTGTATGTTATTTAATTTATGTTGCGTGTATGTTACTTTGAAAGAGTATCGTATATTAATTTATGTATGAATGTTTTTATTATTATGACTAGCCAATTATATATGAAACTGTGTAAAAAATATACTTCTTCTATCGGTACATAACATATTACAGACATAAGAAGATCCCTTCTTCTATCAGTAATAAGTACCATACCGATAGAAGACATATAAGTTGTTCTATTGTGTTGGTCTCTAGCGGTAGGGAAATCTGTTAGTTGATACTATTTTTACCCTGTAAAAGACTGAATTTCTGTAGTACTGATTATGTCATTTATATAAGTTTTGTACAAACGCAGAGAATAATTTCTCCAGCACAGCACAACCGTTTAAGAAAATAAATTGTTATGATAATGAAAAGAAACATATAAATATTTGAATTTGTGAAACGATCATGTACAATCTAATTAAGCTTCACACAAGGGCCGGGCGGGCTCAGCAAATGTGCTAATCTAATAAAGGCCCTGCTGGGCCGTGCTATATGCCTTTGCATGTAAAATAATGATTTACTGTTATCACCACTTAATGAGTAATCAAATAATTTCTACGTTGTATTAAATTTGACACAAATTTAATCTAAATTGTAAAAACATGTCTACATTTTCTGAAACAAATATTTTATTAGTGTTAATATATTTCTCAATGAATTCACAAACCCACTGCTGTCATCTCCTTCATTGGTCCCTCTCAGCTGGCTGTCGTCACCACCATCCCCGCACTTCTTCATGGCAATAGCACTTCGAGACCTACAATGCTGCTGATCGCATGTTAGCAATGGTGCAAAGCCATTTGGAGAAGATTGTTGAGGAGAAGTTTGAATCAGTCAAATTAGAGTTGAATTAGGAAGATAACAAGACAAAAATGGGCCTTTGTTAGGCCAACAAACAAGAAGAGTGCAATGTTGAGGAAATTTGGTCACTTTGTGAAAGAATCTTGAAGGAGTAATTTGTCGAACATTTTGCGTGCATATACCAATATCCGACAAAATAGAGAAATATGAAAGTCAAACAAGAAGCTAACATAACTAGCAATCAAGCAAAGAAAATAAAAGGGACACAAGATTTTACGTGGAAACCCTCTCGGGAGAAAACCACGGAAGCACACGGCGCAAATCCACTATATCTAGGAGTCTTACAAATACAAGGAGATTAATCAAGCAAATAACACTCTCTCACATTCTCTTACAATTTCATACACTAATCTACGAAATAATCAAATGTATTCGGTGGATTGGACAAGAAAGAAAAACTCTACAATAAAGCTTGGAGAGAACTCTACTACTCTAGCACGTTTGGAGCAACCCCAATATGACCCTTTTTAAGACATCATCTTCAGTGGCGCTGGCGCGGATGTTCCAGCTGAAGAATGGCCCAACAGCAATAACGGTCTGCTGAAAAGCAGTATTTCAAAAAAAAAAAAAAATGAAGAAGGGTCAAGTTACTCATAAATATGTTTTGCACTAGATGCTTTGGCAGCCATAACAGTGTAAAACCCCAAATATAACTTCCGTATTTACCCAAAAGTTGTGATCATTGCTCCTCTAGTGATACATAATGGACATACAAGAAAAATACCTGTAAAAGCTAGAAGAGCATGATGGGGTACTGCCTCAAGCATCTCCATTCAATCTTGAAAATTGACCCTGCACAATGCCATAGTTTCTTTCTTGTCATCAATTTTGTAACCCACACAAAATTCTGTGGTATGAAACAGAATTAAAATAAAACCAAACCAAACCTTTCATACAGTAAAGTGGAAATAACCAGACTAAGAATCCTCATTGCTAGCTTGCTCGAGTTGATCAGCTTTTAACAAAAGTGAAAAATTAAATTCAAATTGATAACATTAAATCTGACAAAATGAGACAATTCAGACAAATTAACAGTTAATTCAGAATCAAACAGAGACTAAGAGACTGAGAAGTTGTATCTGGCAGCAAAGCAAGACATAGATAATCAAAATTAATCCAGGAAAAAGAAAAAAGGAATAACCTTGAAAAGAGAAAATTTGGACCACAATCCTAATTACAAGTTTTTCATACATGAATCTCAACGAAGACTAACGGTTGGGATCATAAATTTATAATAACAGGTTCCTGTTATTCCCATTGAATAACGGCCGATTTATCCCATTGAATTAATAAAAGGTAGAAAACTCACTGTAAGGATCTTTGCCTCCAAGTTCATTTTGTCTGCATTCCGACACATTTTCCAAATATTTTTGCATCATCTTCGTACCTACATGAATCATATCATGAAAATATTTAATTTGTAAACCAGATGCTTTCAAAATTAAAATAAACTTCAGTTTGTTATTCATCAAATTAAAAGCAGAAAGGAGAGTTTGCTCATTATAGAAAATTTTCATATTAATTAATGCAACAAATAAAAGGCTGGTTTTGGTAGTGAATTCAAGAAATTCGACAAAAATAATTCGAAACATCTAACAAAAAGTAGGTGGTAGAAAGAATATTCAGCAAACACCATAAATTAGCAATAAAAGGCTCCGAGTACAAACCTAGTTTTAATCCTTTTGCGGAGCGACTTGTCCTTGGAATTCTTTCAAAAAGGTTTAACGTTATTGCTCAAAAAGTTCTCTAAATGTAATGATGTTTAGCCAAATATCATGCAATTAACAAATAGAGAAAATGGAAACAGATAAAAGAAAAGAACCAAAAGGCAGAAAAAAAAAGAAACAAACGAAACAGAGAGAAATGAGAAAGGAATTAATTACCAATTTCAAGAAGGGGACAACAGTTGGAGTCCGTCTAGTATTCAATGATCCTATCCTGTATGCATCTTATCTTGTGCCAGTCTGGACCGTTTGGTTGACATCTTTCACTTAACAATGGGCAACCAATTATAACAATTCTTTTGACTGAATCTGGCAGTTTTGGCAATTCCGATATTTCTGGACAGTTTGCAAAATATATTTTCTCGAGGGCAGAGAAGTCACTCAATGTGTTTGGAAGTGACTTTGTTTTGCAGTTTTGAACTACGAGAAGTTTAATAGATTGAAGGATATCAGATTTCTCAAATGATATTGCTTCTTCTTGGCAATGTGCTATATGCAATTCTAGCAGAGGAACAAAATCTTCAGATGATAAAAGCTTGTTCAGCATCACCAAGCTGCTAATACATAGCGTTCGGCAACCTTGCCAAGACTGTATAACAGATTCTACTGCAAGATTAGGAAGATTAAGTAGCTTAAGAGTATTAATGAAAGGACACGATTCCAAGCCCCAAATGGAGAAAAGATCAGGACAATCACAAAGCACCAATGATTCAAGTAAAGTTAGCTGACAAAATGATAGAGACCTTGGGACATTGCAACTGATAATTTCAACATTTTGAAGGCATGGAAGATCACTATTGAAAATAGCCTGAGGAACTGTGCAACCTCTAATGATAAAGGACTGCAGAGTGGAGGGCAGCGGAGTATAATCACTTTCCATCTCCAAACACCAACAACCTTCTACCAGAAAGCGCTCCAGATGAGGGAGTGCATTCAGACCACCGAGTGATCTTAGATACCAACAATGTTTGATCTCAAGAGCTCGAAGGCTCTGCAAAGACTCCAAGACTTGTGTTGGTGGAAGTGTGGTTATTGTCATAATGCCTGATAGGTATAATTCCTCAAGAGTGACCATTCCTTCGAGGCAATCCGACAATGCTCTATCAGATACACAACAATAGCCAAGATCAAGGATGCGAAGCAAGGAAGGTAATTTCAATTTATTTGCTCGATTGCTGCATTTGAAAATAAAATTCATCCGCTGTTGATGACAATACCACCAAGCATTGTTTACATTTTTCCAGTCTTCCGGTGCATTACCCTCTGCAGCGCTCTCCATAATTTGAAACTGCTCAGCACAGTTTTCTATTAAGCATGTTTGCTCAAAGCTTTTGAGTTCCTGAAGTATATGGTTGGAATCTTGAAAAGTACATCTAGAAAATTGCTCGAAGAAGCTCTGGTTTTCATTCACTTGCAGCTCATTCTTACAAACAAAAATCAAACACGGGCATTTACTAATAGATAACCCAGCAAGGTTTTCTGGAAAAGTGGACAATTCTCTCAAAGACCTTAAATTTTCAATAATGAGAATGGAGCAATTACGGAATTGATGAAGATTTGAGGGAAGACTTGTCAAAGCATTACAATTGTGGAAGTTCACATCTTTTATATTCATTACAAAGGAATCTTCCTGCAACCAGGTTGGATATGTCGATCCCGTATACCCATCAATTTTAAGCAACTCCAATTTTGCTGGTGGTCGCAAGGCCTCAATAACCTCTATTTCTAAGCCATTAATTTCAGTTGATTCATCCCATTCCAACTCCAGCTTTTTAAGTTTGGGTTTATTAGTTAACCTCGCCTTAACGGCTTCATCCTTATCTCTGACATTCTCCAGATTTACAATTCGTAAAGAGCCACCAATCTCCTTCAAGGATCCCAGTTGATGCAGTTCGTATCCTTTCTCTTCTCTCACATGGAATTCATTCAAACATTGGAGTGAAGTTAATTTGCCTAAGTAAGGTACTGGAGGTAAGTTATTGATGACCTCATCATCTAAGTTATATAATTCCATGCTTCGCAGCTTGATAAGGTTACAAAACTTTGTTGGAAGAATGTTGACAGATGAGGGTAACCGTAGAAATTGAAGATGGTATAGCTGCACTATTGAATCCGGCAGCTCCTCAATTAAACTCCTAGCAAAACATAGCATTCGAAGGTTCCTCAAATCTCCTACCACTCTTGGTAGTATTCTATAGCCCATGGACCATACATCTAGTACCCTCAAGTTCCTAAAATTTGTAGATATCATGAAAATGATTTCACTAATATCATCAATATTAAAAGGGTTCCCTAAGACGAGGGTATGCAAATTCTTTAATTTACATATTCTAGCTAGATTTTCGTCCATATTTTCGTTGTTAACATTGAGGTATACATGTTGCACAGTTGAAGGGATTTCTCTCTCAGCATTTGGTAGCCAAAAACAATCTTCAGCAGAGAGCTTTTCTGCAAGATCGTGAAAGAGATCATGCATGATATAGAACTTACGAGTATCATCCGTTGGGTAAAAAATAGAGTTTGCAACCATTATTTGAATGTACTCGGAACCTATCTCTTCAACATTTCTATTATCATCAGAGGCCTGGATAAAATCAAGTGCCACCCAATAAGACACCAACCTAGTCCCAAGCAATATTGTACCTTTCGGGAAAACGCCACATAATGAGAAACACCGTTGTAATTGCACATCGAAGCGGTGGAAGCTCCACAGCAAAATCTCCATAATGTCGCTCAAGTTGACATTTTCTAGAGTAGCTTGCCAGAATGTGATTTCTGGGCGTTTCCGCAACTGGTTACCAACAACCTTAGCTGCCAAAGGCAATTTACTTATTTTTTTTGCAATCAGGTCCAATATATCACTCAAATCATCCTTTAATTGTGGATTGTTGTTTTCCAAACCATCAATTGATTCAATCGAATGATATCTCAAAAGTGATATCAACTCATCAAGTGCCATATCACCCAACTCAGTAAGATTACCAGGTTGTAATGCATTAGGAAATGACCATGATGACCTACTAGTTACCATAATTTTACATTTTGCTCCACGAATAGCAAATGGTTTTAAGAGCTCATCCCATTGGTTTTCCCCTGCTTCTCTATCATACCAAACATCATCTAGTACGACCATAATATTGTCTGATTCAGGCATTGTTTCTAGGAGCCTGTTTTGTAGAACACTTAAATTCTGTAAATTAGGGCATTTCTCTTTCGAGACGCACTCAATCATCTCCTTTGTGCGCTCGATGACATCCAAGTTTCGAGATATGCAGAGCCACATTCTGGTAGGAAAGTGTTTCTTTACCCTTGGATCGTTATATATGTACTGTGCAAGCGTAGTCTTGCCAGCACCTCCCATGCCGGTTATCGCAACAACCGAGTAACGGTCTCTGTCACAAACTCCGTCATCCAACAGAAAGTTGATTATATGGTCACGTTCTACATCACGACCAAAAACTATGTGAGCAAGGAGCGAGGAGGTGACAGGATGGTTGTTACTGGCTATTACACCATCTTTTCTTCCTATCTCTTGTATGCCCAGTAACTCACGGAATGTTTTGGCTTCTGCTGCAATTTCTGTGAGCTTGTTCAACAATTTCAACAACTTTCTCTTTTTAGGAGACAACAGAGAAGCCTTTTTAACCACCTGACCAGTGAAATTTGCAAGAGGTTTGATAATAGGTTTAGAGGATAAACGCACCAGCTGCTTTTTGTCTTCTCCTTTGGCCTTTCGTTTGAGGCGCTCGTACTCAAGCTCGTGGAGGATACGTTCAGCATCATAGTACGCATTCTTCAGACAGGCCAGCCATCCGGCGAGCCGGGCCTTGTGGGGGCTATGTTGGGCTGCTTCAATGGTGAGCTGGAACTGTGGCAGCAAAATCGTCTCCAAATCATCGAGGCCTTTGGCGATGTCGCTTCCCAGGTAGGAGATGCTCTTGCTGATGAGCTCTTTCACAACAGGAGACGCCACCCACCCAAGCCCGGCCAGTGCTGCTGTTTCTGCTATTGGCATGGTTGATTGATTAAGCAAGTGATATTTTTTTCTGATTTCAGTAATTGGGGACTGGAAAGTTGAGAGAGAATGGAAGTTGAGTGCAACTGATTCTCTGGGTTCAATTACCACTTGCGAGTGTGAACTGGACAATGGCCAGGAGAATCTTTGGGAGTTCTCAAGATTAGGTAACTGTTGTACACTAGTACAATATAATTCAATCAATTATCAAGATTAGGTAACTGTCATACATTAGTACAATATAATTAATTCAATTATCAAGATTAGGTTGTTTCTCAAAAAATTATCAAGATTAGGTAACTGTTGTACACTAGTACAATATAATTCAATCAATTATCAAGATTAGGTAACTGTCATACATTAGAACAATATAATTAAATTGTCACGAACCATGCCCCACTACTGTCTCCTCCAATAAATAATTTGTACCCAGTTGTGAATGCGTTCATTTGTCACGGGTAAGACCTGTATTTTGGTATCAACGATGGTGACGAAGACTATGCTCCCTGTCCTCTGTGTGGCTTTGTGCTCTCCAATAAATTGCTGTGGAGTGTAGATAGGATTGAAAGTTAAACATGCATGGTGCTGAATTAAAATTAATAAACCAAAGGTGGGGCCTAGGACACATTTTGTAAAAAGAACACGTACACTTTGTAAGTATTTTCAATTTTAGAACCATTGTTCAACCAAATGGGTGTATCACCGTTTATATTTCCCTCTTAATTAGGTTCACTGGTTGGAAAAATTCTACTTTCATAAAAATAATTATACTTCTTTTCCTTCTTGTCACAAAAATAATTACATTTTTATTTTATTTTGCTATAGAGAACGCCCCTAGGCCAACATAAATTTCTTCTCAATGCAAGTACTACAAACTAAGTTCAAGACTATGTCTTGTCCATAAATTAAGCATGTTCGACGGAGTGGGTCTGATGACCGTCCGATTCATCTTAAGACCTATGCGCATGAAAATAGAAGCAAAGTATGTCTGATGGGCATAAGAGCTCTCAAGTCGTTTTAGCTGATTAACATGTAGTGAACTTGTAATGCAATTGAGCAATTCCCAAAATCATGTGATGTGTTTATGTCCTTCTTTTTTGTTATATATGATTATGTTGAATTTTATGAGGGTTTGAGGAGAAGGATTTATGCGGAACAGTATCAATTTATTTCTGTGAAACTTTTTTATTTTTATTGTATTGAGTCTCTCTCTCTTTACAATCTCTATATCCTATTTATATGACAAAGTCTAACGGCTAGTTTATTTTACCGTTACTGTACCGGTACTATTTCTATTCATCTATTTTATACATATTTCTAAACATAATAAAAAGAACAACTATTTTTATTCATGATTGATCCTAGGCCACTTGATCAATGATGAACGGCTGAGATCGATCTTCCCATTCTTTATTATTTTCAACACTCCCCCTCAAGCTAGGAATGTATATATCGTACAATCCTTGCTTGCCTGAATGGACATCGGATTGATCGACATCTACAATTTGAGCTTGCATCTTCTTCCACGAGTTTTGGTTCCAATCCCTTGGTTTACTCACCATTTCTTCATTCCTACAATAAAAAATTCAAACAATCACAGTAACCCGATCTATGTATCTAAATTAATATAAAATCAAGGTAATTTGTCAAATTTCAACTCTTAGGTTAACTTATTAATTTGGTCATTTTTGTTATGTCTATATTATCAAAATATTTTGTTTCTGACCATATGGTCCGTATCACCGCTATCAATTATCAATTATCAATTATCAATTTATCATGTAAGAAAATTTTAATTGATATATTAAAAAGATACCATATTTTTAGCTATCTTGTTGAGTTGACACCACAATCGGTTGTTGAAGAAATTTCCTCATTTGATCTTGATTTTGTTGAATCAGGTTGCTTTGACCCGCTACATGATTGTCTTCATAAACTCCTCCTAAAAATAAGTCTTCTATTTTCTCCTCAAATTGAGATATTTTCACCCTTGCTCCAAAAATATTAATTTGAGCCTTTAAATTTTTTCCGTCTTCTCAAGAGGAGGCATCAATTTGCTCCCCCTCAAGGTTACTAACTTCTCAAAAATAATTTTTTTTTCATGACCTTGGTATTTGTATTGGTATTTGTACAATTTGAGGTATTATCAGCGCACCTTGGTCATTGATATAGGGTCATCCACCCCATATTTTGGTTATTGAATTTTTTTTTTTTTGTATGATTTACCATTTTTTTTCTAACCAAGGGATGAGGCTCTTTGGCTCTAGGATTCCTCTTGGTTTAAGTTTTTTTTTTTTTTCTCTTACCAAGGGATGAGGCTCTTTGGCTCTAAGGTTCCTCTCGGTTTGAGTTTTTTTTTTCCTTCTTACCGAGGGATGAGGCTCTTTGGCTCTAAGGTTCCTCTCGGTTTGAGTTTTTTTTTCTTTTTACCGAGAGATGAGGCTCTTTGGCTCTAAGGTTCCTCTCGGTTTGAGTTTTTTTTTTTTTCTTCTTACCGAGGGATGAGGCTCTTTGGCTCTAAGGTTCCTCTCGGTTTGATTGTTTTGTACCGTTGGGTCTATTGGTACCCTTTCTAATTTAAGATATTAGACCCTTGCAATCTTTGTTTGGGTCTATTGCTCACCTCATTTTTCTCTTTTTAAAGTACAATTTATTTGAGAAAAATATGCATTTTTGAGAAACAAATTTTGTTTATGTAATCGTTAAGAATATGTTTTTTTAACATATTAAATAATTTTTGTTTTAAACATATAATTCATAGTACTCTATTATTTATCAATTTATCAAATAATTATTTTTATGTAAACTAATTTCTTTTAAATTTAATTATGATGTATTTTGGAAATCTAAGAATGCTTGATGTGTAGAACAGAAATTTGATATAAATGAAGATTAAAATTATGTTTTTTTTACATAAAGTATAATTTTACTAATGAAAAGTAGATTTGTAGAAAATAATAAAACATTTTTAACCTATTACAAAATATGTTACCATTAACAACTAATTTATACCGTTTGTAACTAAAATATGTTGGTTATCATTAACATGTCTAATATAGTAAAGAGTTTCTCCTTCTTTCTTTTTTGGGGGTATTGTTATGGTGACCTTTCGGGTAGAAAGGTCCTTGGTTTTTGTTATGGTGGCTCTAGTAGTTCTTGGTATGGTGGCTCTAGTAGTTCTTTGACTCTAGTAGCTCTTGATTATGTTGGTATGAATTGGATCCCGGATTTTTGTGTTATGGAATGGTGGTGCCATGTAAAAAATGTGACTATTGAGATTATGTTTATGAATATTTGTTATGAATATTTTATATGAACCTTGACCGGGTCATAAGAATTATTATTTCCATCTTTGAAATGGAGACATCCATTTCCTCCAAAATGGTGGGAGTGGATCCAGGGTCGCTAATTCCCACTTCTCCTCTCTTCTCATTTTTCGCTGAAATTTTTTGTTTCTTCCGATCTGAGATCGCCTCCTCTCGTTGGAGAGAGATCTTCCCCTCTCCTCCCTTCCGATCGAGGATTGACTGACAATATGAGATCGTCTCTCTTTTCTCTGTTGTGAAAAACGTGGCCCAACATTTCCTCCTTGTTTTGATCGCTCCTCCTGCCGAGACTCATCCCCTTTGGCCGGAGGTGTGGATGGAGGAATCGGCACCTAGTCCACTCATGTCAATCCTTTTTGCAATTTTCACAACGAAAGGTGCTGGAAGCTCTCTTCAACCCTGGAAATTAGGGGTTTTGTTGTTGCGCTGAGGGTTAGTGAAGAACAGAGGAATGGGCACTGATTTCGGTTGTTTGCTTGTAAGCCTTCTTTTCTTGTGCTGTTGTTGGTTTGATTTTTTCCGGTTGCTGAGTATTTTTCAGATTATGGATGGTTTGGGGGTTAGGGATTTCTATGAGCAAGTTTAATTTTACTGGTTTCGACTCAGGAATTTTTTTTTTTTAATTTGAGAAAAACAAATTTTCTGGTTTTGTTTATGATATGGATTATGGATTTTTGTTGATTCGGGTTATTTGAGTTATTGGCTTTTATTGGAAGCTTAGAGCTTTATCGGGTTATTGGGTATTGACTCTTGGTGCTGCATTTTCTCCTGTGGTGACCTCTAGCTGAACCTTTGCTCCCGACAAGTCATTGCTGCCGTGAAACACGGTATTTGTCAGCTTTGAGGTAGCCTCAGTTGAGTGCTGCCCGACTTGAGCCATTCTTGCTTTGTGTGCTTGTAGTGCTTGATTCTAGGATTTGAAAACCCGCTTTGATACCATGTTGAATTTTATGAGGGTTTGAGGAGAAGGATTTATGCGGAACAGTATCAATTTATTTCTGTGAAACTTTTTTTATTTTTATTGTATCGAGTCTCTCTCTCTTTACAATCTCTATATCCTATTTATATGACAAAGTCTAACGGCTAGTTTATTTTACCGTTACTGTACCGGTACTATTTCTATTCATCTATTTTATACATATTTCTAAACATAATAAAAAGAACAACTATTTTTATTCATGATTGATCCCAGGCCACTTGATCAATGATGAACGGCTGAGATCGATCTTCCCATTCTTTATTATTTTCAACAGATTAGAACAAATAATAAACAAATATACTTAATTTAATGCGATTTTATCATTGCAAATTGGAAGAAAAAAAGTTAAGGTCAAATAAAAGTAGTTGCTAATATTGGAATAATTCAAATTTCTTCAAAAAAAAATTGAAAATAAAAATTTCTACAAAAATAGACAGTAAAAATATTGGAATAATTCAAATTTTATTTTGAAACAACAGATGTAGACCATCATGCTATATATTTCAGATCATTAAAAGTTTGTTGAACAAAAGTTAAGAATATATAATTAATTCCTTACAACATCAGATATGTGAAGAAAAAACTATTTACTCTAGATAATATTTTGAAACAAAAATAAAAAAATTTATAAAACAGATTCTCTCTCCAACTTTTTGTTTAGCATAAAAAATTAATCATGTGACATAAAATTCCAAAATTTAAAAATATAGCATTACAAGTACTGTTGGGCTCCTCTTTAGTGAACTCCTATGGACTCGGACAATTTTTTTTTCTTGAACCCTAAATCATGACTGCGATTTAAAAAAAAAAATGTAAGAACCATATGAGGTTGTGCTTGAAAACAAATTAAAATTACTTTTTTCCTCTCTCTCCATTTTCTTTTCAATTTGAAAACATTTCCATGAATAACTAATGGACCGCCTCTACCAAGTTTAAAAAAATATGTGTAATGGGCCGAAGCACATATTTAATTTGGTGTTCATACTTTTTTTTACCAGTTGCAAGCCGGTACTGGCCTTATGCTAACTAGTATATCCTGAAATACAGTATATACAGTATCTAAAGATTATGACATTTATAACCTGAAACGGGGCATTAATTTGGTCTCATTCATCTACATTTGCAACCCAAAGGAAATGCTAAATGGAAGGGTATCGACGCAATTAGCAAGATGAATTGGATTGGATAGACACAAATTTGATGATGCAATTATGTTAATTAGTTAGATCGTCGGTAAATTTGGGAACTTTATTGCTGAGATTTGTTGTGGTTATCTTGCTTCTAAGCATTTCTTTTTAATAAATTGGGTTCAATCAATCAAAGGGTATACAAGTAGATGCTTCTCTTTAAGGGGGCATATGTGTTAAATATTTTCACTAAAACACCTGTTGGGTAAAGTAAATAATCAAATAACATTCTTTTGTGATTACACCTGTTGGGTTTAGTCCCTTTAATAAGTTTCATTGCTTAATTAATTGAGTGTATTTTATTTATTAATAGTTTATTTGATTGTATTTTCTCTTTCTTTTGTTCTTTTAGTTATTTGAAAGTAAAGTCTACAAGGTTCAATTTTTTAATACAAGATCACTAGGTCATGCATTTATGTGCAAGTTAGAAAATCATAATAAACTAAAATAAATACTGAAAGCAACAACAATTACTTGTTTTTTGAATAATAAATAAGTAGGAAGTAATATTTGAGTGCAATCGACAACAATAAAAATGAATTGGAACAAAAAAAAAATACCCATCTAAAAAAACATCCCGAAATACAATTATTCTCAGGCATCTACTATATTTTACACAATTATGAACAAATTAACTAGCATAACAATCAAACTGAAACTGAAACCGAAAATGCTATGCGCACTCGTTTTTGCCCACTAGAGGTAGTTGTATCACTCAAAAGGCCTTCAGGCATAGAACACTCCATGCCATTAAAATACACCTTAACAGGATTACCATCTCCACTTTGCAATTTCATGTGCATCTGTTGTTTGAATTCAATGATCCCTTGTTGCATTCCCGGGTGCGATTCGTTGGAAACCCCTATCAGATAAGTCGAGTTGATATTACCCGCTGTCAAAATTACGGTCTCATTGCCAACTGCACTTGAATTCATACCATAACTTCCTGAATACGATGTAAATACCGGGTTCATTTTCACTGTCAGGTACCAGTTATCATAACTTATGTTATCCCAATTCATAACTGTCATCCTTGCATTGAAGTAGTCTTTGTTTGAAGTTTGGTTTAGTACATGCCAATTGATATTTAAACCGCAATAATCTCCGCAAGGTAGCGGGTCAGGTAAGCCCAAGTGATTTTTTTTAGCCCATTGGATTTGTTTCAAAGTGCGATTATCGTACCGTTGAAGTAGAGATTCTGGTGGTATTAAAACGGATGGTGCTTTAGTGCTGCAAGGTGGGCCCGTAATTTTTGCAGGACACCCGCAAGCACAGGTGCGACATGGCATCACTGATTCGTTGTAGTAGGCTGAGAAGGATACACAACATTTCGGTGTGATAACATTTGTGATGTTGCATGTTACATGCCATGATGCAACTGCAGTTGCATTTAATGAGAGGCCGCTTGGATCGGGGAACTGACTTGGATTGACCCGTATCGGGCCGCTGCATTTATATGCATGACTCATAGGAGAAGTGCTGGTTAGAGTGAAGTTATCGGGTGAATATAAACGAAACCGATCGAGATCCGGTGGCATCTTGAAAACCAACATCTGAAATGCCGATTTGTACGCTGACACATTTACCATCTTTGGAAAAATAGTACCATTTCGGCAACAGTATGGAATTCTACCAACATCGGAATCATTGTACCGCCATGGTGGTAAATCAAGAATTGTAGGGTTTCTCTGACAATTAGTGACATTGGTAAAATCCATATCTTTGTAGTATTTACCTTGGGAACCAAACAAGCACTCTGATGAACCGGTCTCTGACGTGTAGGCCCCCTTGATGTTGTAGATAAACTCGTTGCGCCTCCACTTCCAAGATAATTGCCACTGATCCAACCGAGAGAGTTCATCCTTGTTTGTTAGAGTAACTTGGGCCAAGTAACTACCCGGATAAGTAAGCATAACATCATATGAAATAGTGATATTACCGGCATAGCGTGGTTGGTAATCTGTTACCGGATCAATCAACCTATCATAATTCTGATCGTTAGATATGGTTTCTTCTTTTGGCATGTGATTTGGGTTTGGGATGCAACATGTCGAGGTGTAATTCTCAAACTGGCCTTGGTAACGTGTGATGTTATTACAATCCCAACTTGGATCGGCCAAGGTTAAATTGGTCGGTAAAGGATTGGTCGAACCAAATAATGTACCGGTTAAAGAAATATTAGCAATGACTTTAGTAGGGTCACCACCTGTGGCAATTGGAGTTGGAAGGTCAGGATTGGGATATCCCGAGAAAGACACAAACGGAGATTGAGTTGTGTTGTAAGGCAATGGGTAGTTTTCGGTTAACACGCCACCGGCCATACTGACGAGGATTTCACGGTGTGAAAAGGCGATAATAAGAGTGTAATTTCTGAGTGTGACAGTGTATGAGTTTTGCAAGGATGCGGTGGCACCGAATCCAAACGGTTGGGACTTGTTATCGGTTATAAATGGACGGATACGGGTTATGTTATCCAAGTTGTATGATAAGAGAATACCATTGCAATCGACATCTGGAACGGTTGCATTTGTGTCATTTTTTGAGGGGAGTTGTAATAGGTGTCTTTGAATGTTGTTTGGATAATTTGTAGCTGATATCAATGTTGGAATTACCACCAGAAAAATTACCAGTAAAGAAAGGAGCCTTAGTACCTGATTTCCACATGCTACACCCATTAGTAATGCCTCTCTTCTCTTCTCTTCTATGTATGGATCTATGTATATATATGAATCTATCTACCTTTCTTTCTTGTTATACAATATCAATTAATATTTATATATTTTTTTGGAAGGTAGAAGGTGAGCTTAGAAAGTAACCGAGTGAAGAAACTGTCTGTTTCCTGATATAATCTTTTATTCTTTTTATATTTTCTATTATATGGCCCACTGTTGAGTAATTTGAATTGGTATATGATTTTCCTTAGCATGTATATATATATCATCTCCATTTTGTTGCAACTTGGAATTTTTATATAAAATTTTAAATGTTGAGAAAAGCATGCATACAGTTTATAGGCTCATAATTTCTAAAGTCTTCTCTAAAAGTGGAATGGAGAGGATTGGCTATAATTTATTTATTTTTGTTCCTGATTGTAAATTTTAATTGTATTTCCCATGGTATATTCGGTTCTTTGACTTGGTTCATATATGCATGGACTTGGTGTAGACCGTGCATGTGAGCTTGTCCAGTAGTTACAAGAGAAACAAACTCTTAACATATTTAGTCTAGCGGTCTTTGTTGTCTGGAATGGACAAGATGCAGCTAGTATATTTCAGTTCAATTCAGTGCCTTTCAGCTGTTTGTTAGTATATGTAAACAAAGGAACAAAATATTAGTTTTAGTTTTCTGTGACTTGTTCCGGTAAAAGAGATTAAATAATTATTGTTCCTTTGTTTATCCCAAAACTCTAAACATATAAAATGCATTATTTTGAAGCATTCTATGCAAATTATTTTTCTTTCCGGGCAATATGCGTGAAGTTTGATCTACAAAGATTTCCAGTTGATTAATCCATATAAGATCCACCATTTTGAAAAATTGAATTGAAATTTATAATCAATTTTTTTAGTTTTCGTTTTTTTTCCTCTTTATAGTATTTGATTTATTCGTTTTTAGGATTTTATATAGTATTTTTATTTTTGTAGTTAGCAAAATAGTTGTAATCAGTTTAGATATATATGTAGAATTTAAACTTTATTTGTGATAATATGAAGTTTCCATACTTTATTTGTGATATTTCATACTGCTGTATTAATATTTATGGTTAGCCACATTTGCAAACCGATTATTAAAAAAATATATTTTAAAGAAAATAATATAATTACTGACGACATTGTAGTAAAACTTCCAGTAAAAGTGACAATCACCAACGGTTATGTAGTAAAAACCGTCAGTAAAACTGTAAAAGTTACAATCATTGACGATTTACAGCAGTCTATGATGATCCATACCATCACTGACTGTGCTATTACTGACAGGATCAAAATTACAGGCTGCCAGAACACTAATGAATATAATGCAAATGAAATTAATTTTCAGCAACTGACAACAATTTGGCCCAATATTAATTTTGATTGTATTACTAAATTGTTGCCAAAGAAAATCAAGCGAAAATCAGAAAATCAGAAACCAAATTAGCAGCCATGCAGGAGATACCAAGCCTCAGGAGAAGAAACCACCCGTAGAGCATGAGCGCGTACCAGTAAAACTAACCATTGTTCTTTCTTCCCTTGTTGAGTAGGAAGATGCCGACGCTGACAATTATCAGAACCTGGGGGACAGACTGCAGCTGAAGTGTTAACGTTGTCAAAAATTAAGTACAAACAAAGGATAGATACAGGGAGACAAATGTAGGATTAGATATCGTTAAAGTGAATTTAATTTTGTGGGGCCAGACATGACGGAGAGAAAGATCCACATTGGATGGCATCACCAAAAGTTATCCATTTATTATCTGCTCCAAAAATCCTGATCAAATTTGAATATACAAGATCAGCCCGAATTTAGACAACATGATCCCCTGATCCCCTCAGATTTCCTCAATGCTCGAGTTTAGACCATCATAGGTAGGGGTGCAAACAGATTGGATACGGATCAGATAGTGTTAAAACCACATCCGTATCCGCTTTTATTTTTCGGATACGAATCGGATATTAAGCGGATACGGATATTCATTTTTTATAATAGAGAGTGACATAAATTTTTCATAATATATATTAAACTATATATTATATATTTACTATTCAGATACAGATAATTAAAATAAAAAACCATATCCGTATTCGTATCCATATCTGTACGGATATCCATATCTAATTATCAGATACAGTCGGATAATATCCGATCCGTTTGCACCCCTAAATCCTAATCATAGGCACGTAACTGAGGGCTCGTATTAGATTGGAACCATCCGTAATACCAAACACGTTGTACTGATTCACAACTGAAATGCTAGTACTTGAGATTCTCTCTTTTTTTTTTCCGGATATCTAGCTAGACCTAATTGTCTGAATTTTATGTTTTTTGTGTGTGGTATGTCACTGTGTATATAGAGAATCTGAAGAGAGTACTACTTCGAAAGAATGCGTCTTTTAAGTGAAAGAACGCAGCTCTTCAACATACAGTGCATTTGTTTTACATAATAGTTCATATCCAAATTCCAATATAGAGGATACTAATTAATTAGCGATGGGAGTATCCGTGAGGGTATACCGACAGAAAGATGTTTTTTTCTATTAGCAACGAGATTCTCCGTGAGGATAAACCGAAAATATCCCTCGTGAATACTGTCCCATTCTTGTAGGCGCGCAAGCTCAATTCGAAATTTCAAATAATTTAAATAACGCAATATTTTTTACTCTTGGACTTGAACAAATAAAGCTGGTTTAATTGTTAGCTAGTTATTGAATTTGCAAGGAAAGATGTGTAAGATGCATAAATGTATGGTATTAATTATTTCCATATATCTGTTTGTGTGCTTTACTATATATATTGTTTTGTAAGTACTGAGTTGTTTTCATTTTTCTAAATTTTCTGAAGAGTATGAGTTCTGTTCTGAGTTGACTGAGAGCTATCAAAAGTCAGCTCATTCCGAACAAGAGAATACAGTCAGAATAAGGTGTTTTAGAATGTTGGTAAGGACCATGGTTTGGAAGCTCGACCATGTCAACTCGGTATCTGTCGGATCCGATTCGAGTTTCACCTGAGTTATGCGCCCACGTGATTTTTTCATAAAAACTCAGTTCGAGTTAGATTGAGTCAAGTTGATTCCTTCGCTGTTTTTTTTTTTTTAAAAGACCTATTGATATAGTTGACAGTCGTTGATGTACGGTCACAAATTGGAGAGAAAGTAGTTAGAAGTCCCTTTTTACAACAATGACGAGGTTATCTAGCCAGCTCAGGATAGCTTTTGGCAAAAGATGTGTGTTCAAGTTGTTTTCCTTAGCTATCCTGAGCTCAGGATAGCTTTTGGCAACAATAATTAGTGAATTATTTGAGTGTAATTTTTTGTCTTAACATAGTTTTTTGATAAATTATTGTTTTACCAATTTTTTTCTTATATTTTTAGTAGAAAACAAGTTTCTGCCAAAAAAATCCGAGTGTCCGATCCGATTCGGCCGATTCCGGCCAATTCATCCAATTCTGATTCCATGGTCAAGTGACCGATTCCAATTTTGATTCCCATTTTCAGAACCATGGTAAGGACTAGGCTTTGGATTTGCTTTCAACATCTCTCATTCATGTATTGTGCTATTCAGGAAAAAAAAGGAGCAACAGGAGAAAAATTTACATTGAACATGTATAACATTTGTAAGCTACTAAAATCTCTGAAGCAAATCTATTCAAGTATTTTATCCAAGTAGTGGCTTGATCAGTTCCTGATAACTTCTTACAATTGTGAAAGAAAAAAATTAACATACTAAATCTCTGCTGATCATTGAGTAGACTTTGCTAACTTATACTGTCCTCAAATAAAATCCACTCGAGCATTTCTAACCTTAATTTGAAATCTACCTGGGTCCAATATCAGTAATTGTAACTATATTTCGTGTCACCGGGATAGACTTGCTTCCACATATACTAAGCATCACGGTCGCGTTTGACACAAAAACAAAAGCAGGCCTAGATGGAGTCTCGAGAGACATTGTTTCACTACCAAGCATCATGGCCACGTTTGACATAGTTGGTCTGTCTGCTTTGTTTTCCTGGACACACAACAATGCTATCTGTGTACATCTCAACAATTCATTCCTCGGATAGTGCTGGCCTAAAGATGGATCTACTACTTCTGTAATGGTACCATTGGTCCAGTGCTGCCATACCTATGTTTTGGAAATTTCTGTTTTGTTAGTATACAATTCATTTGCTGATTATACATTAATAGATACAGAAGATCAGTGTTTCTACTTACAAAGCTCAATAGAACTTTGATCTCATTATTCTCAAAGAAAGTGTTCTTCTTTCCAGTTATAATCTCTAAAACTAAAACACCATAACTGAAAACATCTGACTTGATCGAGAAGTGGCCCTGCATTGCATACTCCGGGGCCATATATCCACTACAACAAAGTATGTGTATCAACGTCAGTTTTATTATGATAATTTTTGTGTGTGAATGTAATAAAGTATTTGGTCAAACTCAACAAATACTGCAATACATAACTGTAGAGTGCTTGTAATATAATTGAGTACTTACTATGTTCCTACAACTCGACTTGTGATCTCTTGAGTTTGGTGTCTTCCAAAGAGTCTAGCCAGACCAAAGTCAGATATCTTTGGGTTCATCTGTGCATCGAGCAAGATATTGCTTGCCTTTAGATCTCGGTGTATAACTCTTAGATGAGAATCCTCGTGTAGATATAACAGCCCTTTGGAAATTCCACAAACGATCATGTACCTCTTTCCCCAGTCTAGTAGGTGTCGCTTCTCAGTATCTAGAGAAGCACATAATGAGGACCTCATTTAGGACTAGAAATGTATTTTTTCCAATATTTGAACTACTATAAATAGCTATCTATATTTTTTTGGAGTATTGAGTATATATGCCAAAAACTCGGCATTTCCAAATAATTAAAGCCAATAATGCCAACCGAGCAAGAAAAGTTAACATAAAAGGCTAATACTATACTAATTGGTTTAGGTCAAATCTAAGAAAAAAAATGAAATTCATAAAAAATCACATGAGATTATTATTGTTATGGCTTTTACTCTAGAATTAGGTGTGAACAAATGGAAAACTTTACCAAAAAGGATTTGATCAAGGCTTTTGTTAGGTACATATTCATAAACCAGCAATTTCTCTTGGCCTTCCAAGCAAACACCAAGAAGTCTGATAAGATTTCTGTGTTGAAGCTTTGCAACCAAAATTAGCTCATTTTTCAATTCACCCAGTCCCTGACTAGAGCTTTGAGAGAGCCTCTTTACTGCTATTTCTTGGCCATCAGGCAGTATACCCTAATGAAAGAATAAAAAAGTAATTAGATACATAAATGTTCAGATAATTAGTAATGAAGTTAATTTGAGTATATATATTTCTACCTTATATACAACTCCAAATCCACCTTCACCAAGTTTGTTTTCCTCTGCAAAATTAGTTGTTGCAACTCTTAGTACAGAGAGATCAAGAAGCAGTGACTCGATACTTTTGATCTCTTCAGGATTACTCACATCTGTACATTGACACCAAAATCAATCAGCATGTGTCGAGCTTACTTGAGAAAAAAGTTGATTAAAATTAAATTTGTTCTTTCTTACTCAGCAATTGTTTTGTCTGCCGGGATTTTCTCTTATTTAAGAAGCAAAAACAAAGACCAGCCATTACAACAAAAGCAAGGACCAGTGGTATAGTGATTGGCAGAATTGCACCAGTTGAAGGTTTTTTCTTGCCTGCATAAAGCACATCAAAACTCACAAGCACACCTAAAACAACTTTTGATTTGGACAGTTTTTTAAGACAAAAATTTAATGTTTGGAATGGATGTATTACAATTATGATATGATTCAACCTTTTTTCCAAAAAAAAAAAAAAATTACGAAATGAGTATATACATCAGAACTTTCTTAAACAAGTAATATTATTCATTCAAGACGGGCATGAAACACACTCAATCAACTCACACTAAACATCTTGATATATATTGTGAATCATGTGTACAAATAAAATTGTGAATGCATACATTTATCTGTTGTTATTGTGCGCCGACACACGTGGTAAAAAAATATATGAAGCTCTTTTATCAGTGAGAGCACTGAGCACAGCGGCTATGAGGACATTGATGGAGGGTGCAGCATATTTATATTTACTTGTCTATAGAATAAGGAGGACCCTCTTTAAAAGGAGTTAGCTCATGCCCGGTATGGCTGGTTAAAAATTCTATATGGTCCAGGACTGTTAAAGAAGCGAATATTTAAAATGCTAAATATATTTATTTCTAAGCACTAGTCCTATCTAGTTAATCGATATAGTTGATGATAATGATAAATTCTACCCATTAAGTTTTTGTATTAACTAGTCAGCAACAGAGGTCATGGAGTTGGTATCAGAGTACCGGAGGAAGCAGTTATCATACCATAAACCAGCTCTAATGCTACGTGCGTAATTGATATTTATTGCTTCTACTGCATTTAGGAGGCATGTTTGGCAGTCAGAAGAATTTATTGAGATGAGGCATAGTGCATGGCCAAGAACTTGGTCAGAGGCTTCTCCGAGGGTTTAAAGGGAGAAACCGGTGCTCCATCCAGCCGAAGAAAGGTTAGAGAGCAGTTGGCTGCGATTATATTGGTTGGTGCTGTTCATCATGACATTTGAGTCAGAACACTTGAACAAAATGATGGCCGAAGTAGCAATCTGAAATATTGTTGCAAAGAAGAGGAGAAACAGGCGCAAGGTGCTTTGTGGAGATGAATGAGAGGCCATGTTTGCTCTTTTGATAGAGCAATTATGTGTCATAATGGTTGTTAAGTTGACTATATAAGTCTCTTTGAACCGGAAAAGTTCAACCGTCCCGTTCCTGTCATGCCCCTCTCCCACTCCCAGAGTAGGTGCATTCTATATTAAATTCATGGATTGTTCTATGTATATTGAACATTTAAATATATTTATTGTATATTTTAAAATTATTTTCTATATTAAAAAAATGTAATCTAATAATAGTACCCGCAAAATTCCCGCAGCATAACTACCACAACTGTCTGGGGGGGCCACAAAAACTCTAGCACTGATTTTTTTCTAAAGTATTAATATCTATGCACGGGTACGTTTAGATCTAGGCAGATAAAAAATTTCAGTGCTATCGTTTCATGTGATTTTCAGTGCTAGAGTTTTTTTCTAAACTACCATAACCTTCTAAAGTATTAATTTTTTTTTCTAAAGTATTAATATCTAGGCAAATAAATATTTCTACATATGAGGTGAAATTTTTGTGTAAATAATTGTTTCTCCAAAACCAAATATTCCAAACGTACCCGCACCATAAATATATGTGGGGACCACTCAAACTACATGTGTGGACAATAAATATTTTATGTGGATTCTTTTTTCTCCGTTCAATTTTATTCATATTTTTGACGATCTGTGAAGAATTTTACAAATTTAAAAGCATGAATGTTTTATAGGCAATTTTGTCTTTCAAACGCGATCCATGATGACGTACTCTCAGACTCATTGTCATACATGTATTTATACATTATTGTGCAAGTATTTATACCTATACTTGTAAAAAAAAATTTACTTATAACACTGGATACGTCTGAAAGTATTAATATCAAGTATTTATACCTATGTACAAAATTATACCTATACTTGCAAGAAATTTTGTTGAAAGAAGGTTGACACGGGGATGATTGGGGCATAGAAAGAGGGATGATCATAACAAAGTACGCATCAAAGTATTACTATCTTATTTTTCAAGTATTAATAAATTATCTTCCAAGTATTTATATCTATGAAGGTTGATGCGGGGACGAGTGCAGAGGTTGGAAAAGAGAGACCATAGTACATCATTCCTCCAATATTACTGTGGAGATTTTGGTGTACTAGATTGCGGAGACTCTAATAATTATGTGTGTGTGTGTGTATCTACACACACACACACACACACACACACACATATATATATAGAGATGGGCTAACTTGTTTTGGAAAGTAAAGATGATGCTTTACTTCCTGCTCATATCTCTATTTTCAAAGTTCAAATAATCAATCCGAATCATTAGATGTGATCTCCATATATGAAATGTGCTTGGAGACCAAATTTTACATTTTTTGGAAATTGTTTACTATTTATTAAGCCACTTTGAAAAATTACTGATCCGGTGGTTCATAAATTTTTACTGTTCACCCAAATTTTCATATTTTCAAAGTGGCTTAATAAATAGTAAAAAAATTCAAAAAAATATAAAATTTGGTCTCCAAGCACATTTCAATATAAAGAACACATTAGAATTTTCGAATCGACTATTTGAACTTTAAAAATGGAGATACGAGCGGAAAGTAAAGCACCCTCTTTACTTCCCAAACCAAGTTAGCCCATATCTCTCTCTCTCTCTCTCTCTCTCTCTCTCTCTCTCTCTCTCTATATATATATATATATATATATATATATGGGATGGGCTATGGTGAGATGTTATTTTTACTTCACGCTTGTATTTTTATTTTGAAAATCCAAACAACCGATCCGAACCGCTCAACATGTTCTTCATATTGAAATGTGCTTGTAGACCAAATTTTACATTTTTTGGAATTTTTTTATTATTTATTAAGCCACTTTGAAAATCGCTGATCTAATGGTCCTGAAAATATGTGTCAACCAACACTTCTACCTATCGCAACATCTCCTCCCTCTTCCATGTCTCTATCTCCTCTATCCTCAGTGCAAATAGTCTCCCTAGAGCAACACCTAGTACCACAACTGTGTCGTCTGGGTTCATAGTAAACATTCTGCTCCCATGCCAGTGCACCAATGATACGGGCCAATCAGACAGCATACCTGTTTATACCGTCCAATCTGTAGATGGGCTCGATACATTTGTGAGGTATAAGTTTGATCTATTCGTCAATTACCCAGAGATAGCAAACTTGTGTGTGTATCGAGCCCATCTACTGATTGGACGGTATAAACAGGTATGCTGTCTGACTGGCCCGTACCATTGGTGCACTGGCATGGGAGCAGAATGTTTACTATGAACCCAGACAACACAGTTGTGGTACTAGGTGTTGCTCTAGGGAGATTATTTACACTGAGGATAGAGGAGATAGAGACATGGAAGAGGGAGGAGATGTTGCGATAGGTAGAAGTGTTGGTTGACACATAGTTAATTATTGATTGACACGTGGCCGTTGTTGTGGAGAACATTGCAGGTGAATGTGGCAGCCTCTGACACCATCGTAAAGCAGCCGAGGAGGATGAAGAGGAAAGCAGAGGTGTATGGAAATGATTTCATATTTGCTTTTCTTTATTTTGGATTTGGATTTCTCTATTGATTGATCTAGTTTTTAGTGAGTTTTAAGGGGAAGAGAGAGAGAAGTGTGGACAGCGTAGGATATACCAGTAAAGCCAAAGAAAAAAAAAATCTGAGAACTAATGTGTAATCAGTACTTACTCTTGCAAGTGGATGATTGGTTGGGGGCAGATGTTGTAAGGATCTTCAATGAAGTGTTAATGTAACCACTATAGGCACATGTTATTGCATCGCAACCTGTACCGCTAGTTTCACCGATAGTTAAGTTTCCATTACACTTAGTAACAGGACAAGTGCCGTTGTTTGATGCCAGAGAGCAATCTAATCTGTTTGAAATATATGATTGCAGTTCATCAGTTGAAACAATATGGTTAATTTGTGTCTTTTAATTGTTATGTATTTTAGTACTAGTGAGGCTATGGAATTATGCATAGCGCATATTGGTCTGCTTTATGAACTCAATTCTTTGGTTTGGAAGTCCTAACGATTGATCCGAACCGTTCAACATAATCTCCATATGATTACATACTCATAAACTAAATTTAACATTTTTGAGGAATTTAGTTACTATTTTTTTAGATGGGTAGAAAATCACTTGATCTGAAAATTCTAGACCCTTCGAAAACAGTAATTTTCTAACCATCTAAAAAAAAGTAAAAAAACTGTAAAAAATGTAAAATCTAGTTAAGAAGTACATCTTAATATGAATATCATGTTGAATGATTCTGGTCAACCATTAAAATTTTAAAAATAAAAATATTAATTCGTAGTACGGATCAATCGGCACTATGCATAGTACGGTAGCCGTACTGTTTTTGTATTCCCTAACAGAGGTATATGTTAAATTACAGAGAGATAGAGAGAGAAGGTTTTCAGAAAAAAAAAAACAGAGAGAGAGAGAGAGTACACCTAGGCAGTCACTGCCAGGTTTAAAGAAAAAAACAAGAGAGAGAGAGAGAGAGAGAGTGTACATGTAAGAGCTTGAACTGCAGCTACATTTGACACAACTGTTAGCTGTAATTGCATAGGTGCCATTCGGTAGGAGTAAACCATGGTCCGGTGAGGTATCACTGATGGATGACTTGCAGGCTTGAAAAATATAAAAAATAAACAATAATCAAAATTCCAAATAAAGTAACGTAAGAATCAGACTAACAAAGTTTCCCAAAAATATTGCTATTATATCAGAATTATTCTATTGCGGCACCTTTTCACCAAAAAAAAAAAAAATGATATTGTACCAACAACACACATTTATCCCATAATATTATAAAAAATACATATTTTTTCTTATTTTGTACAAAATATATATGAATCTATATATATTGTTTGAATTATAAAAGAATAAAATGTTTCTAAATTATATCTGTATAAAAGACTTATATCGCTGCATTATTTCTAAATTCCGAGCTAGTCGTTATGTTATGAATTGGCCATTATTCTATTGGAGATTTTTAATAATAATATCACCTGATCGGAAAATAGCAACAAAGTGTTTCGCTATTTATTCGGGAAAAACAAAGAACGCACATCTTTATGGGCTTTGGGCTGGTAAAATCGGCCCAGAACTGACTATGAAGAAACTCCCATTTCCAGATTTCCAAGATTCACTAATTTCAATTTCAAATTCCAATCAAGTATCCACAGCAAACTCAGCAAAACTGCAAGTGGTTGAAACTTGGGGCGTTCAAATTTGGAAATTGGAATGTCATTATGGCGATTATTCTAACCCCACCGCCATAATTATCCGATTAGCTCTCAAAATAATTTGCATCCCGCGTATGATTTGACACAATTGAATGTCATGTGATGTACAAATAAGCATCAATGTGGCGCAATTGAATGTCATGTGCTTCTACCATGCCCTTTTGTTATTAAAGATATACGGTAGAAGCTAATTCACCACGCACAAGATATATTCGCAAAGAGATACGGTCTAATTAAGAGCTCAGTGGACCCCTCACAGGATATTGAATTATTGTGCACATTGGTCTCAATAGAAACGAAACAAAACAAAACCATCAATCGATTACCAGTAATGTGCAGCTGTGCTGCTCCTGTTTTTTCTCCACGAAATTGGCTTAAGGTAATGCACCACTGTAGAAATTTTAATTTGGATAGTAGGGAGAGAAACTTGAACGAGTTCAGATGAATTGTGTACCTTGGAGTGGCACATCGAGGATCTGTTTTGCTATAAGCGACGTCGTTTCAGAAATTCCATTTAGTTGAAGCAGCGTCGGCTCATTGGTACCGAACTGTGCCGCTATACCTTCCGCTGTATTACCAGATTGCACCTTGTACGCCAGGTGCACCACCTTACTCTCTTCCACCAGGTCACAACTACATGGCAGTGGTATCCACAACTCCTGCCCAACAAAAATCTTATTTGGGTCGTAGATGCTATTCGCAGCTGCTATCTCTGTGTAAGTGACGAATAGATTGAACTTATACCTCGCTATCGTATCGAGCACATCTCCAGATTGGACGGTATAAACTGGTATTTGGTTTGACCGGCCCGTACCATTGGTACACTGGCATGGGACTGGGATCTTTACTGTGGACCCAGCCGACACAGTTGTGGTACTAGGTGTTGATATGGGGAGATTATTTGCACTGAGGATAGAGGAGATAGAGACTAGGAAGAGGGAGGAGATGTTGTGATATGTAGAAGCGTTGGTCGACACGTAGTTAATCATTGATTGACACGTGGCCGTTGTTGTGGAGTTGCAGATGAATGTTGCAGCCTCTGACACCGTCACAAAGCAGCCGAGGAGGAAGAAGAGGAAAGCAGAGGAGGTGTACGGAAATGATTTCATATTTGCTTTTCTTTATTTTGGATTGGGATTCCTCTATAGATTTGATCCTAGTTTTTTGTGGGTTTTAAGGGGAATAGAGAGAGAAGTGTGGACTGATAGTTCACTTTTCTTGTAATCAATTGTGGATTTTAAACGGTGCGTTGGCGGCACGGCATGTGAAAACGTGGTTAATTCAGATGTAACTTCTTGTGTGGTCAATTTGTATTGCCTTCATCAAATATTGTGGATGATGACATCAACTTCTTGACTAAAATAGGACCACACCAATTCAAAACGGATATCAAAATAATAACGGGCCGGATACTTTGAAGGTTGAATATTATGAATCATTTTTTAATAGAAAATTCTAATAGACTTTCTAACTATTCTAAAATTGAAAGGTTCCGACTTGTTGTTATGATTTGTGACTTGTCTTAGAAAAAATATATATGCATGAACTAAGAGTGCACTTCTTAGTTGGTCAAAATAATAAGTTTTATACACTTAAACTTCTCAAGTCATTATATTTATTTTTTAACTAAGCTAATTATATTAGGAAGACTATTATTATAGTCATATAGTAAACTAATACTTATTTAATGAATAAATAAATTATTGCAGACATATAGAAAACTCCTTTTTAGATTTTTAAGAACATAATAGATATCTGACTATTTTTTCCAGACATTCGATTGTATGTTATATGTGTATTGTGATTTTGTGTCATATTTCAATTAAAATAATATTAATCTCATTAATAAATAAATGAATGTTGTAAAATTTTCCCTTTTTTTTTTACAAAATGACACTTTTCTTAATAAAGAAAAGGAAACGGAAAAGGAAACACAGCGCCACAGCGGTACACTTGGGAAAAAAAATTAAAATATATATTTCCACAATTTTTCCTATAACAATCACAATCACATTATTCACATGTCAAGCTTTCTCTGGACCACTTACTAGTCGGCAAAAATATTGTAGTTTATTTTTATCTTATTTTTATTTTTTTTAAATCTTGACAGCGGCTTAGTCAATTTTATCATTGTCAGTTTGTTGCAGGCTTGCAGTCTCCAAGCGAGACTATTTTTTAAAAGCTGCACTTGAGAAACAACTTAATTAATAAAATATTTTTGACCGTTTTAAATTCGTCAAATAATCCATACATACTTAAATTACTTCAATTTAAAATTATATACTTACATCATCTCGGATTTTGTAGACTCTGGATATTATGGAAATTCTGTTGTGATTCTCAACTGTTAATTTATTAGAATACACAAATCTCAATAAAAATTATTTTTTGCAAGTGCACTAATTTCAAAACACATAAATAGTTGAGATTGGAATCACAGAATCCCTGCGATCTTTTGGAATCGCAGAATCCCTGCGATCTTTTGGAATCGCAGCAGATTTATTTCCGTAATATCCACAGTCTACAAACTTTGATGATGATGATGTAAGTATATAATTTGACGGGTCTTATCTTCTAAAAAAATTAATGGTCAAACCATTGATTTGATTCAGAGTAAAGTGAATCGAATCAATAGTTCGATCATCTAATAGTCACACCTGCGGCACCATTGCACCATTGGCAATTGAGATCGTCAAATAAAAAAGGGGTTGACCAAACCATCGCTTTGATCACTCCTCGATCTGGACCGAATTTTAAAAGAAGAAAATGGAGGCTAAATGTTTATTTTAGATTTTTATGTGTTGTCGTTCGTGTAAAGATGCGACAAAGGGTAGACCAAACTATTAGTTTGATCCGATGAGTAGGAGGTGACCGAACCATAAATTAGGTTAATTCTTGCTTTATTTGAAGAAAAAAAACCTATCAATTTGTGTTTTAACAAATCTGGTTTTTAATTTCCTAAACTTAAAAAAAAATGCAAGCGGGTTCTAAACTAAGAACTTCCAGTACTGATTGTTTAATTTCATATATATCGTAAGCTAAATATATTCAATTTAAGTCCTACCAAAATTTTAATAATTACATTTTAGTACACTATTTTTCATTATGTATATCATATATTTTTTCAAACAAAATATTTATGTATAAATTCTATAAATTTTACGTACTAGTATTTTTTGTAAACTAAAAAAAAATAGCATCTTCCTAAATTGAATACAAAATTATCAATTTTTCATACAATGTAAAGTAAATTTCATGAAAACATATAATGCATGTTCTCCTTAAAATTCTTGACTAAAATTCTACAATAGTCTACCTACCAAAAAAAAAATCACAATATTGCTATAGATATGGATTAACTTCCACACATTATATAATTCTCAACTATACTACTTGTCGGCTCCTTATAAAAAAAAAACTTACCAAAAATATGAAGAGCAAACTCAGTATAATAATTTCTGATGTGCATTGTCGCAGCTGGCACACTGCTTTCTTATTATGTTTTTTTTTTTTTGGAACCTGATAATTATCCCATCCTCCAATATTTTTCCAATAAAATCCAAAAACTATGAGTTCTCTTTATTTGAACATTTAAATGTAGAGTCGTATTTAACAAGACTTATTACTGTATTAATCATGCTTCGAATAAGTATTAATATCTGTGAACATGAGTATTAATCTCTGCCTCCAACAGCAACAAAAAGATGTGTCCCCGCACAAATTGACACATTATATCTGTATCGTCCCCGCACTAGGTCCAAAACTTATTACGGGGACCACTAAAACATTAACAGAACAATAATATTTAACATGTAGCATTAATGTATTTATCTTGGATAGTATACGTATTGATCTCTTTGAAGAGAACTGTATTTACATATTAAAAAATGTCCAAATTGTATCCCCGCAGTAATTTTCTTAATTTCTCTGTTTCGTATTCACACTATGTGAGACCACTAATCGGGGTCAAACTTCTAGGGCCAACCTTTTGAATTTTGTTTTATTTTTTTATAAATGTTTCATGAGCCAAACTTCAAGGGTCGAATACTTAACAATAGAAGTATTTATCCCTAATCTATGTAGTATTTGTCCTTCAGTTTAAGTATCAATTCAGTATTTATCCATTGGACATAATAGTGTTTATCCATAATCTATATAGTATTAATATTTATAAATTGCAGTATTTATTCTTAGACAATTAAGTATTTATCTTATGCATAGTAAGAATTTATCAATAAAAACTGGAGTATTTATCTTTTGATATTGGAGTATTTATTCTTTGGTATTGAAGTATTTATCCTTACACATTACATTAGTTATCACTAAGGTAGATACTCCAGTTGAAGTATCAATACAGTATTTATTCAGACTAAGGAAAGAGTGATGCAGGGACTAGACTAATTAAATTAAATTAAATTAAGGTAGTTAATTAATGTGGGGGAGGACGCTAATTATGGTAGTTAATTAATGTGGAGAAGGTATGGAGATGGAAATGAGATGTGGGGAGAGTGCTAATTAAGGTAGTTAATTAATGTGGAGTGGGTGTGGGAATGGTGGGTGGATAGAAATGAGGGGAATAATATAATTATTCTTTCTTTTTTCCTCGGGGGTTGTGGTATGAAGAAGAGTGTGAAATGGAAATAAGAGAGAAGAAGAATCGGAAGTTTGAGAGCTAGGGTGGATGTAACAAGGAAGAATAAGGTTAATTGACATTTTTTTATGTAATATTTTAGTATATTTTTTTTATATAATTTAGAGTAAAATATTATGGTACTATAAAATTAGCATTTATTTTTTGTAAGAAAATTTTATATGATTAACTCTTATAATTTAAATATAAGAAAGTATAGCTTCTTCTCTGTCTAAGAGGAGAGGAGGATTAAGATAGGCGGATGCTGATCTCTATTAGATTTTAATTGGCGTGAGATGCTTCTCTGTTTTCTTAACAGTAGGGGGGACAACGGTCATAGTGCTTCAACGTGTGTTGGGATGCAAGATAGGCGACATGTGGAAATTTCCAATTTGTCAAGGCACACAGATTTTCTTGAATTTTTAAATTTTAGAAACTATATAAAAATAATATAGAGTATTGGGCGAATTATAGTAGAATTTTGATACAATAGAAGGATCTGTACTATTGTTCGGTTCCTTTAGAAGTACCTAAAGGAATCGCACCAAAAATTTGGTTCCTTTGATGTAACTCTAAACAACGCAGTATATCACACCATAGTTATAATGAAACTTGTTGGGATTTAAGGGCTCGGTTTCCTTTAGAAGTACCTAAAGGAATCGCACCAAAAATTTGGTTCCTTTGATGTAACTCTAAACAACGCAGTATATCACACCATAGTTATAATGAAACTTGTTGGGATTTAAGGGCTCGGTTTGGGTAGGAGGAGAAGAAATGAAGAAGAAAGAAAGGTTGTACTTAGATTTAATGGGTTAGGGTTCAATTCATTTTAATTATGAGACTTTCTAGGTATTTCTAAATCATTCTATTGCATCAAAATTTTACAGAAATCCATCTAATATTGTATATTATTTTACATAATTTCTAAATCGTTCTAATGCATAAATTTCTTACCAAATTCATTTAATATTATACATTATTTTATATGATTTCTAAAAAACAAAATTCTAAATGTTTCCTCTGTATGTATGATTCTATGTGGCATGCAAATCTCGATGTCTTTCTTTCACATGCAATTTTATTTTTGTTAAAGCTTACGTGTACAACTTATGTGCGATGCCACACAAAAAAGAATTCCGTTTATTTTATATGTGAAAATAATCATCGATTTTTCTTAATATATTTTTTTTGAAAATACTGACAGCAACTGTTAGTGTGTACAAGTATCTGAATTTAAAATGTAATGAAAAAGAAATACATCAAAGCAACAATAAAAAAACATCTTGCAGATCAACTAACATAATCTCAACTATAACTTCGCATCTTGTAATATGTGCTCCTCCACAGCCCTAAGTGGAAGCACTTGCCCTTCAAAAATCTTTTTATTCCGCTGTTTCCAAATTGACCAGCAGGTTGAGGCGAAGTAAACATGCCACTGCCTCTTTCTCATACCAGCTGAACTTGCTCTAGAAACTGAAAGTTGCCAAGTCTCATGTACTGTCTCGTCAGTGTGCATAAGAGGTACTCCTAGAATAGATACCATCCTTTCCCACAATCTTACTGAGTTTGGACATCGAAAAAACAGATGCAATGTCGACTCAATTGCTCCCCTATTACAGGACTCACAATTTTGAGATATATCAAAACCTCTTCTTACCATCAGATCATGAGTGAGCAATCTATTTTTGAGTAAAAGATATACAAAAATGTGCACACTTGGCGGGATCTTATAACTCCAAATTGTATGAAACGACCATTTTATCTTACCACCTCCAGACAACATTGTGTAAGCCGACTTTGCTAAATAAGCGCCATTTGATCCCGTGCCATTTTAAATACAAAATTTACAATTATATAGCCGAAATGGGCACACTCTTTGTCAACTTGGAAGCAAAATTTAGTCAAGTCATCGGACATTATTCATCAAAAACGAAAAAGAAAAGCAGAGAAAGTTCTTAATTTTTTTTTTTATTCCACAAAATCCACAAAATCATATTTTTTTTTTGGAGCGACTAACAGTCCTCTCCATTCTGTCTCCTAAACATCTCTCTAACTAACTGATGTATAAAGTACACTAATTACTTGGGGACCACTTATATTTGGTAATTTACAGCAGTCAGTGATGAACAACACACAACAATTTGACCCAATATTAATTTTGAACAACTAAGGAGCAACATATTGCAAATTAAATTTTTGAACAACTGACAACAATTTGACCCAATATTAATTTTGATTGTATTACTAAATTGTTGCCACTTGAAGAAGCTTAAGCATGCTCTTTTAGCAAAGCATAATGCCTTGGATCGAATTGGCTCCCAAAACCCGGTTTTGTTTAGAAACAAAATCAGAAACTGAATTAATGGCCTGGAGACCGAGGCTCAAGAGAAGCAACCACACGTAGAGCATATTGAGCGCGTACCAGTAAAACTGATCATCGTATTTTCTTCCTTCATTGAGTAGAGAGACATTAATTAACAGTGAATGCCTGACCAAATTAGAGCATGATAATAATCCATGGTAAAATTATCTCACTTATGGGTTGGTCAAGGTGACATAATTTATAGAGCATGATCACACTGCTGAAAATTAATTCAAAATTATTTTTAGATGATTTCTCCATAAGTTGAGTTGATTTAGAAGCAGCATTTAGACATATGAAAACTGCATTGGCTATTTTAGACATTGGTTATTTTAAGTATAGTTATTTTGGACTAGTTGGCGTAGTAGTTAGTTATTTTCAGTGTACGTAGTGGGTACTTAATTTAGTAAAGTTGTGGGTACTTATTTTAGGAATGTTGTATTGTTATAAATACCGCAAAACTTTATATAATTAAGTAAGAGAGAAAGAAAATAAAGTGCTGTTTATATTTAGAAAAATATTTTTCTTTCTTCAATCTTTTGCATACTAGCACAAAACAGTGCTATACTGCTGAATTTATCCCAGCACCCACTGCTTGCTTTGTTACTCTTACATTGAAGTATGCTGGCTGCTTAGGCTCTGGTAAAATTATATTTTCTGTCGTAACAAACAGGATCACATATGTACAGGTGAAAAGCCTTCTTCATTGAGCTCCTTGGCAAGCTCAGTTTTGTGATATAAAATCTCGCGTACAAAATCAGAATATCCAACAATTGCTGTAATATGTAGAGGATTATCTTCACTGATGTTCTCCCAATCACTAATTTCTCCAGCAGCAACATGTTATGTTTCTTCAGAAGCTCTTTTAACTAGAAGAGGCCATTGATGCTTGAGAAGTGTATTAGTTAAAAGAGCTTCTGAAGAAATGAATGGGATTTGGGAGAACATCAGCGAAAGATAACCCCCTACATATTCAGTCTCTTTTACTTGGACCTTATTAATATTGGTTGAGTTTACATAAACAACACGTACTAGCTAGCTAGTCCCTTAAATAGAGAAACTTAATTTGTGCATGTGCTCATCCCTTACTGTTACTGAACTGTCCATTCAATTATTTATTAACAATAATTATATACATGTATTTTAAATAGAAGATATTTTGAAAAAAATTAAGACTGTATTGGGTAACCTTCCTAGCTAACTAGACTTCAAAGGGGAACCGTCCTTGTTAACTTATATCTGTTCAAAAGCATGTGGGTGCATGTGTTTGATACTTTGATCAATTCAAAAATCTACCTTGTCAATTTTTTTGCCACAATGGGGACATGTATTCAATCAGAACTCTCCTTCATAAGTCATGATCGAGTACATACTAACCTTAGCAAAGAGAAGACTTTATATAAAGTAAATCAGAAAAAGTTAAATGATCCATGCATAGATCGATAATAATTGGTGTAGAGATTTGGCTGCCCCTAAGATCATTTATAAATACGATTCTCTTTTTCTAATTAAACTGATTGTTGAACAAAAATCTCACCACCAACAAAAATACAAAATATAATTGCACATAAGGATAAATTCATAATTGTTGTCTTTAAAAATGAAATCTCAGTTGATGTAAAAACAACTTGAAAATCATTAATCCATTGATTCTATGGAAGCTAGATGAGAAATGTCAATAGATATACGTATTTATAAAATTGCTAAGATGGGTGCATATTTTAACGGTTTAATTTTCAATTCCCTCATGGCTGAGGTAAGAGAATTTTGTTTTGGACCATACTATCCTCTCTCCAAAAAGAAAACAAATAAAAGCTGCATGTGCTTCAACTTCCAAATCTTTGAAATTAGAAAAGTTATCTTTGTGTGGACCCGCTGGCATTTATTAAAAAAGTTGTATTTCAAGTAATATACTATCTATTTCAGGACATGTTAGGATTGATGAGAATTAATGAGATTTTAGACTAAATGAGAAAATTAGTGCATAAGGTGTTCGGATGTCAATTATTTGGTAGAATGGGATTGAATTTTTGTTTCCCTATTTTCATTCTCATATATTCCCAAGTGTGTGGAAAAGAAATTAGATCAAACTAATGTTTTAAATGTGGTTTTATTTATGCGAATTTTAATGCATAACTCGTATGCGAATTTTAATGCATAACTCGTATACAAATTTTAATGCGGATTTATATATGTGTATTTTCAAATTACCTTTCCATGCACATGGTCAATTCTCATAGTCACGAGTCATGACAAGCCAACAATTAAGGTAATGCACATATAGTATTGCATGACCGCATATGCAGCCGCATATTCAAATCTACATATATATATGTCTGTATGACATTTTGAGTGCGATAGCCGACCACATGCACATATGCAGACACATATATGGTCCACGGCGGCCGCATTTAAAAATACTGTATCAAACCAAATTTTTTTTTTCCCATGATCTCTTGCTTCATCTCTCCTCAAGCTTTTCAAATAAAGAAAAAAATGTATGCAGTAGTATTCAATATTAAATAAATTGTACTTATTTATACTTATATTTGCATCTGAATCTCATAAAATTACCATAATCTCAAATTACTTAAATTTATTTTTCTAATTTATAGAAGCTTTCCATAACCGAAAATAAGATGGTTTTTTTTCATTTTTAATGTCATTTCTATAATTTACACGACTAACTAAGAAGAATTTTAATTTCTTTTACTGATATATTTTTATTAATATTTTTTTAAGAATTATTATATGTTAATTATCATATTATAGAATTGATCACAAAACTACTAGAAATTATTTATCACAAAATTCGTATTGATCAGAATCTTTCAAAAAGAGAAAAAAAAAATGAGTTTTCACAAATATATTTCTTACATTAGGATTTTTCATAATTATTCATATTGTACAACCGAACATTCATTTCAATTCATTCTCATAACAATTCTCGTACATACGTATGAACACGTGTTCCTATATATATATTTTTTTATTTCCTTACCTAAAAAATCACATCAACTACAATCTCGTGACAACCAAACACTCATAGAATTGAAGATTCATGTTCCCTACCAGTATCGATAAAAGGATGTGCATACCAGTTCCAGAAGGTGCTTAATAAACAAGACATAAAAGATAATTAATAAACAAAACATAAAAGATAGAAGAACAAAAATAAAGTGAAAACCATACAATTAAAATTAAAAATATTTTTTAATTACTTTTTTCTTGCTCAGCTGTAATAGCAAAGAACTGACACAATCTTTCTCCAAGGTAATAAATGACAGTAGGATCCATACAAAGATTACTTCTCTAATTAAAAAAAAAAATACGGATCAATACAGTTTATTAGTTTCCTTTCTTTTTGAAAAAATGATAGTATTGTGCAATAAAAAAAAAATTATCACACGATTTTCCACTTCTTCTAGGTAAAATCTCTCTCTATTTTTCTTGAGTTACTCTGGCTGCTTAGCCTCTGGTAAAATTATAACAAGATCACATCTGACATGATGAGCCACATGAATGCAGCTCTCTATCTGTCTTCGGGACACTTGGGTTAATGTTGGACAAATTAGTTCACAAAAACTTCCATCTTTCCATCTAATCCAGGCATCTTACCATCTAATCCATGCCTGCAAATGAGAAATTTTATTTTGTTCCAGGAATTAAATTAAGTAGAAATAATTTCAATGTATAAAATTGTGTTAGTATATGTCAATATATGAGCTCCTTACATATCCCCCTATATATTTTTAGATTATTTAGATAGTAATACTTGGATTTATAGAGATTGAAATTAAGAAAGTAATGGAAGACATTATAAAGAAGCTAACAAAATATACAAATTAATCATTCCACATTTTTCTTATTTTACTTGTAATAGTCAGATAAATAATCATAAAAAAATGAACTCCTTTGCAATGAGTACAACAAACTGAAAAAAGAAAACTTTTGTTAAAGAAAACTTTTGTTAGGGATAACAAACTGTAAGCAGAGAGAGAGTATGTATGATTATGTGAGGGATAATAAACTGTTAGTTCTTGAAGAGGCCGCACCTTTTTTAGCTCGGGAAGTACATGCAACTTTTTACAAAAACCAATTTCGAGGTGACGAAGGATGGGCATAGCTCCCTCTTTTATGTCTGAATGATTTAGGTTGGACAGCCGTATAAGCTTCTGTTCTTCGGGACTAGGAAACCCTCCGGTTGACCATATCAACTCTAATCCCTCATATGAGTATTTATGTAAACAAAGTATTCTGAGGCTTTGCAGCCTCTCCAATATGGGCATCGGATCTTCATGGAGTCCATAATATACGAACTTCAAATTGGTTTTGTCAGAATGTCGAGGGCTTCTGAAGCAATGGTTGGACATTTTGATGTTATGCCAATCAGAATGTGCAACCATTGCGGCAATATTTAGTGGTTATCTTTCACTGATCTTCTCCCAATCACTTTCTCCAGCAACAAATTATCTCTTCAGAAGCTCTTTTAACAAATGCACATCTCCAGCATGAGAGAAGAGGACTCTTTAATAGAAAGACTTACTGTTACTTTAGTTTACATAACACAAACTAGCTAGTCCCTTAAGTAGAGAAACTTATTATGTGCATGTGCTCATCCCTTACTGTTACTTAACTGTCCAATGACTCCAATCAATTATTTATTAACAATAATTATATACATGTATATTAAATAGATGGTATGTTGAAAAATTTTAATACTGTGTTGGGAAATATAGCTTCCTGGATATCTTATTATAGACTTTTCTTTTCTTGAGCAAAAATGCAAAAATCTTGTAGCTTGCTAAACTTCAAAGGGGCAAATGCATGTGCGTGCATGTGTTTGATTAATTCATAAATGCTATCTTGTCCTTCTTTGCCACAATGGGGACTTGTATTCAATCAGAACATTACCTTAGCAACGAGAAGACTTAAAACTTATAGAAGGAAAACTCGGCCGAGTTAGACCGGAATCTGCTGATTGGTGAAGAAAGGTTCGCGGGCCATTCGGTCAGACTTTGGGAAGAATTATGTTGAATTTTTATTTTATCGGTCAGACTTGGGCTTAGCAGTTGGGCTTAACAGAATAGAAAAGGAAATTAGGGCTGAATTGTTGATGCATTAGGCCCAGTTGAGTAAGAAAATCTGAAGAGGCAATGACAGGTGGGCTAAGTGTCATCCACTAGTGGAAAAAGTACTATTAGTGTCGCCCTAATAGTATCGGTTCTTTGAAACAAGCGATACAAAATACATTCTGTATCGGTTAATAATAAATAAACGACACAAAATACATTTTGTACCGGTTCCCATAAAAATCCGACACAAAAACAAGATTATTTGTATCGGCTCCAAGCTAAAAAACCGACACAAAAATTTAGTATCGGTTCTATACTAAGAACCGATACAAAAAGTGGGGTATTTGTGTTGGTTCCTAATATAGAACTGATACTAAATTTCTGTGTCAGTTCTTTAATAGAGAACCGATACAAATGTCTTAGTTTTTGTGTCACATTTTTATATATAACCGATACAGATATTATAACCGATAAAGTATCGGTCGTTTCTAAACTTTTTTTCCGATAAAGTATCGGTCGTTTCTAAACTTTTTTTCACCGATACTAATTACGCAACCTAGTTATTTCTTCGTTTTTTAGTCCTGCTTCTCATTTTCATTTTGCGCGCGGCTTCTCAAATTCCTCCGCCTAGGGTTCTCTCAGGCTCCGACTCTCTCTCTCAGGCTCGTTCGCTAGAGAAAAACCCTTGAAAAAAAATTCGCATGAAGTCTCTCCCGAGTTCCTCTCTCTTTTCCTCCTACCAATTTCCTCGTTCGAACCCTTACCCTGATTTTCACCTCTGACTCCAAGGGAACTAGTCATGGCGGCGGATAAAGAAAACTTCTAACACCGCCTCACTCTGGCCGCGGCCAAGCGCGCCTCCGCCATGGAAGTCTCGAATTCTCAGCCTCCATCGAAGAAGAAGCTAGTTGCACTCAGCGACATGCTCAATTTCTCCAACGGGGTGCCTTCAAGACCTGGTGTTGTTCAATCCAAGCTAAAAAATACCAGATCGGGGAAGAAAGAACAAAGGTTGGAGCACCAGAAGAGTTCTTGCAAGGATATCGAGGTCTCTAGTCTGAGTATTCTTGTATTCTGGTATTCTGGTATTTTACATAAATTTTCTGAGTATTTTGGTATTCTGGTATTCTGGTATTCTGGTCAGAATTTCAACGAAACTGTTGCTAATGAGGGTTCTCAACTTTTAATTTTCATTATTTTAGAACCATAGCACTTCCAATTGTAGACATTTGTTCAAACAATTGCAAGCATTTGTTCAAACAATTTCAGTTACAACATGACCTGAATCTCTTTGTTCTTTTTCCCTTCCAGGTGGAGACAAAGAGGAGACCTTTACCTAACTACATGGAAAGCAGATTGTGGAAATGACAAGGCAAGAGGTTATTGGCCTAATTTTCTACTCTTTTAGTCTCATCTTTTGTTTTTAACAGAAAAACTCGACAAGTTTTTACAGTTCTTGTCCTTGAATGCAGATTGTGGAAATGGAGAAGGATGTGTTAGCATATTTAAAATATGAGATGGGAAATCTGACAATCGTGAATTTTCTTTGGAGGTTTATTTTAGGGGCTTAAAGTTAAACTTTTGGTGAAATTTTAGATAAGTTAATAATTCTATGTTTTTGTGAACTGATTACAGAGTCCTAAGCTTGAGAGAAGTACTGGATGTTCATCCTTAGAAGCTATTAAAGACATATACAAGCAACACAGAGTATGTTTATTTCATTTTATTTTTATAATATAATGTATGTGCTGACTGTAAATAATAAGAGAATTGAATTGTCGTCACCTTTTTCTGTTAAATTGTGCTTTGTGCCTGTGAATGAGAAATGTTTTTTATGCCTTAATAAGATATTAAAAATGAAAGATTGAAAATCTGTTTTTTTATGCCTCAAATTGGGATTTTACTCGATTTGAAAATCTGTTTCCTAATAATAACGGTTTGCCTCTTGAAATGAAAGATCAAAGTTTCTTGTAGTACATTCAGTATGTCAGGGTTTTACTGGGATTGACCACAAGTATTTTACCTCATATACCCAAATTTTCTGTTTATTACAAAATTCAGTACTGTGGCTGAAAATTTGGTAAAACTTATGGGAGAGTCGCATGTGAAGGAATTAAAAATTAAAGATATTTCTTTGAGGGAGTTGGGCTTTAGGAATCTCATGCTACATATGCCTAGAGAGGTCTCTCTTTCTCATATCAATGTCAGGTAACTATTTTCTCTTTTCTCACATCAGTCTAAACCAGGTTTTAGCTCAACACATGCCCACCTCAATCAACATTGTTATATTAACAGCATGCAGTTGGACACTTTTAATTTTATCAAGGTTTATTGGTTTATGGTAGTTAAATTGGTTTTTTTTTCGTGTCTAGAGAGGGGAAAACTTAAGTTAATTGATTTGACTAATAATGCCAAGCTATTCCTCTCATAAATGGCATTAGAAATTGCAAAATTTCAGCGGAGGGGCAGTCCTGTTGTGATTTTGTCATGTCGGCCAATCCATCCTGAGATGCTGATTCATGATGATGATCCTTAGATACAAGGCATTGCTACTGCCAAAGAGAGGGGTTTGCTGCGTTTATTCATGATGCTGATTCATGATGTGCCCACTAATTTGATTTTTATTTTTATTTTTTACTGTTTCTAGATATATGAAATTGTGTGTTGAATAATGATATTTTGATTTTGTAAATGTGATATTTGGATAATATGTTATTTAGTTGAGTGTTATTTGTCGTGTGTTAATGTTTACTGATCTTAATAATTAATACCTACATTCAGAAAGAAAGAAAAAAAAAATTATTAGTATCGGTTATTGATAAATAACTGATACAGATAATATTATTAGTATCGGTTCTGATGAAATAACCGATACAAACAAAACTTATTAGTACCGGTTCTGTTTTCATAACCGATACAAAAATTTATTTAGTATCGGTTATGAGTTAATAACCGATACAAATAATTTATAAAATTAATTTTTTCGGTTCGGAAATTCTAACTTTGTATCGGTTCCACTTAATAACCAATACTGATTGTTGGATTCTGTATCGGTTGTATAACCGACACTGATTAGTCTCGGAATTTGTGTCGCCTGGATCAGTGTCGCCCCTAGGTCCGATACTAATAGGCCTTCATAACCGACACTAATAGTATTTTTTCCACTAGTGATCTGTAATGGAGAACTATGGTGGAAAACGAAACCGGAGAGGATTGAAGGGGACGAATGATTGGAGAAAAAGGATTGAAGGTGATTCCACATACTTTACTGTTGAGTCGAATTTTTCTTTTATCTGTCCAATTATGTTGCATTCTTTGAAATTGAGTACAGAAACGTACCAATTGCGTTCCTTGAAATTGGGTACACGAAGTTAAAAATATAACATAATATATTAGTGGATGAATCGGTCAAAATTATATTGTAAACCAGTCAAAATTATATTGTATTAGTGGATTATTTAATTGTAAATATTTGTCTAAACATAAATTATTAATAAATTATTTTTTTAACATTTTTTTCCTAAGTTTTAGTATAAAATGAGTATCTGACAAAAAAAGACCGAGTTTCCAATCCGATTCGGCCGATTCTAACCAATTCGTCTAATTCGGGTTCCCCAATCAAAAAACCAATTCTAATTTCGATTCCGATTTTTCCACTTTAAAGAAAAATAAAAAAAGAGTTAAATGATCGGTGCAAAGATAATAATTGGTGTAGAGATTTGGCTGCCCATAAGATCATTTGTCAATATATGTATGGACTTGGTGTAGACCATGTGATCTAGTCCAGTAGATCATAAGAGAAACTATAACATATTTAGTCTTGCGGTCTTTGTTGTCTGAAATGAACCAGATGCAGCCAGTATTTTTCTTTCTTAGTATAAATAAAGGAACAAAATATTAGTTTTATTTTTCTGTGATGTTATAATTATTGTATTAGTGTATTATTGTCTTTCTCAGTCTAATGCATTCGTGATGCTATACTTTTTAACGTGTAGAATGAAAAATGTTATTATTTTTGTAAATAAAATAATGCACCGTCTTTCTAATGTTAATTTGTTCCTTTGTTTATCTCAAAACTCTAACATATAAAATGCATTATTTTGAAGCATTCTATGCAAATTATCTACAAAGTTTTCGGATAAATTAAAATTCACCATTTTCAGAGCCAAGAAATGTTATTTAGTGCCTCAAACTTTAATTGAAATTTGTAATCATTTTTTCTAAATTTCGATTTATTTCCTATTTACCGTATTTGATTCTTTTGAATCAGTAATATAATTGTATCACTAGTGGAAAAATCACAATCTGTATCGGTTGTTTATATATATCTGTATCGGACATTAGAACGACACAGATAGAAGCGACACAAATTTTTGTGTCGGTTAAACAACCGATACAAAAAAATATTTTTTGTGTCGGTTAACTAATGAACCGATACAAATTTCTAAAGTCTTCTCTAAAAGTGGAATGGAGAGAGCGATTGGCTATAATTTTAGTTTATAGGCTCATAATTTTTGTTTCTAATTGTATTTCCCATGGTATATTCGGTTCTTTGACTTGGTTAATATATGTATGGACTTGGTGTAGACCGTACATGTGAGCTAGTCCAGTAGTTACAAGAGAAACAAATTCTTAACATATTTAGTCTTGGGGTCTTTGTTGTCTGGAATGGACCAGATGCAGCTAGTATTTTACACTTGAATTCAGTGCCTTTCAGCTGTTTCTTAGTATATATAAACAAAGGAACAAAATATTAGTTTTATTTTTCTGCGACTTGTTCCGGTAAAGCAGATTGTTAATTAATTATTGGATTGACAAGAGACCATGTCTTCTGACTTCTAAGAAATTTGCAAAACTAAATTTAATACGATTATTTTAATATTTTTGTATTATTCTGTTTCCAAGTGTAATGCGATATTCATAATGTTATCCTTTCTAACGTGTCAAAAAATGTTTTTTTTTTTTTTTTGTAAATAAAATAATGCACCGTCTCTCTAATGTTAATTTATCCCAAAAGTCTAACATATAAAATGCATTATTTTGAAGCATTCTACAAAGATTTCGGGTTTATCCCTAAAATCCACCATTTTCAGAGCCAAAAAAAAAAAATGTCATTTACTATCTCAAAACTTGAATTGAAATTTCTAATCATTTTATTTAGTTTTCATTTTTTTACCTCTTTACCGAATTTGATTCTTCTGAATTAATAATATAACTGTATATATGTACTTGTTTTTTGGTTTTTTTTTAAAGTATTTTTATTTTTGTAGTTAGCAATATAGTTGTAAATTTGTAATCAGTTTTGATGTATATGTAGAATTTATTTATAATTTTTTTGGGATAATGAGAATTTTTCATACTTTATTTTTGATATTTCATACTGTTTATTGTTAGCTACATTTGCAAACCAATTATAAAAAAAAAATTTAAAAGAAAAGTAATATAATCACTACCGATTTCGTAGTAAAACTGCCAGTAAAAGTGACAATCACCAATGGTTATGTAGTAAAAACCATTAATAAAAATCACAATCATTGGCGATTTACAGCCATTTGTGATGATCCCTACAATCAGAAAAATTTACATAATACTCTTCTTTTTCAAAATATAGAACAAAATATCATTCTTTCAAAATTCTTAACAAAATATTCTTATGGGCTCCATATTTCCTCCCCTTTTCCTCCTCCCTCCCTCCCTTCCACTCCTCCTTATTTATTCTCTTTTATTATTCTAAGCTTATAGTTATATTATATATATTTAATATTACTCATATAAAATTAATATCTCTTACGTACTTTAATATTACTGTCCTTTATTATCTCTTATCTCCTTTAATTTTACTCGTATGAACATCTAACATTTTTTTTTACATGTATCTATCTTATGAAATATGGTATAATTCAATAATCATATAAATGACCTTCATAGAGACTTCTATTAACTCCTTGTTCGTTTCATATAGACTCTAAAATGTCAATGTAATTTACAAAATAAGAAACTATATAGAAACAGAGCATGATAGCGTGAGATTCTAGTCAAAATAAAACTAAATAATTGACCACGATACAAAAGTAACAAAACCATTTCATGCATTGCAGTAAGAGGATCAATTTTTTATAGTATATTGCTAACTATATAAAAGTTATTTTGAAGAGCTCATTTTATGTCCTATTATGCTTTTAATTTTAATTTGTTATAACTAATGTATTAAAACAAAATGATAAAATAAGGCTATTACATCTGGTTATAACATTTTTGTTTTATGAGAATTAAGAATATAAAAAAAAAAATTACATAGGACATTTCACTATGATAATACAAAAGACAAAGTTCAAATATTTTAAATATATATTTGTAGAGATAAAATGATATAGATTACAAATAATTAATTTTATAAAAATGAATTTGTGCCTCGTAAGTTGGATTATCCTTAACTTATTCACCAATCATAGTGTACCAATTATCACCAAGTTCGTCAACAAAACTCAATAAAGACAAGTAATTAGTAAATTAAAGAAAATAATAATAATAAGCATCAACTCCCTTATTTGTTTAAGCATATTCAATTATTAACAAAAAATCACTTTTTAACTAATTAATTATTGGCCTTTAGTATGTTTTAAGTTTATTTAGAATCAACTATTGACAAATAAGTGTTTAATCTTTAACTTGTAAAATATTTTTTTATGTAATATCAAAGTGCTAATAAATTTTTTGTCAAGTGTGAAACCATATTAATATTGAATATATAAAACAAAAGTATAAGTTTAGAACAATAAAGAGTGAGTAAATAGAAGTAAATGAGAGGGAGGGAGGAATGAGGGGAAGAGGAGGGAAATGTGGGCCCACAAGGGCATTTTGTTAAGAATTTTAGAAGGAGAGTATTTTGTTCTATGTTTTGATAAAGAAGGGCATTATTTTATATTTCCTCCTACAATCACTGACTGTGCTATTACTAACAGGATTAAAATCACAGGTTGCCAGAACACTAATCAATATAGTGCAAATTAAATTAATTTTGAACTACTGACAACAATTTAAACCAATATTAATTTTGATTGTATTACTAAATTGTTGCGACTTGAAGAAGCATGCTATCTTTAGCAAAGCATAATGCCTTGCTAAAGAGAATCAAGCGAAAATCAGAAAATCAGAAACCAAATTAACAGGCATGCAGGAGATACTGAGCCTCAGGAGAAGAAACCGCCTGTAGAGCATGAGCGCATACCAGTAAAACTAATCATTGTTCTTTCTTCCCTTGTTGAGTAGGAAGATGCCGACGCTGACAATTATCAGAACCAGGGGGACAGACTGCAGCTGAAGTGTTAACGTTGTCAAAAATTAAGTACAAACAAAGGATAGATACAGGGAGACAAATGTAGGATTAGATATCGTTAAAGTGAATTTAATTTTGTGAGGCCAGACATGACGAAGAGAAAGATCCATATTGGATGGCATCACCAAAAGTTGTCTATTTAGACAACATGATCCCCTCAGATTTCCTCAATGCTCGAGTTTAGACCATCATAGGTAGGGGTGCAAACACATTGGATACGGATCAGATAGTGTTAAAACCATATCCGTATCCGCTTTTATTTTCCGGATACGAATCGGATATTAGATGGATACGGATACGGATCAGATATTAAGCGGATACAGATATTCTCTTTTTATAATACAGAATGACATAAATTTTTCCTAATATATATTAAACTATATATTATATATTTACTATTCGGATACGGATAATTAAAAAATTTAAAACCATATCCGTATCCGATCCACACGGATATCCATACCTAATTATCAGATAAGGTCAGATAATATCTGATCCGTTTGCACCCCTAAATCCTAATCATAGGCATGTAACTGAGGGCTCATATTAGATTGGAACCATCTGTAATACCGAACACGTTGCACTGATTCACAACTGAAATGCTAGTACTCAAGATTTTCTCTGTTTTTTTTTCCGGATATCTAGCTAGACCTAATTGTCTGAATTTTCTGTTTTTTGTGTGTGGTATGTCACTGTGTATATAGAGAATCTGAAGAGAGTACTATTTCGAAAGAATGTGTCTTTTAAGTGAAAGAACGCATGTCTTCAACATACAGTGCATCTGTTTTATATAATAGTTTTCATATCCAAATTCCAATATAGAGGATACTAATTAATTACCGACGGGGGTATCCATGAGGGTATACTGACAGAAATATTGTGCTTTTTCTATTAACAACGATATTCTCCGTGAGGGTAAACCGAAAATATCCCTCGTGAATACTGTCCCATTCTTATAGGCGCGCAAGCTCAATTCGAAATTTCAAATAATTTAAATAATTATGCAATATTTTTAACTCTTTGACTTGAACAAATAAAGCTGGTTTAATTGTTAGCTTGTTATAGAATTTTCAAGGAAATATGTGTAAGATGCATAACTGTATGGTATTAATTATTTCCATATATCTGTTTGAGTGCTTCACTATATATATTGTTTTGTAAGTACTGAGTTGTTTTCATTTTTCTAAATTTTCTGAAGAGTGACTGAGAGCTATCAAGAGTCAGCTCATTCCGAACAAGAGAATACAGTCATAATAAGGTGTTAGAACGTTGGTAAGGACCATGGTTTGGAAACTCGGCTATGTCAACTCGATATCGGTCTGGTCCGATTTGAGTTTCACCTGAGTTATGCATCCATGTGAATTTGTCATCAAAACTCAGTTCGAGTCAGATCGAGTCAAGTTGATTCCTTCGCTTTTTTTTTTTTTTTTTTTTTCTTAAAAGGCCTGTTGATATAGTTGACAGTTGTTGATGTAGGGTCACAAATTGGAGAGAAAGTAGTCTAGCCAGCTCACGATAGCTTTTGGCAAATTGGAGAGAAAGTAGGGTCACAAATTTTTGGGAAAATTTCTAGTGTACCCATACAAACTTTCAAAATAGCCAATTTCCCTATGGAAACACCATAATATCCAATATGCCCATGAAAACTCAAAATTCTTTCTTCTATCTCCTTTTATTTATTAATCTTTGATTTAATTATTTTTGAAATGAAATTGACAAATATACCCTCCTTCCTGTTCTCACTTCTTCTCCTTCATTAATTGTATACAGACTTTATATTTTTTTTTTTTTTTGGTTGCTCAAATGAAGCGGGCCATGTCAGACCCCTTGTATTCTGTAGAGCTCAAATCAAATACTTAATCTTAGTCGTTGCTATGATTTAAAACCTATTTACGTTTTTTGCCATAAAAAAAATAGCACATCCTTTTGGTTTGGTGAATTCTGAGTTGCAAAATGTTGGACACCTTTGTTTTCAATATATATTTAATAATATAAAGAGCTATAGAGATGTTTGAATAATGATTTGTGTATATTGACTTCTTGAACACAACCTGGTTCGAAGGTGTCCTGTACCATAAATTGGTATTGTTCTATATATTTGTCCTTTTGTCTTCTTGTAATGTGCCTTTGCAAGTTCAACCACATAATAAGCAATTTCTATTTGGTTGCAGCAGTACTTTATGGTCAATTTGGCCGTACCAGGTACTAGCAGGAGAAGGCCATTATCGGCCTGTACCAGCTCAGATAAGGCGGGCCAATTTTATTTTTCTTTTCTTTTCTTTACAAGGCCTAATCTGAGACTTTGAATCAAAACAACGTCTTAGATCAAGAATTTTATTTGAGCTTTAAAAAATTCAAAGAGTCTGACATGGTCTGCTTGGTTTAAGCAACAAAAACAAAAAAATGTTTGTATACTGTGAAGCAGAAAGAGAGAGAATAAATAAGGGTATGTTTGTCAATTTCATTCCTAAAATAATTAAATAAAAGCTTAAATAAAAGGGGATAGAAGAAAGAATTTTAAGTTCGTATGGGGATATTGGATATTATTGTGTATTTATGGGGAAATTGGCTATTTTGAAAGTTTGCATGGCTACACCAGAAATTTTCCCCAAATTTATTTGTTTCTTTATTATATATATTTTTTCATTTTACATTACATTAATGTCTTCAATATTTGAAATGGTGCAACAATAACGAGGTTATCTAGCCAGCTCATGATAACTTTTGGCAAAAAAATTGTGTTCTAGTTGTAATTCCTGAGCTATCCTAAGCTCTGGATAGCTTTTGGCAACAATAATTAATGAATTATTTGAGTGTATTTTTGTCTTAACATAGTTTTTTGACAAATTATTGTTTTACCAATTTTTTTCTTATATTCTTAGTAAAAAAATCAAGTTTCTTCCAAAAAAATCTGAGTGTCCGATTCTATTCGGCCAATTCTGGTCGATTCATCCGATTCTGATTCCATGATCAAGTGACCGATTCCAATTTTGATTCCAATTTTCAGAACCATGATAAGGACTAGGCTTTGGATTTGCTTTCAACATCTCTCATTCATGTATTGTGCTATTCAGGAAAAGAAAAAGGAGCAACAGGAGAAAAATTTACAATGAACATGTATAATATTTGTAAGCTACTAAAATCTCTGAAGCAAATTTATGCAAGTATTTTATTCAAGTAGTGGCTTGATCAGATCCTGATAACTTCTTACAATTGCGCAAGAGAAAAATTAACATACTAAATATTTGTTGCTCATAGAGTAGACTTTATTGACTTTTACTGTTCTCAAATGAAATCCACCAGAGCATTTATAACCTTAATTTCCAATCTACCTGGGTCCAATATCAGTAACTGTTATTATATTTCGTGACACCGGGATAGACGTGCTTGCACGTATACTAAGCTTCACGGAAGCGTTTGACACAATACAAAATGCAGGCCTAGATGGAGTCTCGAGAGACGTCGTTTCGCTACTAAGCATCATGGCCACATTTGACATAGTTGGTCTGTCTGCTTTGTTTTCCTGGACACACAACAACGCTATCTGTGTGCATCTCAACAATTCACTCATCGGATAGTGCTGCCCCAAAGATGGATCTACTATTTCTGTAATGGTACCATTGGTCCAGTGCTGCCATACCTATGTTATGGTAATTTATGTTTTGTTAGTATACAATTCCTTTGCTGATTATAGAATAATAGATACAGAGGATCAGTGCTACTACTTACAAAGCTCAAGAGAATTTCCATCTCGTCATTCTCCAAGAAATTGTTCGTCTTTCCAGTTATAATCTCTAAAACTAAAACACCATAACTGAAGACGTCTGACTTGATCGAGAAGTGGCCTTGCATTGCATACTCTGGGGCCATATATCCACTACAACTATACATCATCAGTCTTCATATGGTAATTTTTGTGTGTGAATGTGTGTGTTTGTGGTTGGGTGGGGGCTCATAATAAAGTATTTGGTCAAACTCAACAATTACTGCAATATATAACTGTACAATACTTGTAATATAATTGAATTCTTACTATGTTCCTACAACTCGACTTGTGATCTGTTGAGTTTGATCTCCTCCAAAAAGTCTAGCCAAACCAAAGTCGGATATCTTTGGGTTCATTTGTGCATCGAGCAAGATATTGCTTGCCTTCAGATCTCGGTGAATAACTCTAAATTGAGATTCCTCGTGTAGATATAATAGCCCTCTTGTAATTCCACAAACAATCATGTACCTTTTGCTCCAGTCTAGTAGGTGCCGCTTCTCGGTATCTAGAGAAGTAGAAGGACCTTATTTAGGACTAGAAATGTACATTTTTCCAATATTTGAACTACTATACAGAGCTATCTACAATTTTTAGAGTATTTAGTATGTATGCCAAAAACTCGGCATTTCCAAATAATTAAAGCCAATAATGCCAACCGGGCAAGCGAAGTTAACATAAAAGCATAGTATCTATAGAGTTGGTTGGTAAGGGACAAAGGGGTATGTTTAACTATTTTTGTGAAGGCTAATACCATACTAATTGGTTTGGGTCAAATCTAAGAAGAAAAAAATGAAATTCACCGAAAATCACATGAGATTATTAATGTTATGGTATTTACTCTAGAATTAGGAGTCAACAAAAGGAAAAAAATTACCAAAAAGGATTTGATCAAGGCTTTTGTTAGGTACATATTCATAAACAAGCAGTTTCTCTTGGCCTTCCAAGCAAACACCAAGAAGCCTGACAAGATTTTTGTGTTGAAGCTTTGCAACCAAAATTAGCTCATTTTTCAATTCGTCTAGTCCCTGGCTAGAGCTTTGAGAGAGCCTCTTTACTGCTATTTGTCGGCCATCAGGCAGCATACCCTAATCAAAGAATAAAAAAGTAATTAGATACAATAAATGTTAGTAATGAAGTTAATTTGAGTATATATATTTCTACCTTATATACAACTCCAAATCCACCTTCACCAACTTTGTTTTCCTCTGCAAAATTAGTTGTTGCAACTCTTAATACAGAGAGATCCAGAAGCAGTGACTTGATACTTTCCGTCTCTTCAGGATTACTCACATCTGTACATTGACACCAAAATCAATCAGCATGTGTCGAGCTTACTTGAGAAAAATGTTGATCAAAATTAAATGTGATCTTTCTTACTCAGCAATGGTTTTGTTCGCCCATATTTTCTCCTATTTAAGATGCAAAAACAAAGACCAGCGATTACAACAAAAGCAAGGAGTAGTGGTATAGTGATTCGCAGAATTGTACCAGTTGAAGGTTTCTTCTTGCCTGCATAAAACACATCAAAACTCGCAAGCATGCCTAAAACAACTTTTGATTTGGACAATTTTTGAAGACAAAAATTTAATGTTTGGAATGGATGTATTAAATTGAGATAAGATTCCAATGAACCTCACTCTCCGACAAATGCAAGTGACTATTTGTTTTGTGTTATGGAGAGAAAGGTGTACCAACATCTTCAGACAGTAAATTCAGACAGAGCAACAAATGGTGGCGCAAATTTTGCATGAGTTTGATATGTGGTTTTCACAGCAGCAGCAAAAATCATAGCAATAGTAGGATGGATTAACAATGTAATTCTAGAGTTTAACTTACACATATGTATAACACTGAGCATGAAGAAGAAAGGTGGCATAACTAAACTAGTTCATTAATTATAATTGTGCGGATTGGTCTATAATTATTAGATAAGTGATTTTCTCCCAATTCTAAAAAAAAGTAAAAAATTCTAAGAACTATAAAATTTGATCCACAAGTACAGATTGACTGTTTAGACTTTAAAAACGAAGATATTGATCAATAGTACTTACCATACTTTTGGTTACATTCCTATGCCGGATATTTGCCCACAGGAGAAGAAATATACACTTAGTTCTTTAATTATAATTGTGCATACCAGTATTTTTCTTTGGCAGGGGAGGGAGCTCAGGAGGCAAGGCAGGGGACGTTGCATCAATGAAAGAATCACTAAAATATGGATAGATCTCCATACGTATATAACATTGGAAGCCTAACATGGCCCCACCATTCATCCCCCATCCACCGGCTTGGAACTTACGGATATATTGCTTTGAGCATGTATAACAATCATCAAGCGAAATGTCTCGAGTACATTGTACGAGTCCATACATGGTGATACTTCCAGTATATTTTGCTTTATCAACCTTGTACAAATTTGTGGAATTAGCTACTCCATCTGCAAGGCTACCCATCAGATTGCTGTACACTTCTTCAAATTTGTCGGGATTAGAGATTTTATCTCCGCTGTAGACTGTCTCTGACCATGACTTTTCATCAGAGGTCATGGAGTTGGTATCAGAGTACCGGAGGAAGCAGTTATTGTACCATAAACCAGCTCTTTTGCTGTGTTCGCATTTGATATTTATTGCTCTTAGGGCATTTAGGAGGCATATTTGGCAGTCAAAAGAATTTACTGTGATGAGGCATAGTGCATGGCCGAAAACTTGGTCAGGGGCTTCTCCGAGGGTTTGAAGGGAGAAGCCAGTGCGCCATGCAGCCGAAGAAAGGTTAGAGAGCAGTTGGCTGCGATTAGATTGGTAGGTACTGTTCGTCGTGAAGTTTGAGTGAGAGCACTTGAATAAAATGAAGGCCGCATTATCAAGCTGAAGGATTGTACGTGTTGCAAAGAAGCCGGTGCGCAATCCAGCCGAAGAAAGGTTAGAGAGCAATTGGCTGCGATTAGATTGGTAGGTACTGTTCGTGGTGAAGTTTGAGTCAGAGTACTTGGACAAAAGGATGGCCGAAGTAGCAAGCTGAAAGATTGTTGCAAAGAAGAGGAGAAACAGGCGCAAGGAGCATTGTGGAGAAGAATGACAGGTCATGTTTGTGGCTTTGCGCGCGGTTGAAAACAGGAGGATTATGTGCTCCTTTGATAGAGCAATTATGTATCATAAAGGTTGTTGACTGTATAGGTCTCGTTCAACCGGAAAAGTTCAACCGTCCCGTTCCCGTCATTTTTTTTTTTTTTTTTTTTGCCTGTTTTTCTTATAATATATTATATAATAAATTCTTTTGGATAGTTCTATGTATATTGAACATTTAAATATATTTAACTTATTTTAGAAAAATATTTTTAGATTAATAAAATATAAGCTGACAACAGTACCCTAAAAATTTTCTGCATCATAACTACTATTACTATATATCTAGGGGTACCGCAAAACTTGAGTACTGAATTTTTTTCTAAAGTATTAATATCTACGCACAAAAGTATTTATACCTATGCACAAAAATATTTATACGTATGAGATGAAATTTTTTTACGTAAATAATTATTTCTCCAAAACCAAATATCCCAAACGGATACACACCATAAATATATGTGGAGACCACTCAAAATATGTGGTGGACCACACACATTTTTAGATGTGGGGTTTTTTTATTCGTTCAATCTCATTAATATTTGTAACGATCTTTGAAGAATTTTACAAATCTTAAACCATGTATGTATTCTACAAAATTTTGTCTTCAAATGAGATCCATAATCGGTGATGTATTCTCGGGCTCATTGTCACGCAAGTATTTATATATCATCGTGCAAGTATTTAGACCTATACTTGTAGGAGTTTTTTTACTTATAACACTAGATGATGTCTCAAAATATTAATGTCAAATATTGCAAGTATTTATACATATAAGGTCAAATATTTTTGTTAAAAGAAGGTTGACGTAGGAATGATTGGGGGACCGAAAAAGAGATGATCATAATGAGTTACGCATCAACATATTAATATATTATTTTTCAAGTATTAATAGATTATCTAGCTTCCAAGTATTTATACCTATGAAGGTTGATGGGGGGACGTGTGTGAAGGCTGGAAAAGTAGGACCATAGTATATCATTCCTCTAATATTGCTGCAGTGATTTTGGGGTACTAGATTGCGGAGAATCTAAAAATTAATATATATATATATATATATATAAGAGATTGACTAATATGATTTCGGTAGCACTTTGTCCGAAGTGCTACCAACTCAAATTTCAAAGTTTTGTATTCAAAACTTTGAACCAAGTAGCTCAGTAAATTAGTTATATATTAAAACTGTAGAATACCTATGAAAGATGGCTAAATAAAATTGTCAATATTTTAGGCCATTTTTCATCAATCATAAAAAATAGTAAAAAAATTCCTAAAATCATAAAAGTTGATATTCTACAAGTTCAATATATAACAAATTTATTGAGCTACTCAGTTCGATATTTTGAATACAAAATTTTAAAATTTGAGTTGGTAGCACTTAAGTCAAAGTGCTACTGAAATAATATTAGTCAATCTCTCTCTCTCTCTCTCTATATATATATATATATAGAGTTAGGCTATTGTGCTTTGGGAAGCAAAGGGCCCTTTGTGCTTCCCGCTCAAATCTCCATTTTCAAAGTTCAAATAGTCGATCCGAACCGTTAGATGTGATCTCCATATTGAAATGTGCTTGGAGACCAAATTTTACATTTTTTGGAATCTGTTTACTATTTTTTAAGGCACTTTGAAAATCGCTGATCCAACGGTATCACTGTTCATATTGAGCCACCGTTGGATCAGCGATTTTCAAAGTGGCTTAAAAAATAGTAAACAAATTCCAAAAAATGTAAAATTTGGTCTCCAAGCACATTTCAATATGGAGACCACATCTAACGGTTCGATCGACTATTTGAACTTTGAAAATGGAGATTTGAGCGGGAAGCACAAAGGGCCCTTTGCTTCCCAAAGCACAATAGCCTAACTCTATATATATATATATATATATATATATATATATATATATATATATATATATATATATATATATATATATATATATATATATATATATTGGTGTCGCGTAGCTAGAGCCCCTCCGTGCTACGGCTCAAAATTTGTGTTTTCAAAATTCTAATGGTCTCCGAAGTTGATGTGTTCTACATATTGAGATGTGCTTGGACCAATTTTATTTTTGGAATTTTTACTATTTATTGCCACTTTGAAAATCCGATCCACGGTTTCTTGTTTGGTTGCACCGTTGATCCGATTTTCAAGTGGCTTAATAAATAGTAAAAAAATCCAAAAATATATAGGACTTGGCTAAGGTACTACGCGTAGCATAGAGATCCTCTGTGCCACGGATTAGCAATTTCCTATATATATATAGGACTTGGCTAAGGTACTACGCGTAGCATAGAGATCCTCTATGCAACGGCTCAATATTTGAGTTTTCAAAATCCTAACGGTCAATCCGAACCGTTCAACATGATATCCATATGAATATGTACTTGCAAATTAAATTTTACATTTTTTAGAATTTTTTTACTATTTTTTTAGATAGGTAAAAAATAACTTGATCTGAATGATATAGAATTTTTAGATCAAATAATTTTCTACCTATCTAAAAAATAGTAAAAAAATTCTAAAAAATGTAAAATATGTTTGCAAGTACATATTCATATAAAAATCATGTTGAACGGTTTGGATCCCATAATTTTTATAAATTATTATGAACTTGTATTGTGCTTATTTATAATTATGAAAATTTAACGGTTTATTTTATAAAATGTGTAAATTTAAACTAATTAAAAAAAAAAAAACCTAAACTTCGAAGAAAAAAAAAATGTGGTAGTCTAAGCCACGTGGCTCTCTTGCCTAAATCCCACCGTTTGATTCATTTTTCGTAGTCGCACATTCAACTTTCCTTAAACCCTTTTAATTATCACTAAGGCCATGCGCCCTAAGCTTGTGTTGCCATATTTTTTTTGAACCACCGCTTGAAGCACATTTAAAGGATCAATTTTAATTCTGTATTGATGGGTCTAAATTTTTGGGATGTTACAAATCCTCAATTGGACGTGTCTAAAGTTAACTTTTATAACTTCAAACGTGTGCGTCGAATTTTTACTTTCCTCAATTTGCTAGAAGGATTCACTCTTAGAATATCAAATTACCAAGTACCAAAGCGCACCAAGCAAACAGAAAAACCTAATTATTTCCACCAGAATGAATTGAATTAAAGTTAGATGCAAAATAACCAGAGCACACAAATAAGCTAGGCCTCTTATGTTCATATCACTATAAGTTAGGATGCTCAGCTCAGACTGATAAAATCAAGGGCCTGCTATCAGCATCAACAAAAGGAAAGGAAACTTATGTGGTCTTTAAAAGATAAGATAAATGAAAGGCCCTCTTTCTTGCTACTTGTTTACCAGGAGAAAAAGATAAGATAAACGAAAACTAATTTATGTGGTCATTAAAAGTATTTGATTTCACTATTACTTTCTAAGTCCATCAAAAATTTTGAGTCAGTCAACTGGTAACTCGAAAGAAAATTTCTCTATGGGTAGCAAAAAAAAAAGTTCTGCTAGAGGTATAGAAATTAATATTTATAAATTTGGTTTATTTATTTTCTTAAATCTAACTGAACAACTAGGTATTATCAGCATTTTTTTTATTATGGATGATATGATTATTGTGAAGCTCATTAGTATAATAAGCATAGAACTAATATTTTGGTTTTTTTAAGTTTCCTTTTCAACTAATAAAACCGAATAAAAATGTACATACATAAGAAACCCAAATAAGAACTATTTCAACCAAAACCAATCCAGGGCACTTAAGTTCAAATCATAAACTAGTAACTGTAAATATATTAAATACATCATAGATCTGACCATTATGTAAGTAGCGTTTTCCTTGTAACATTTTTTAGTAGGATTGTAATAAAAATAACTTAACATTCACTCCAAGTCCCAAAAAAATTATAGATATCACCGGGACAGAATCTCTTGGTGCATATGTGCATGAACAGAAGCACTGTTATACTTTGAAACTATGCGGATCAAAAATATATGTGAGTCAATTATATAAAAAAATTCTTTGGAGAGAATGATGGTGAATTTCACAATATTAAGCCATTTCACTCCAAATTATATAGAAAATCATTTCTAATAAGAAAAAATAGAGGAGATTGTACCTGTGAGCTTTTTTCACTCGAAGTATTTGCTGTGACGGATTTGTACCTGTTATGGCAATAAATAATGATGCGAGGAGATTGTACGACCCCTTTCAGTTTCCGAAGCATCTGCAGACTACAAGTTCCCGACTCCTCCACAACCTATTGTAATGTGAGGTTATATATGGGTAGATTCGTCTCACCGCACGAGTAACCTCCTTAATGCTCATGGAAGGCTCTTCCTTAATGTCTTCCATAATTACATCGGCAATAATTGATACCGTCAGCACAGTATGGTCTTTCTTTATTGACGTAGTCTTGCAAGTGTGTGGTCCCTTGACATCCTTAATTATCCATGCCTCCCCCTTGCCTTTGGGCGCGGCAGACAGTTTCTATTTGCACTTTGTATCCTTGAAAATTGCAACATACTGGGTCCTCTCTCACTTGGCCACTGTAAACTCCCAGTTACCATTTAAATGGAACTGCTTCACTTTCCTCGTCAGTTTTTCTATGTTGGTGTAAAGCTGGCTCGGGCTAATCTCTTCATTATATACAATGTATGTCCCAAAAAAAAAATGTTTGCTTCTTAAAAGGAAGTAGTGTCATTGAATATCCTTACCGGGTGCTTGTCTCCTCGTTCACTGATCGAAAATCTGTTTTCAATTGGAGGAGGTATAATATTCTCATCATCGCCCTCTGATAATTTGTCTAACTCCCAATCTCCGTCCCAATCATCACCAGTTTCCATTTCCTTTGTCGGTATCTCATCTATACTGTCAATATTAATTCCTACATCATTTCGATTGACTGTGGACTGTCTTCTAGGTTCCGGGGGGGTTGTAGCTAGATAATGGATCAGGTACTGATTGATATCCAACACGACCAACACATGACCATCTTCTAATTTCAGCCCGAGGTGCAGCACGGCGCTCAGGTACTTGCAAATACCTATCTCGTCTCACAGGTTCGCGAGGGGGTGAGGTCACATCCTAGTTGTGATCAAACCCATAATCAGTGGTATAATTGTCATATCCTGGGTTTTCATTCTCGACAGAAGGTCCAGACCTAGTGTCCAAGTTCTGCTCTGCATAACGTCCGGCCCCGGTGTCCAAGTTGTTCTGGGTAGAAGGTCCAGCCCAGTGTCCAAGTTGTTATGGGTAGAAGTTTCAGCCCCGGTACCAACTGGTTCAATTGAAACTTTTTTGCAAAATATGTTCATTATCGGGATTGAAGTGGACTCAAAAAAATCATACACAGCTGTCCATATATCCTGGTCTGCTATAGGATATTTTACATAAGAAGGTTTGCCACCTGTCGGTTAGTTGTTAATTCGGGTACTGATTTCTACATTAGATCGGGAACGGTCTCAACTGGTTTTTTGCAAAATTGCTTCCTTTAATTCAAAAATTGAAGTATTGGCATTCACTTGGAAGCCGTTACTCGCATCTTTCGAGTATTGGCATCCGAACTTCTCTTTCGTGATTTTTCCACCCCAGTATAGTGCAATTAACATTTTTGGTTTATTTCTGAAACAACATATAAAATCTGTCGTTCAATATAAGTTTTTTGTTTAATATTAAAATTTTAACATTTTAAAAAAATTAAACTAAAAAAATATATACCTCGGTCACTGTTGATCAAAATCGCCTTGGAGCACTGTTTGAGAGCAGAACGGATTAAACGAATTGTATTGGACGAATTATGGTGAGACAGGAGAGAGAAAACGGCTTAATATAGAAAAACTGGATAAACCACCCCCTGGGAGGGGCGAGTTGGGCTGGGGGTAAACCGCCCCCTGGGGGTGCGGTTTGGGCATAGTTGAAATTGTTTTGGGGAGTTTGGTTATTAATATTATTTTATTTATTTATTTGGTTATGAAAAAAAATGACGGCTGATTGCCGGCCTCAGCCCTACTAAATTAGAGTTGCTGTTAGGGGCTTGTTTCTGAAAATCTGCACAGATAACTCACATATAATTGGATTTCAAAATTTTAATTTGTTGTATCCACTTTAAACCTCACAAGTAGGGCTGTAAATGAGCTGGCTCGAACCGAGCTGGACCTTAGGTCAACTCGTTAATTCTAGACCGAGCTGTTAGCGAGCCAGCTCGGTAACAAATCGTGAGCTAAAATCTCAGCTCAAACTCGTGACGAGCCAAACCGAGCCAACTCGTGAGCTTACGAGCTGGCTCACTGGGTTTGGTTGGACCTTGTTTTAAGAAGAAAATAAATTTTACAAACATTTTTGGACCGAGCTGGGCCAAGCTGAACCGAGCTGAACCAAGCTTGACAGTATAAAATATACACAAATGCATACAAATTCACAAATTGATGCCTAGCCGAGCTAGGCCCTAGATCACACTCGTTAATTTTAGCCCGAGCTGTTAGCAAGCCAGCTCGTTAACAACTCGGTACACTATCGAATGAGCTGTTAGTGATCGTGGAAGATGTGAGTCACGAGCTTCGAGCTTTTTTGACAGCCCTACTCACGGGCGACTACTAAGTTAACATGTCTGGCATTTTTATAAATGCAATAAATAAATCCGGACATTTCTTTCAATGCATATAAAGTATATGTAAACACAACCAATGTGTTTGCATGTATGGATATCCGGCAAAATCAGGCACTGATAAACAGGATCAAAACCAATATAGAGAAATCATAACTTCTTACAAACACAATTTTTTTGAATTATTGAATAATCGATTATTGAATGAAGACGTGCGTTAAAGCTTGTTGGAATGAATCAACACATGATTTTTAACATTTTGTTGTATAAAGTCATATATCTCTTGAATCAAATTTGAGTAAAACAATATTAAACTGTGAAGAAATGTTTCAATCAAAGCAACTCTGTTCAGGGTTTACAAAGGATTATTGATGTTAATTCCAGCTTAAAAGTGAAAATTGAAACTGTAAACATGGAGAAAACAGATTGCAACTCTGTCAGTTCTTCTTTTGTGTTGCTCATTCTTTCTTTTTACCTGAATGGCTATCAACAAGAGCAAGGTGATTCACTTTCAAATTTAAATTTATTTGTATACCTTCTCTTAAATGTAACATAGAAAAAAATAGAAAAGACAGATTTTCATTGGAAAAATAAATAAATAATGTACCACAAAAATTTGTGCATTGATGAATATTTAAATATATACAATATTTGAAGGGTCAACAATTTAATTTGAATGTAGCTCTCTATGTTGAAGAATATTTGAATATATAGAATAATTGAAGGGTCCACAATATTAGTTCTATGCATATTATACTAATGAGCTTCACACCAATCATATCATCCATGTTAAAAAAAGCTGATAATAACTAGTTATTGACTTAGATTTAAGAAAATAAATAAACCAAATTTGTAAATATTAAGTTCTTTACCTCTAGCAGAATCCTTTGTTTATTTTTTATTTTTATTTTTTTACACAGAGAGAAATTTTCTTTTCCTTTATCATATCTTTTTCTCGTGATGAACAAGTAGCAAGAAAGAAGGCATTTCGTTTATCTTCTCTTTTAAAGACCACATAAAAATTCCTTTCCTTTATCTTGTTGATGCTGATAGCGGGCCCCTTGATTTCATCAGTCCGAGCTGAGCATCCTAACTTATAGTGATATGAACATCAGAGGCATAGCTTATTTGTGTGCTCTGGTTATTTTGCATTTAACTTTAATTCAATTCATTCTGGTGGAAATAATTCTATTTTTCTGTTTGCTTGATGCGCTTTGGTACTTGGTAATTTGATATTCTAAGAGTGAATCCTTCTAGCAAATTGAGGAAAGTAAAAATTCGATGCACACGTTTGAAGTTATAAAAGTTAACTTTAGACACGTCCAATTGAGGATTTGTAACATCCCAAAAACTTGAATCATCATTTATTAATTATTAAGAACTTTAGTAATCATAGAAATTTAGACCCATCAATACAGAAATGATCTATTTGCAATTAAAAAAAAAGTAGATAATGTTTCATGAAATAGTTTATTTGGAAAAAATAATAAAATTCATAAATTACTTCCATAGAGCGTACGTTCTTGATTTTTTTCCCGTCAATGATGTTCACAAACGGGGCAGAAGGATTAAGGGGAAATAGGGGTCAATTGACCACTATTTTTTCTTATTAGAAATGATTTTCTATATAATTTGAAGTGAAATGGCTTAATATTGAGAAATTCACCGTCATTCTCTCCAAAGAATTTTTTTATATAATTCACCCACATATATTTTTGATCCCCATAGTTTCAAAGTATAACAGTGCTCCTGTTCATGCACATATGCACCAAGAGATTCTGTCCCGGTGATATCTATAATTTTTTTGGGACTTGGAGTGAATGTTAAGTTAGCGTGGAAAAATGGGCATGATTTGAAGTTTTAAGGAACGTCCTTGACCGGATAGAAATTAACCCAATAAAGGAAAAATTAATGCAAAATTAATTAATTGAAAATGAATGTTACAAAAATTCAATTCGCATTGTGCATTTAATATTTAATTACACACTAATTGCCCTGTTATTTTTTTCATAACCGAAAAAATAAATAAAATAATATTGATAATCAGACCCTCAAAAAAATTTCAATCATGCCCAAACCGCCCCCCGGGGGGGGGGGGGTTTACCCCAGGCCCAACCCGCCCCATCAGGGGGCGGTTTACCACCAGCCCAACACGCCCACCCAGGAAGCGGTTTATTTATTTATTTGTTTTTAATACGTTGATGGATATTAAGTAATTAGTCTTAGTGATATCTTTATTACTTTCAGACGTAATTCGTTTGTCAATTGAGACTTTTTTCCGTTTCAATATAACGTGATATATATATAGTCGGAAAAAAAAAAACTAACACTGAAAATCCTAAAAGAAAACGTCGTATTAAAATATTTTGTTTGCAATTTTAAAATAAGAAGTTAGGTTTAATTAGGATTTCCGCGCGTACTACCTCAACCGCATGTTTTAATTTCGCACGTACATATTAATTATAATTATGTTTATAATTTATGTATTTTGTAATATTATGTTTTTAATATTATAATTATATTCATAGCGTAACTGAACAAATAAGTTTGGAAAATAAGATAGAAATATAAATACAACATATGCTGAATTAACTCTTCCTGCGGCTGAACAGACTAAGTCTACTTCTTAGGTTTCTGGAAGTGGATGACGGCGCGACACCTGCTGTTGTAGAGCTCTGAGTGGCTTCCCTGACTGGGTCGCCTGCTTCCAGAAGGTCCGGTATTGGCAACCACTCTAGCATTCTCTCTTTCGTTTTCTTCGATTATTGCCTCTGCAATGCATTTCATTGAACATTCAGTATCAATATTTAAATTTAATTTCAAATCAATTTTAAGTTGTGTACGATCATCTACATACCTGCCTTCTGTCTGTCAGTAGTAGAACGGTGAGCCTCATGTCCCACTTGACGACCTTGCATCCTGTCCATATGCATTGTTCGCCGCTTGTGTTTCCTCCTCTCCTTCCTGATCCATTTCTTATCGGGAACCACCGTAGGCCCAAGGTAGTATGGCCACTGGTACTGATTGGGGTAGTTGTGAAATGATGGTGTCCATGTGTGCAGAAGGAAATCGGTACGATAATAGTTATCAACAAATCGGTACGAACTAACTGGGGGCCTTGGCACTCACATGTTACTTGATTGCTCTCGCCTAAAATGACTTTGTACTTACATGCGCGTTGATGAGTTTCTATAATGTCATTTTGGCTCATAACCGGTGGAATGATCTCACTTTGAACCTGCACTTCCTATTCCGTACCTGTGGTACCATACGGTACAACGGGCATGACAGAACCTTTGTTCCTGTGTTTTCTTAATTTCTCTTCAACTCTATCTAAGAATGCTTGGTCCATACTCGCTAATGCAGTGGCTTTAGCATGCCTCTCAACAAACCAAGCATTTAACTTGTAGAATGTGTCCTCCACCAGTGAAACCACAGGTAACATACGGCTCTGTTTGAAGATATTGTTTAATGACTCTGACCCATTAGTGGTCATAATTCTCCATCTCCAACCTTCATCACATGCTTGAAATATCTTCTCATATACTGATGGTTCGAATAGATCATTCGGACGTCTCTTGCCCGCCTTCGCTAAATAGGCATCTGCCTCCGGAAATGTCTTCAAAAAATAGATAAATAAAAGTCAATTATACAAGCCGTACAAATGTCCAAAAAAATTATGCAAAAAGAAATCCATACATACTCTTACAAATTCTCTGAACATCCCTTCCATCCGTCGTAGTTTTTTCCACTTACAGCCAATTTTGAACCTGTCAGCAAACTACTTACCCTCGCCGGTATTTTTGCACTGGTTCTCTGAAATGTGTTGAATGCAGTACCTGTGCACAGCCTCTCCGGTATTCATGTTCCAACCATAGTTGGGGCTATTAAATACATGTTTAATGCCCAAGTGCTGGTCTGATATCACGCAGACGAACTTATTTCCTACCACCTCTCTTCTCACAAAGGACATGAAAAAACCCCAATTTGGACCATCCTCTTGTTGAACAATGGCAAAGGCTATGGGCAACAACTGGTTTTCAGCATCATATGCACATGCTATAAATAGAGCCCCACCATACCGGCCGGACATGAAGCATGCATCGATGCTGATCACAAGTCTAACATATCAAAAGGCTTCAATACATGGACTGAAAGCCCATGCTATACCCTTGAATTGTACCTCACCGGGTGTATCGGTTGGTACATGCCACTGCTGGAATCTGGTTCCTGGATTTGTACCTGTTATGGCAATAAGTAATGGTGCGAGGAGATTGTACGACCCCTTCTAGTTTCCGAAGTATCTGCAGACTACAAGTTCCCGACTCCTCCACAACCTATTGTAATGTGAGGTTATATATGGGTAGATTCGTCTCACCGCACGAGCAACCTCCTTAATGCTCATGGAAGGTTTTTTCTTAATGTTTTCCATAATTACATCGGCAATAACTGATGCCGTCAGCACAGTATGGTCTTTCTTTATTAACGCAGTCTTGCAAGTATGTGGTCCCTTGACATCCTTAATTATCCATGCCTCCCCCTTGCCTTTGGGCGCAGCAGACAGTTTCCATTTGCACTTTGTATCCTTGAAAATTGTAACATACCGGGTCCTCTCTCACTTGGCCATTGTAAACTCCCAGTTACCTTTTAAATGGAACTGCTTAACTTTCCTCGTCAATTCTTCTATATTGGTGTAAAGCTGGCTCGGGCTAATCTCTTCGTTATATACAACGCATGTCCCAAAAAAAGAAATGTCTGCTTCTTCAAAGGAAGTAGTGTCATTGAATATCCTTACCGGGTGCTTGTCTTCTCGTTCAATGATCGGAAATCTGTCTTTAATTGGAGGAGGTATAATATTCTCATCATCGCCCTCTGATAATCTGTCTAACTTCCAATCCCCGTCCCAATCATCACCAGTTTCCATTTCCTTTGTCGGTATCTCATCTATACTGTCAATATTAATATCTACATCATTTCGATCGACTGTGGACTGTCTTCTAGGTTCCGGGGGGTTGTAGCTAGATAATGGATCAGGTACTGATTGATATCCAACCCGACCAACACATGACCATCTTCTAATTTCAGCCCGGGGTGTAGCACGGCGTTCAGGTACTTGCAAATACCTATCTTGTCTCACAGGTTCACGATGGGGTGAGGTCACATCCTGGTTGTGATCAAACCCATAATCAGTGGTATAATTGTCATATCCTGGGTTTTCATTCTCGACAGAAGGTCCAGACCTAGTGTCCAAGTTCTGCTCTGCATAACGTCCAGCCACAGTGTCCAAGTTGTTTTAGGTATAAGGTCATAACTTCTTACAAACACAATTTTGTTGAATTATTGAATGAAGACGTGCGTTAAAGCTTGTTGGAATGAATCAACACATGATTTTAACATTTTGTTGTATAAAGTCATATATCTCTTGAATCAAATTTGAGTAAAACAATATTAAACTGTGAAGAAATGTTTCAATCAAAGCAACTCTGTTCAGGGTTTACAAAGGATTATTGATGTTAATTCCAGCTTAAAAGTGAAAATTGAAACTGTAAACATGGAGAAAACAGATTGCAACTCTGTCAGTTCTTCTTTTGTGTTGCTCATTCTTTCTTTTTACCTGAATGGCTATCAACAAGAGCAAGGTGATTCACTTTCAAATTTAAATTTATTTGTAATATCTTTTCTTAAATGTAACATAGAAAAAAAAATAGAAAGGACAGATTTTCATTGGAAAAATAAATAAATAACGTACCACAAAATTTTTTGCATTGATGAATATTTAAATATATACAATATTTGAAGGGTCAACAATTTAATTTGAATGTAGCTCTCTATGTTGAAGAATATTTGAATATATAGAATAATTGAAGGGTTCACAATATTAGTTCTGTGCATATTATACTAATGAGCTTCTCACCAATCATATCATCTATGTTAAAAAAAGCTGATAATAACTAGTTATTGACTTAGATTTAAGAAAATAAATAAACCAAATTTGTAAATATTAAGTTCTTTACCTCTAGCAGAATCCTTTGTTTATTTTTTATTTTTATTTTTTTACACAAAGAGATTTTCTTTTCCTTTATCTTATCTTTTTCTCGTGATCAACAAGTAGCAAGAAAGAAGGCCTTTCGTTTATCTTCTCTTTTAAAGACCACATAAAAATCCTTTCCTTTATCTTGTTGATGCTGATAGCGGGCCCCTTGATTTCATCAGTCCGAGCTGAGCATCCTAACTTACAGTGATATGAACATCAGAGGCATAGCTTATTTGTGTGCTCTGGTTATTTTGTATTTAACTTTAATTCAATTCATTCTGGTAGAAATAATTCTGTTTTTCTGTTTGCTGGATGCGCTTTGGTACTTGGTAATTTGATATTCTAAGAGTGAATCCTTCTAGCAAATTGAGGAAAGCAGAAATTTGACGCACACGACTTGAAGTTAGTTAAGGAATTGTAACATCTCAAAAATATGAGTCATCATTTATTAATTATTTAGAACTTTTTACTAATCATAGAAATTTAGACCCATCAATACAGAAATGATCTATTTGCAATAAAAAAAAGTAGAGAATGTTCCATGAAATAGTTTTATTGGAAAAAATAATTAAATTAAAAAATTACTCCATAGCTATCTTTTTATAGACTTTTCTTTTCTTGAGAAAAAAATGCAAGAATCTTCTAGCTAACTAGACTTCAAAGGGGTACCGTCCTTGTTAACTTATATCTGTTCAAAAGCATGTGGGTGCATGTGTTTGATACTTTGATCAATTCAAAAATCTACCTTGTCAATTTTTTTGCCACAATGGGGACATGTATTCAATCAGAACTCTCCTTCATAAGTCATGATCGAGTACATACTAACCTTAGCAAAGAGAAGACTTTATATAAAGTAAATCACAAAAAAGTTAAATGATCCATGCATAGATCGATAATAATTGGTGTAGAGATTTGGCTGCCCCTAAGATCATTTATAAATACGATTCTCTTTTTCTAATTAAACTGATTGTTGAACAAAAACCTCACCACCAACAAAAATACTAAATATAATTGCACATAAGGATAAATTCATAATTGTTGTCTTTAAAAATGAAATCTCAGTTGATGTAAAAACAACTTGAAAATCATTAATCCATTGATTCTATGGAAGCTAGATGAGAAATGTCAATAGATATACGCATTTATAAAATTGCTAAGATGGGTGCATATTTTAACGGTTTAATTTTCAATTCCCTCATGGCTGAGGTAAGAGAATTTTGTTTTGGACCATACTATCCTCTCTCCAAAAAGAAAACAAATAAAAGCTGCATGTGCTTCAACTTCCAAATCTTTGAAATTAGGAAAGTTATCTTTGTGTGGACCCGCTGGCATTTATTAAAAAAGTTGTATTTCAAGTAATATACTATCTATTTCAGGACATGTTAGGATTGATGAGAATTAATGAGATTTTAGACTAAATGAGAAAATTAGTGCATAAGGTGTTCGGTTATCAATTATTTGGTAGAATGGGATTGAATTTGTGTTTCCCTATTTTCATTCTCATATATTCCCAAGTGTGTGGAAAAAAAAATTAGATCAAACTAATGTTTTAAATGTGGTTTTATTTATGCGAATTTTAATGCATAACTCGTATACAAATTTTAATGCGGATTTATATATGTGTATTTTAAAATTACCTTTCTATACACATGGTCAATTCTAATAGTCACGAGTCATGACAAGCCAACAATTAAGGTAATGCACATATAGTATTGCATGACCGCATATGCAGCCGCATATTCAAATCTACATATATATATGTCTGTATGACATTTTGAGCGCGATAGCCGACCACATGCACATATGCGGACACATATATGGTCCACGGCGGCCGCATTTAAAAATACTGTATCAAACCAAAAAAAATTTTCCCATGATCTCTTGCTTCATCTCTCCTCAAGCTTTTCAAATAAAGAAAAACATGTATGCATTAGTATTCAATATTAAATAAATTGTACTTATTTATACTTATATTTGCATCTGAATCTCATAAAATTACCATAATCTCAAATTACTTAAATTTATTTTTCTAATTTATAGAAGCTTTCTGTAACCGAAAATAAGATGGTTTTTTTCATTATTTTAATATCATTTCTATAATTTACACGACTAACTAAGAAGAATTTTAATTTCTTTTACTGATATATATTTATTAATATTTTTTTAAAAATTATTATATGTTAATTATCATATTATAGAATTGATCACAAAACTACTAGAAACTATTTATCACAAAATTCGTATTGATCAGAATCTTTCAAAAAGAGAAAAAAAAATGAGTTTTCACAAATATATTTCTTATATTAGGATTTTTCATAATTATTCTTATTGTACAACCGAACATTCATTTCAATTCATTCTCATAACAATTCTCGTACATACTTATGAACACGTGTTCTTATATATATATATTTTTTATTTTCTTACCTAAAAAATCACATCAACTACAATCTCGTGACAACCAAACACTCATAGAATTGAAGATTCATGTTCCCTACTAGTATCGATAAAAGGATGTGCATACCAGTTCCACAAGGTGCTTAATAAACAAGACATAAAAGATAATTAATAAACAAAACATAAAAGATAGAAGAACAAAAATAAAGTGAAAACCATACAATTAAAATTAAAAATATTTTTTAATTACTTTTTTCTTGCTCAGCTGTAATAGCAAAGAACTGACACAATCTTTCTCCAAGGTAATAAATGACAGTAGGATCCATACAAAGATTACTTCTCTAATTAAAAAAAAATAAAATACGGATCAATACAGTTTATTAGTTTCCTTTCTTTTTGAAAAAATGATATTATTGTCCAATAAAAAATGTTTTATCACACGATTTTCCAGTTCTTCTAGGTAAAATCTCTCTCTCTATTTTTCTTGAGTTACTCTTATATTGAAGTAGACTGGCTGCTTAGGCTCTGGTAAAATTATAACAAGATCACATCTGACATGATGGGTCGATCAACTGGATTTTATTGTACACACAATAAAGCCACATGAATGCAGCTCTCTATCTGTCTTTGGGACACTTGGGTTAATGTTGGACAAATTAGTTCACAAAAACTTCCATCTTTCCATCTAATCCAGGCATCTTTCCATCTAATCCATGCCTGCAAATGAGAAATTTTATTTTGTTCCAGGAATTAAATTAAGTAGAAATAATTTCAATGTATAAAATTGTGTTAGTATATGTCAATATATGAGCTCCTTACATATCCCCCTATATATTTTTAGATTATTTAGATAGTAATACTTGGATTTATAGAGATTGAAATTAAGAAAGTAATGGAAGACATTATAAAGAAGCTAACAAAATATACAAATTAATCATTCCACATTTTTCTTATTTTACTTGTAATAGTCAGATCAATAATCATAAAAAAATGAACTCCTTCAATGAGTACAACAAACTGAAAAAAGAAAACTTTTGTTCGGGATAACAAACTGTAAGCAGAGAGAGAGTATGTATGATTATGTGAGGGATAATAAACTGTTAGTTCTTGAAGAGGCCGCACCTTTTTTAGCTCAGGAAGTACATGTAACTTTTTACAAAAACCAATTTCGAGGTGACGAAGGATGGGCATAGCTCCCTCTTTTATGTCTGAATGATTTAGGTTGGACATCCGTATAAGCTTCAGTTCTTCGGGGCTAGGAAACCCTCCGGTTGACCATATCAACTCTGATCCCACATATGAGTCTTTATGTAAATAAAGTATCCTGAGGCTCTGCAGCCTCACCAATATGGCCATTGGGTCTTCGTGGAGTCTAGAATATACGAGCTTCAAATTGGTTTTGTCAGCATGTCGAGGGCTTCTGAAGCAATGGTTGGACATTTTGATGTTATGCCAATCAGAATGTGCAACCATTGCGGCAATATTTAGTGGGTATCTTTCACTGATCTTCTCCCAATCACTTTCTCCAGCAACAAATTTTCTCTTCAGAAGCTCTTTTAACAAATTCACATCTCCAGCATGAGAGAAGAGGCCTCTTTAATAGAAAGACTTACTGTTACTTTAGTTTACATAACACAAACTAGCTAGTCCCTTAAGTAGAGAAACTTATTATGTGCATGTGCTCATCCCTTACTGTTACTTAACTGTCCAATCAATTATTTATTAACAATAATTATATACATGTATATTAAATAGATGATATGTTGAAAAATTTTAAGACTGTGTTGGGAAAAATAGCTTCCTAGATATCTTATTATAGACTTTTCCTTTCTTGAGCAAAAATCTTGTAGCTAGCTGGACTTCAAAGGGGCAAATGCAAGTGCGTGCATGTGTTTGATCAATTCATAAATGCTATCCTGTCCTTCTTTGCCACAATGGGGACTTGTATTCAATCAGAACATTACCTTAGCAACGAGAAGACTTAAAACTTATAGAAGGAAAACTCGGCCGAGTTAGACCGGAATCTGCTAATTGGGGAAGAAAGGTTCGCGGGCCATTCGGTCAGACTTGGGGAAGAATTATGTTGAATTTTTATTTTATCGGTCAGACTCGGGCTTAGCTGTTGGGCTTAACAGAATAGAAAAGGAAATTAGGGCTGAATTGTTGATGCATTAGGCCCAGTTGAGTAAGAAAATCTGAAGAGGCAATGACAGGTGGGCTAAGTGTCATCTGCAATGGAGAACTATGGTGGAAAACTAAACCGGAGAGGATTGAAGGGGACGAATGATTGGAGAAAAAGGATTGAAGGTGATTCCACATACTTTACTGTTGAGTCGAATTTTTCTTTTATCTGTCCAATTATGTTGCATTCTTTGAAATTGAGTACAGAAACGTACCAATTGCGTTCCTTGAAATTGGGTACACGAAGTTAAAAATATAACATAATATATTAGTGGATGAATCGGTCAAAATTATATTGTAAACCAGTCAAAATTATATTGTATTAGTGGATTATTTAATTGTAAATATTTGTCTAAACATAAATTATTAATAAATTATTTTTTTAACATTTTTTTCCTAAGTTTTAGTATAAAATGAGTATCTGACAAAAAAAGACCGAGTTTCCAATCCGATTCGGCCGATTCTAACCAATTCGTTTAATTCGGATTCCCCAATCAAAAAACCAATTTTGATTTCGATTCCGATTTTTCCACTTTAAAGAAAAATAAAAAAAAAGAGTTAAATGATCGGTGCAAAAATAATAATTGGTGTAGAGATTTGGCTGCCCATAAGATCATTTGTCAATATATGCATGGACTTGGTGTAGACCGTGTGATCTAGTCCAGTAGATCATAAGAGAAACTATAACATATTTAGTCTTGCGGTCTTTGTTGTCTGAAATGAACCAGATGCAGCCAGTATTTTTCTTTCTTAGTATAAATAAAGGAACAAAATATTAGTTTTAATTTTCTGTGATGTTATAATTATTGTATTAGTGTATTATTGTCTTTCTCAGTCTAATGTATTCGTGATGCTATACTTTTTAACATGTAGAATGAAAAATGTTATTATTTTTGTAAATAAAATAATGCACCATCTTTCTAATGTTAATTTGTTCCTTTGTTTATCTCAAAACTCTAACATATAAAATGCATTATTTTGAAGCATTCTATGCAAATTATCTACAAAGTTTTCGGATAAATTAAAATTCACCATTTTCAGAGCCAAGAAATGTTATTTAGTGCCTCAAACTTTAATTGAAATTTGTAATCATTTTTTCTAATTTTCGATTTATTTCCTATTTACCGTATTTGATTCTTTTGAATCAGTAATATAATTGTATTACTAGTGGAAAAATCACAATCTGTATTGGTTGTTTATGCATATCTGTATCGGACATTGGAGCGACACAGATAAAAGCGACACAAAATTTTTGTGTCGGTTAAACAACCGATACAAAAAAATATTTTTTGTGTCGGTTAACTAATGAACCGATACAAATTTCTAAAGTCTTCTCTAAAAGTGGAATGGAGAGAGCGATTGGCTATAATTTTAGTTTATAGGCTCATAATTTTTGTTTCTAATTGTATTTCCCATGGTATATTCGGTTCTTTGACTTGGTTAATATATGTATGGACTTGGTGTAGACCGTACATGTGAGCTAGTCCAGTAGTTACAAGAGAAACAAATTCTTAACATATTTAGTCTTGGGGTCTTTGTTGTCTGGAATGGACCAGATGCAGCTAGTATTTTACACTTGAATTCAGTGCCTTTCAGCTGTTTCTTAGTATATATAAACAAAGGAACAAAATATTAGTTTTATTTTTCTGCGACTTGCTCCGGTAAAGCAGATTGTTAATTAATTATTGGATTGACAAGAGACCATGTCTTCTGACTTCTAAGAAATTTGCAAAACTAAATTTAATACGATTATTTTAATATTTTTGTATTATTCTGTTTCCAAGTGTAATGCGATATTCATAATGTTATCCTTTCTAATGTGTCAAAAAATGTTTTTTTTTTTTTGTAAATAAAATAATGCACCGTCTCTCTAATGTTAATTTATCCCAAAAGTCTAACATATAAAATGCATTATTTTGAAGCATTCTACAAAGATTTCGGGTTTATCCCTAAAATCCACCATTTTCAGAGCCAAAAAAAAAAAATGTCATTTACTATCTCAAAACTTGAATTGAAATTTCTAATCATTTTATTTAGTTTTCATTTTTTTACCTCTTTACCGAATTTGATTCTTCTGAATTAATAATATAACTGTATATATGTACTTGTTTTTTGGTTTTTTTTTAAAGTATTTTTATTTTTGTAGTTAGCAATATAGTTGTAAATTTGTAATCAGTTTTGATGTATATGTAGAATTTATTTATAATTTTTTTGGGATAATGAGAATTTTTCATACTTTATTTTTGATATTTCATACTGTTTATTGTTAGCTACATTTGCAAACCAATTATAAAAAAAAAATTTAAAAGAAAAATAATATAATCACAACCGATTTCGTAGTAAAACTGCCAGTAAAAGTGACAATCACCAATGGTTATGCAGTAAAAACCATTAATAAAAATCACAATCATTGGCGATTTACAGCCATTTGTGATGATCCCTACAATCAGAAAAATTTACATAATACTCTTCTTTTTCAAAATATAGAACAAAATATCATTCTTTCAAAATTCTTAACAAAATATTCTTATGGGCCCCATATTTCCTCCCCTTTTCCTCCTCCCTCCCTCCCTTCCACTCCTCCTTATTTATTCTCCTTTATTATTCTAAGCTTATAGTTATATTATATATATTTAATATTACTCGTATAAAATACTTTAATATTACTGTCCTTTATTATCTCTTATCTCATTTAATATTACTCGTATGAACATCTAACATTTTTTTTTACATGTATCTATCTTATGAAATATGGTATAATTCAATAATCATATAAATGACCTTCATAGAGACTTCTATTAACTCCTTGTTCGTTTCATATAGACTCTAAAATGTCAATGTAATTTACAAAATAAGAAACTATATAGAAACAGAGCATGATAGCGTGAGATTCTAGTCAAAATAAAACTAAATAATTGACCACGATACAAAAGTAACAAAACCATTTCATGCATTGCAGTAAGAGGATCAATTTTTTATAGTATATTGCTAACTATATAAAAGTTATTTTGAAGAGCTCATTTTATGTCCTATTATGCTTTTAATTTTAATTTGTTATAACTAATGTATTAAAACAAAATGATAAAATAAGGCTATTACATCTGGTTATAACATTTTTGTTTTATGAGAATTAAGAATATAAAAAAAAAAATTACATAGGACATTTCACTATGATAATACAAAAGACAAAGTTCAAATATTTTAAATATATATTTGTAGAGATAAAATGATATAGATTACAAATAATTAATTTTATAAAAATGAATTTGTGCCTCGTAAGTTGGATTATCCTTAACTTATTCACCAATCATAGTGTACCAATTATCACCAAGTTCGTCAACAAAACTCAATAAAGATAAGTAATTAGTAAATTAAAGAAAATAATAATAATAAGCATCAACTCCCTTATTTGTTTAAGCATATTCAATTATTAACAAAAAATCATTTTTTAACTAATTAATTATTGGCCTTTAGTATGTTTTAAGTTTATTTAGAATCAACTATTGACAAATAAGTGTTTAATCTTTAACTTGTAAAATATTTTTTTATGTAATATCAAAGTACTAATAAATTTTTTGTCAAGTGTGAAACCATATTAATATTGAATATATAAAACAAAAGTATAAGTTTAGAACAATAAAGAGTGAGTAAATAGAAGTAAATGAGAGGGAGGGAGGAATGAGGGGAAGAGGAGGGAAATGTGGGCCCACAAGGGCATTTTGTTAAGAATTTTAGAAAGAGAGTATTTTGTTCTATGTTTTGATAAAGAAGGGCATTATTTTATATTTCCTCCTACAATCACTGACTGTGCTATTACTAACAGGATTAAAATCACAGGTTGCCAGAACACTAATCAATATAGTGCAAATTAAATTAATTTTGAACTACTGACAACAATTTAAACCAATATTAATTTTGATTGTATTACTAAATTGTTGCGACTTGAAGAAGCATGCTATCTTTAGCAAAGCATAATGCCTTGCTAAAGAGAATCAAGCGAAAATCAGAAAATCAGAAACCAAATTAACAGGCATGCAGGAGATACTGAGCCTCAGGAGAAGAAACCACCTGTAGAGCATGAGCGCATACCAGTAAAACTAATCATTGTTCTTTCTTCCCTTGTTGAGTAGGAAGATGCCGACGCTGACAATTATCAGAACCAGGGGGACAGACTGCAGCTGAAGTGTTAACGTTGTCAAAAATTAAGTACAAACAAAGGATAGATACAGGGAGACAAATGTAGGGTTAGATATCGTTAAAGTGAATTTAATTTTGTGAGGCCAGACATGACGAAGAGAAAGATCCACATTGGACGGCATCACCAAAAGTTGTCTATTTATTATCTGCTCCAAAAATCCTGATCAAATTTGAATATACAAGATCGGCCCGAATTTAGACAACATGATCCCCTCAGATTTCCTCAATGCTCGAGTTTAGACCATCATAGGTAGGGGTGCCAACAGATTGGATACGGATCAGATAGTGTTAAAACCATATCCGTATCCGCTTTTATTTTCCGGATACGAATCGGATATTAGATGGATACGGATACGGATCAGATATTAAGCGGATACAGATATTCTCTTTTTATAATACAGAATGACATAAATTTTTCCTAATATATATTAAACTATATATTATATATTTACTATTCGGATACGGATAATTAAAAAATTTAAAACCGTATCCGTATCCGATCCGCACGGATATCCATACCTAATTATCAGATAAGGTCAGATAATATCTGATCCGTTTGCACCCCTAAATCCTAATCATAGGCATGTAACTGAGGGCTCATATTAGATTGGAACCATCTGTAATACCGAACACGTTGCACTGATTCACAACTGAAATGCTAGTACTCGAGATTCTCTCTGTTTTTTTTTCCGGATATCTAGCTAGACCTAATTGTCTGAATTTTCTGTTTTTTGTGTGTGGTATGTCACTGTGTATATAGAGAATCTGAAGAGAGTACTATTTCGAAAGAATGTGTTTTTAAGTGAAAGAACGCATGTCTTCAACATACAGTGCATCTGTTTTATATAATAGTTTTCATATCCAAATTCCAATATAGAGGATACTAATTAATTACCGATGGGGGTATCCATGAGGGCAAACTGATAGAAATATTGTGCTTTTTCTATTAACAACGATATTCTCCGTGAGGGTAAACCGAAAATATCCATCGTGAATACTGTCCCATTCTTATAGGCGTGCAAGCTCAATTCGAAATTTCAAATAATTTAAATAATTACGCAATATTTTTAACTCTTGGACTTGAACAAATAAAGCTGGTTTAATTGTTAGCTTGTTATAGAATTTTCAAGGAAATATGTGTAAGATGCATAACTGTATGGTATTAATTATTTCCATATATCTGTTTGAGTGCTTCACTATATATATTGTTTTGTAAGTACTGAGTTGTTTTCATTTTTCTAAATTTTCTGAAGAGTGACTGAGAGCTATCAAGAGTCAGCTCATTCCGAACAAGAGAATACAGTCATAATAAGGTGTTAGAACGTTGGTAAGGACCATGGTTTGGAAACTCGGCGGCCATGTCAACTCGATATCGGTCTGGTCCGATTTGAGTTTCACCTAAGTTATGCATCCATGTGAATTTGTCATCAAAACTCAGTTCGAGTCAGATCGAGTCAAGTTGATTCCTTCGCTGTTTTTTTTTTTTTTTTTTTTTCTTAAAAGGCCTGTTGATATAGTTGACAGTTGTTGATGTAGGGTCACAAATTGGAGAGAAAGTAGTCTAGCCAGCTCACGATAGCTTTTGGCAAATTGGAGAGAAAGTAGGGTCACAAATTTTTGGAAAAATTTCTAGTGTACCCATACAAACTTTCAAAATAGTCAATTTCCCCATGGAAACACCATAATATCCAATATCCCCATGAAAACTCAAAATTCTTTCTTCTATCCCCTTTTATTTATTAATCTTTGATTTAATTATTTTTGAAATGAAATTGACAAATATACCCTCCTTCCTCTTCTCACTTCTTCTCCTTCATTGTATACAGACTTTATCTTTTTTTTTTTGGTTGCTCAAATGAGGCGGGCCATGTCAGACCCCTTGTGTTCTGTAGAGCTCAAATCAAATACTTAATCTTAGTCGTTGCTATGATTTAAAACCTATTTACGTTTTTTGCCATAAAAAAAAAAAAAGCACATCCCTTTGGTTTGGTGAATTCTGAGTTGCAAAATGTTGGACACCTTTGTTTTCAATATTGATTTACTAATATAAAGAGCTAGAGAGATGTTTGAATAATGATTTGTGTATATTGACTTCTTGAACACAACCTAGTTCGAAGGTGTCCTGTACCATAAATTTGTATTGTTCTATATATTTGTCCTTTTGTCTTCTTGTAATGTGCCTTTGCAAGTTCAACCACATAATAAGTAATTTCTATTTGGTTGCAGCAGTACTTTATGGTCAATTTGGCTGTACCAGGTACTAGCAGGAGAAGGCCATTATCGGCCTGTACCAGCTCAGATAAGGCGGGTCAATTTTATTTTTCTTTTCTTTTCTTTACAAGGCCTAATCTGAGACTTTGAATCAAAATAACGTCTTAGATCAAGAATTTTATTTGAGCTTTAAAAAATTCAAAGAGTCTGACATGGTCCGCTTGGTTTAAGCAACAAAAACAAAAAAAATGTTTGTATACAAAAAAATGAATAAGGGTATGTTTGTCAATTTCATTCCTAAAATAATTAAATAAAAGCTTAAATAAATTAAAGGGGATAGAAGAAAGAATTTTAAGTTTGTATGGGGATATTGGATATTATTGTGTTTTTATGGGAAAATTGGCTATTTTGAAAGTTTGCATGGGTACACCATAAATTTTCCCTAAATTTTTTTGTTTCTTTATTATATATACTTTTTCATTTTACATTACATTAATGTCTTCAATATTTGAAATGGTACAGCAATGACGAAGTTATCTAGCCAGCTCACGATAACTTTTGGCAAAAAAATTGTGTTCTAGTTGTAATTCCTGAGCTATCCTAAGCTCTGGATAGCTTTTGGCAACAATAATTAATGAATTATTTGAGTGTATTTTTGTGTTAACATAGTTTTTTGACAAATTATTGTTTTACCAATTTTTTTCTTATATTTTTAGTAAAAAAATCAAGTTTCTTCCAAAAAAATCTGAGTGTCCGATTCTATTCGGCCAATTCTGGTCAATTCATCCGATTCTGATTCCATGATCAAGTGACCGATTCCAATTTTGATTCCAATTTTCAGAACCATGATAAGGACTAGGCTTTGGATTTGCTTTCAACATCTCTCATTCATGTATTGTGCTATTCAGGAAAAGAACAGGAGAAAAATTTACATTGAACATGTATAATATTTGTAAGCTACTAAAATCTCTGAAGCAAATTTATTCAAGTATTTTATTCAAGTAGTGGCTTGATCAGTTCCTGATAACTTCTTACAATTGCGCAAGAGAAAAATTAACATACTAAATATTTGTTGCTCATAGAGTAGACTTTATTGACTTTTACTGTCCTCAAATAAAATCCACCAGAGTATTTATAACCTTAATTTCCAATCTACCTGGGTCCAATATCAGTAATTGTAATCATATTTGGTGTCACCGGGATAGTCGTGCTTGCACGTATACTAAGCATCACGGAAGCGTTTGACACAATACAAAATGCAGGCCTAGATGGAGTCTCGAGAGACATCGTTTCGCTACTAAGCATCATGGCCACATTTGACATAGTTGGTCTGTCTGCTTTGTTTTCCTGGACACACAACAACGCTATCTGTGTGCATCTCAACAATTCACTCCTCGGATAGTGCTTCCCAAAAGACGGATCTACTATTTCTGTAATGGTACCATTGGTCCAGTGCTGCCATACCTATGTTATGGTAATTTATGTTTTGTTAGTATACAGTTCCTTTGCTGATTATAGAATAATAGATACAGAGGATCAGTGCTACTACTTACAAAGCTCAAGAGAATTTCAATCTCGTCATTCTCCAAGAAATTGTTCGTCTTTCCAGTTATAATCTCTAAAACTAAAACACCATAACTGAAGACGTCTGACTTGATCGAGAAGTGGCCTTGCATTGCATACTCCGGGGCCATATATCCACTACAACTATACATCATCAGTTTTAATATGGTAATTTTTGTGTGTGAATGTGTGTGTTTGTTGTTGGGTGGGGGCTCATAATAAAGTATGTGGTCCAACTCAACAATTACTGCAATATATATATGTACAATACTTATAATATAATTGAATTCTTACTATGTTCCTACAACTCGACTTGTGATCTCTTGAGTTTGGTCTCCTCCAAAAAGTCTAGCCAAACCAAAGTCGGATATCTTTGGGTTCATTTGTGCATCGAGCAAGATATTGCTTGCCTTCAGATCTCGGTGAATAACTCTAAATTGAGATTCCTCGTGTAGATATAATAGCCCTCTTGTAATTCCACAGACAATCCTGTACCTTTTGCTCCAGTCTAGTAGGTGCCGCTTCTCAGTATCTAGAGAAGTAGATAATGAGGACCTTATTTAGGCATAGTATCTATAGAGTTGGTTGGTAAGGGACAAAGGGGTATGTTTAACTATTTTTGTGAAGGCTAATACCATACTAATTGGTTTGGGTCAAATCTAAGAAAAAAAAAGAAATTCACCGAAAATCACATGAGATTATTAATGTTATGGTATTTACTCTAGAATTAGGAGTCAACAAAAGGAAAAGTTATTACCAAAAAGGATTTGATCAAGGCTTTTGTTAGGTACATATTCATAAACAAGCAATTTCTCTTGGCCTTCCAAGCAAACACCAAGAAGCCTGACAAGATTTTTGTGTTGAAGCTTTGCAACCAAAATTAGCTCATTTTTCAATTCGTCTAGTCCCTGGCTAGAGCTTTGAGAGAGCCTCTTTACTGCTATTTGTCGGCCATCAGGTAGTATACCCTAATGAAAGAATAAAAAAGTAATTAGATACAATAAATGTTAGTAATGAAGTTAATTTGAGTATATATATTTCTACCTTATATACAACTCCAAATCCACCTTCACCAACTTTGTTTTCCTCTGCAAAATTAGTTGTTGCAACTCTTAATACAGAGAGATCCAGAAGCAGTGACTTGATACTTTCCATCTCTTCAGGATTACTCACATCTGTACATTGACACCAAAATCAATTAGCATGCGTCGAGCTTACTTGAGAAAAATGTTGATCAAAATTAAATGTGATCTTTCTTACTCAGCAATGGTTTTGTTCGCCCAGATTTTCTCCTATTTAAGATGCAAAAACAAAGACCAGCGATTACAACAAAAGCAAGGAGTAGTGGTATAGTGATTCGCAGAATTGTACCAGTTGAAGGTTTCTTCTTGCCTGCATAAAACACATCAAAACTCGCAAGCATGCCTAAAACAACTTTTGATTTGGACAATTTTCGAAGACAAAAATTTAATGTTTGGAATGGATGTATTAAATTGAGATAAGATTCGAATGAAACTCACTCTCCGACAAATGCAAGTGACTATTTGTTTTGTGTTATGGAGAGAAAGGTGAACCCGCATCTTCAGACAGGAAATTCAGACAGAGCGACAAATGGTGGCGCAAATTTTGCATGAGTTTGATATGTGGTTTTCACAGCAGCAGAAAAAATCATAGCAATAGTAGGGATGGATTAACAATGTAATTCTAGAGTTTAACTTTCCTTTACTTTTTTCTTTTCTCCTTTCTTTATTTATTTCTTGCTTGTTTTGTTTTTTCGGACTTACTAACTGTAATATTTGACACCTCTGGTGTCCTTTTAATCAATGGAATATGGAGGCCTAGACCGCCACATTTCTTCTTAAAAAAAAGGCAATTATGATATGATTCAGTCTTAGGCCTTACCTGAAAGTCGGGCTTCCAGTCAACTCCCGGACATTAAGTATTTGTTTCATACGTCTTGATTTTCCACAATATTTGATTGATTGATGGGGACATATATGCTTACTTACTAATAGACTTTCTTGGAATTACACGGATTTTAATTGGAAGGATCACTCATTCCACATGTCATTATCTCTGTCCCACATGGCTACATCAACCAAATATATATTTAACCTCCACTTGGGAGCTGAAGTGACTAAACAATTTGTTTTCTTCGTTTAACATTCGATTTTATTTTCTCTACAATAATTTAGACTTACACATATGCATAACACTGAGCATGAAGAAGAAAGGTGGCATAACTAAACTAGTTCATTAATTATAATTGTGCGGATTGGTCTATAATTATTAGATAAGTGATTTTCTGCCAATTCTAAAAAATAGTAAAAAATTATAAGAAATATAAAATTTGATCCACAAGTACCGATTGAATGTTTAGACTTTAAACGAAGATATTGATCAATAGTACTGACCATACTTTTGGTTACGTTCCTATGCCGGATATTGGCCCACAGGAGAAGAAATTTACACTTAGTTCTTTAATTATAATTGTGCATACCAGTATTTTTCTTTGGCAGGGGAGGGAGCTCAGGAGGCAAGGCAGGGGACGTTGCATCAATGAAAGAATCACTAAAATATGGATAGATCTCCATACGTATATAACATTGGAAGCCTAACATGGCCCCACCATCCCTCCCCCATCCACCGGCTTGGAACTTGCGGATATATTGCTTTGAGCATGTATAGCAATCATCAAGCGAAATGTCTCGAGTACATTGTACGAGTCCATACATGGTGATACTTCCAGTATATTTTGCTTTATCAACCTTGTACAAATTTGTGGAATTAGCTACTCCATCTGCAAGGCTACCCATCAGATTGCTGTACACTTCTTCAAATTTGTTGGGATTAGAGATGTTATTTTGGTTGAAGACTGCCTCTGACCATGACTTTTCATCAGAGGTCATGGAGTTGGTATCAGAGTACCGGAGGAAGCAGTTATTGTACCATAAACCAGCTCTTTTGCTCTGTTCGCAATTGATATTTATTGCTTCTACGGCATTTAGGAGGCATGTTTGGCAGTCAAAAGAATTTACTGTGATGAGGCATAGTGCATGGCCGAAAATTTGATCAGGGGCTTCTCCGAGGGTTTGAAGGGAGGAGCCGGTGCGCCATGCAGCCGAAGAAAGGTTAGAGAGCAGTTGGCTGCGATTAGATTGGTATGTACTGTTCGTCGTGAAGTTTGAGTGAGAGCACTTGAATAAAATGAAGGCCGAATCATCAAGCTGAAAGATTGTACGTGTTGCCAAGAAGCCGGTGCGCAATCCAGCCGAAGAAAGGTTAGAGAGCAGTTGGCTGTGATTAGATTGGTAGGTACTGTTCGTGGTGAAGTTTGAGTCAGAGTACTTGGACAAAAGGATGGCCGAAGTAGCAAGCTGAAAGATTGTTGCAAAGAAGAGGAGAAACAGGCGCAAGGAGCATTGTGGAGAAGAATGACAGGTCATGTTTGTGGCTTTGCGCGCGGTTGAAAACAGGAGGATTATGTGCTCCTTTGATAGAGCAATTATGTATCATAAAGGTTGTTGACTGTATAGGTCTCTTTGAACCGGAAAAGTTCAACCGTCCCGTTCCCGTCATGTTTTTTTTTTTTTTTTTTTTGCCTGTTTCTCGTATAATATATTATATAATAAATTCTTTGGATAGTTCTATGTATATTGAACATTTACATATATTTATTTTATATTAAAAAAATATTTTTTAGATTAACAAAATGGAAGCTGACAATAGTACCCATAAAATTTCTGCATGATAACTACTGTTACTATATATCTAGGGGTACCGCAAAACTTCAGCACTGAATTTTTTTCTAAAGTATTAATATCTATATACATAAGTATTTATATCTATGCACAAAAATATTTATACGTATGAGATGAAATTTTTTTACGCAAATAATTATTTCTCCAAAACCAAATATCTCAAACGGATATGCACCATAAATATATGTGGGGACCACTCAAAATATGTGGTGGACCATACACATTTTTAGATGTGGGGTTTTTTTTTATCCGTTCAATCTCATTAATATTTCTAACAATCTGTGAAGAATTTTACAAATCTTAAAGCATGTATGTATTCTACGAAATTTTGTCTTTCAAATGAGATCCATAATCGGTGATATATTCTCGGGCTCATTGTCACGCAAGTATTTATACATCATTGTGCAAGTATTTAGACCTATACTTGTAGGAGATTTTTTACTTATAACACTAGATGATGTCTCAAAGTATTAATGTTAGGTATTACAAGTATTTATACATATGCGCATGCATTGAAGTATTTATACATATGAGGTTAAATATTTTTGTTAAAAGAAGGTTGACGTTGAGATAATTGGGGGACCGAAAAAGAGATGATCATAATGAGTTACGCATCAACATATTAATATACTATTTTTCAAGTATTAATAGGTTATCTTCCAAGTATTTATACCTATGAAGGTTGATGGGGGGGACGTGTGTGAAGACTGGAAAAGTAGGACCATAGTACATCATTCCTCTAATATTGCTGCAGTGATTTTGGGGTACTAGATTGCGGAGAATCTAAAAATTTATATATATATATAAGAGATTGACTATTATGATTTCGGTAGCACTTCGTCCGAAGTGCTACCAACTCAAATTTCAAAGTTTTGTATTCAAAACTTTGAACTAAGTAGCTCAGTAAATTAGTTATATATTAAAATTGTAGAATACCTATGAAAGATGGCTAAAGAAAATTGCCAATATTTTAGGCCATTTTTCATAAATCATAAAAAATAGTAAAAAAATTTCCTAAAATCATAAAAATTGATATTCTACAAGTTCAATATATAACCAATTTATTGAGCTACTTAGTTTGATATTTCG